>CM035433.1:136279132-136699132 GCA_020310875.1 Ceratopteris richardii | reverse complement strand
ATGTACACCACAGGATTGAAAATAAACACTCTAGCCATTTATAACCAGAAGGACAAGTAAAAGTGATGCATGTGATCAATGAATAGACTTGAGAAAAGAGTTCACCTTGCACAAAAATTGTGGATATAATGGTTTGAACTTCATGCAATAGAACGCTTGAATCATGTTGAAGAAGAACTGAAGCATTTGAAGCTGTGTTAAGTATCTAGAACACCCAAATAAAAAAGATATGTTAACATTGCAACAAACAACAAGCATAATGCCTAAATTAGATTCGAACATACTAACTCCATCAAAGAAAATCCTTATAGTTCCACAAAGAACATTGAAAAGAGTATTATTACAGATAAGAGTCCAATAGCCCATATCATTTTCAATGAGAATTTTTACAACCTATCTATTCATACGACACATCAAGTTCATGACGCCCATAACAAATATGCATAAATCACTTGTTCTATTTACTGCATGCTAAACAAATCAAATTTCATGTTTTCAGATAAGAAGGAACTTACATTCCCCAAAAGAGGTACTTTCGCCTTGCCTTCTCATTGTTTCGAAGCAAAGCAGAAAAAAGATAATAAAGGTACATGAAAACATGCACTCCTGAGTTCATTGCTGCAGAAAAATAAGCTGGGAGTAGACAATATTCATATAAGATCAAGATCATTAGCAGTCCAAGTAAAAAGCATGGGCATCAAATGCCAGTATAACTCAAAAAAAAAAACATAACCTCCTACCATCACCGCCAGGAGCATGGTGTGCAATCATCCACCAGATAAAAGCTATAGAAACATGATGATAAACATGAAGCACTGAGACTTGCCGAACATTGTGTTTCAGGAGCATTATGATCTATCAAGAAAGAGCCACGTTCAAAAATCTTGAGATAGATATCGTGATTGTAAGATGCTCATGATCATAAAGCTCTCGCATACCGTATCTAGAAACTCTGGATACTTTGACATATAGAAGACATAGATGTAGAAGGCCATCTAATGAAAAAACCAAACAATTAAAATTCTTAAAAGCAAGTTAAAATGTGTGTGAACTTTAGCTCAGAAACGAAATATAGACATGAAAAATATCAGCCTGCTTAAAAGCGAGAGACCTACCACCGTATCATGTGGGTCGTATGCATTGCCCCATAGAGAGTAGCTAGATTTCAAACAGTTCAATATGATCACACATCACTTCGACAAATTCTTTTTCGTAGTCATAAATATATAGAGAAAAGATACCGTACTTGAGTCGAAACGCTCGCAACGAAATGCTGAGACACATATACAGACTGAGGCAGAAACAGAACAGGTTGTGCAAAATGACGAAAACCTTGAGTAGAAAAGGCTCCTGGTATCGCGGCTTCAGATTCGCGTTCTTAATATATCGAAGACCGAAGATAACACACATGATATATGTTATGATTGCAAGAAGCACCGGTGTTGGACTATCAACCATGGGCAAGCCCTTCGTAGAGCCGGTTTCACTGAGCTGCACACCTGCGTATTGCAGGAAACGAAAAAATCCACGGGAAATTGCCTCATCAACTGCATGATAGAACGACTCAACAGCCTCCATTTGACAGGCAGAAGCAAGACAGCACCAATAACAAGTGATGTGACCCTTGCTGACTGACGGAAAATTCAATCACAATCACAATGTGGCTAGAAAAGGGATCAACAAGCTTCCTTCCTGGGTTATTTCTTGCTGAGAATTTCAGGCATGTGCACGAGGGGGCCTGCAGTTAGTTCACGATCGGCCTCCCGAGCGATTCCAGATTGCAAGATACTAGAGAAACACCTCTGCACGTCAAAGAGCTTACATGCAAAGCACTAACATGCAAAGCTCGAAGAGATGCAAGGCGCTTGCAACCGAATGGCGGACGTAGGGTGTTAGACTGAAGCTGCGAGTTCTTTGACACTCGAAGAAGAGGAAAGGTTTTTTTTTTTTTTTGGTTTTTCCGTTCTCGCCCATGGGAATCTTGACCTTCGTGGTCGTCCTCGCTCTGATTCAGACACGCTGGGGGACAGACAGGTCACAGATCCCTTGTGGACAGACTTCATTTTGAAGCGAGTATTTGCTCTTCAAGTTTATAAATTTCTCACACAATTACTCATAATTTTGTAGTTTTAAGTTTCACTTCCTTTTTTGCACCTTAAGATTACTCATACTTTTGTATTTTGGACTTCCAATTTTTTATTTACAGCTAAGCTAAGATATAGCTTCATAACAAACTTTCAAAGAGAGAATGTTACCTCCATCATGGATTTTGGTCATGCAAAGCTTTATCTTAGAACAAAATTTTTATTCAATTCAAAAGAGGTAGACTTTATTAAGCAAGAGTGGGTTCCCACGGGCATCTCTCCAATGTTATACAAGCTGATGTGTTTTTAAGAGGAGTGGCACACCAAACATTTGATCTTTTTTGTGATGAGAGTAGCTTTCTATGATCTAGAATGTACATTTTATCATTAGTTACAATCCAGCGTTTAACAACGATCAAGCATGTAGACATTCAAGAATGTATATCCAAAGAGAGAAGAGGTTGGAGGTTGTTTGGGTTTCTTATAGTGTTTTCGTTTTTTCTTATAGTTGTTTTTTTATAGGGACATTTTGCCCATCCTAGGATTGAAACTCAATTCATGAATTTTCGAAAGGTTTCCTTACGTATGGGGGAAAAATATTTCTATTGAGTTTATACCTTATCGGAGCCAACCTTGTAGGGATAAACCCAAATCTCCTCTTTATTTTATCTTTTTTGTAACACGAGAGATTTACTTTTGCTTTAAGCATATGCTTCAAAAATATTTTCAAAAGGGAATTTTTTTCCATACTTTATAGAAGTATTTAGAAATTTCCACGATAGCTTCTTGTATAAGATGCTATTGAAATCCTTGAAGAATTCTCCAAAAGTTTTTTTCAAAAATAAAAGGTTTAAAAGTTGAGAAATTGACTCATTTGGACCACTACTTGACTATCCACCTGTAAAAAGAGGAAGCAAAGTGTCATACACATCTCTAAAGCTAACTCGAGTCTCCTTGGTACATGAAAGTAATTTCTGAATTGCACCTTCAACAAAAACAACATCACGGCTAACCAAAATGCATTTAGTCTATGGAAGATACAGACAATAGCCTTTGCTTTTAGACTTGTATCCAACCACTACAAGGAATACGGGCGTGTAGCGACGGTTAACGCGACAGAATTTCGTCGCTATAAAATTGCAACTTGCATCGGAATTACCGTCGAGCGCCAACCGTCGATTATATGACGCAAAAAACGACGGTTTTTGCGACGCTTCCGCCTAACGTCGCTTAAACGACGCTTGTCAAAGGCGTCACTTAAGCGACGCTTTTTTGCGTCGCATAAGCGACGGTTTACACCGTCGTATAAGCAACGATGCAGACCGTCGTATACGCGACGCTAAACAAATGTCGCTTATACGACGACGCGTTGCATCGCTTATACGACGATCTGTTGACGGACAAAAATTAAAACGTTGGAGGCTCTGCAATCGGCATTCTCACGCATCCGATCGAAGAGCTCTCCAACGTTCGCAATTGCGCTGCGCTTACGAGCTGAAGCAAGTATATGCAAAATTGTTGTTTTGCTTAAGCTCTCTGTTATTGTCTCCCTCTGTCTTTGTTTCTCTCTTTCTACATCTTTCTCTCTTTGAATTTTCTCTCTCTCTCTAGATCTCTCTCTCTCTAGATCTCTCTCTCTCTAGATCTCTCTCTCTCTAGATCTCACTCTCTCTCTCTCTAGATCTCTCTCTCTCTCTCTCTCTCTCTCTCTCTCTCTCTCTCTCTCTCTCTCTCTCTCTCTCTCTCTCTTCTCTCTCTTTATTGCAGGTTATTCAAGAAGCTAACCAAGCAAAAACTATGGATCACAATTGTAAGTACAATTTCTATTATTTGTAGATCATTTGAATTGTGTTATTTTCATTACATACCATACTCACACTTACTGATATGCACTCATACACTTATACATGATGAAGAAGCACACACACATGCATATACCTACATATACACATATACATGCACATACACACACATACACATAGAGTTATACATATACACACACATACACAAGAACATGCACATATTGATACATACATATACACTTATACATGCACATGCATATACATACATATACGCACACATACACATGCACATATACACATATACATGCACATACACACACATACACATAGAGTTATACATATACATGCATATACATATACACACATACACATGCACATGCACATACTCATACACACATATACACTTATACATGCACATGCACATACATACATATACACACACATACACATGCACATACATACATATACACACACATACATATACACTTAGGTACACACATATGAATGAATTATATAATTAAAGTATTAAAACACATGCTTAATATAAACAATAATAACAATCAATAGAACAAAACTCTTCATTACTTAATACCATACACACAATTCAAAACATGACTGAAATGAAAAATATATAGATAAATATATATATATATATATATATATATATCAATGTAAATACATATAATCCAATGTCATAATCAACTAAAATCCTAATCATCATCATCATGATCATCATCATCATCAACAATATCATGATCATCCTGATCTTCCTCATCCTCATCCTCATGATCACCCTGTGACGATCGAGATCGTCCCTCCTGTGTCTGTCTCTCCACCTCATCCATATTTGTCTCCTCATAATACTCCTGTATTACATATAACAAACATAAATCAATAAAATAATTAAAACATTCATAACAACAAAATAATTATATAAAATTTAAAAATACTCACAAAGGCATCAGGATGATCTTGTATATACTCGCTCAAACGTCGATATCCAAAATGTGTAGCATACTCGATCTCGTGTTTCGTAGGATATCGGCCATAATCCTTTCGCTGCAATGAAACAAATAAAAAACATTAGTTGCTTGCATTTTAACTAAAATAAAAAATATACTCACAATAACACATATACTTACAAACGTAGCTACAAAACCATTATGGCCCATTTGGCCTAAGTGCGATGTGTGGCCCGACTCCACTCTCTTCTTTGCAGCAGCCTGTTTATTCAAGGAAAAAAATACATAAATTAAATTAAAAAATTACTAAAATATCTAAAAATTATAAATATAAACTATTAATTTGTGTACCTTCTGCTGAGGAAATGACTCCTGAAGACGTAGCTGTCTACAAAAAAACTGCCACGACTCAGGTGGTATGTTAGCTCGCCTCTTATTTTTTTCGACCATACAATATCTCCTGTTAATTTAATCTCAAACAGAAAAAAAAGTCAGAATACATACACATATATACACACATATACACATACACATACACATACACATACCCACATACACATATACATGCAAACATATACGCATGCATATATGTATATATATACACATATACATACATATAACATAAACACACATATACATATCCACATATATATATGTACACACACATGCATGCATATACACTCATTCATACAAAATACATGCATTTATCCCACAATAATATGTGTTGTGTATATGTGAATATGTGTGTATGTATAAATGTGTATATGTGAATATGTGTGTATGTGTAAATATGTATATGTGAATTTTTTATTTATGTAGATAATCAAATTATTAATATCAAATACCATTATTTGTAGATTCTGATCAATCAGATGGAACTCCACCACCGTCTCCTCATCGTGCAACGACTTTATACTGTAAGTATATGAAATATTTAATTTTAACTATATTTGATGGATACATAACTTATATATTTTTTTTATGTTTCTTATGATGTGCAGATTCTGATCAATCAGAGGGTACTCCACCACCTCCTACCCATGCAACGACTTCACATGTGTCCTCCGATAGGAATTATGATGAATTTTACTATCAAGAGCATATTATATGTTGGTGTAACTCTTGTTATGGCACGTATCGAAGACCACGATTGGAATGTATTCAACATGAGGCAGAGTATGGTACTTTTGAGCATGCACCATCACCTAGTCAACGTGATAATGCTTGGGTATGTATTTTCTATATATATTAATGTCATTTTTTTATTTAAAAACCATGTATAAAATCAAATTATTATTGATATACAGGAATACTTGCTCGATGATGATGATGATGATGATTTTTCTCATAATGTTAATATACCTCGTACACGTCATGGACTTGTTGTTCATCAATTACAAGCAGAGGTTTCTAGAAATCCTCTACCTCCTGGTTTAGAGAATGAAACGGCTGGAGATTATCCATTGCCAGCTCGTGATCGTTCTTTAGTACAAACATATGATAGAAGAAGATATGGAGGATGGAATAGAGGACCACTTCCTTTAGATGGAGAGGTTTTCAACTTTTGGGGTAATCGCTATATGATTGCTCCATCCACTATTACTAATGCTGGTCGTGGTCTCTTTATTGTAGAGGATTTGTATGTGCCTCCGAACTCTGAAGTCACTCTTATGTCATTTTGTGGTCCTATATATGGATGGGGAGATTGGCATCGACTTTCACGTTATGTTCAAAGCATGAGTACTTATGGAATATGCTTGAACGCAGCATCTCTTACTAGTAGAAGGATTTTACATGCAAAAAATGAAAGATTATATATTGATGGAAGACCTTACACACATGGAAATATAGCAGGTTTAATAAATAGTAGTCGAGGGTTACATAATAGTTCAAGGACTAATTGCACATTTGAGGAGCGTGAAAATAGTCATGAATCACCATACATGAGTAGAGATGTATCAAGATACATAGTTGTCAATGCTATTACTACATTACATGCTGGTGATGAACTATTAGTGAATTATGGATGGCGTAGACCTCCAAGAGCACCTTTTAGCTAGAGAGAATAAAAATTTTCTATCCATATTTAATAAGTTATATACTTAATTTTATATTTGAAGTTTAAGTTTTATTCATTTATGGAATACTAATGAGTTTTATTTATATGTGTAGATTCCAACGTATGATGTTGATGATATTCGTCCACAACATTCACAATTACCAATAAGACCTCATTTATCAGAAGCTTCCATGAGGAGGCTACGCAAAACTAAGCCTGTGCAATATGCAAAGTTGAAAGATCTATATTCAAAAGATGATAAAGTACAAGATTTGTGTGACAATGATGAAGATGATGGCATGGCAGATTTTATTGAGGATTGGTATCAAAATTACAGCGAGAGCATGGATATTTCTAAAAATGAGAAATATCTTCGAGAGGAATGTCTAAAGCATGTATATGAAGGAAGTCATTTGACACGACTAAATGCGAGCTTACTTATTCTCAACCTTCAAAATCGTTTTGGATGGAGTAATGTATCTGTTTCGACACTATTAAGGTATAAATTTCAATTTTCTATCTATTTATATATATATATATATATGCATAAATATATATACATATATAAATACATGTAGGTTTTTATTCTTACTTTAGATAAGGTTATAAGAACAAGAACTTGAATTGAATGGAAACTTTTTGTCTGCGCATCTTTTAAAACTATTAATGCATCTTTCCAAATATTCGCAATGGTGACCTGGATGAGTCGCATGCACAGAGGTTACTCAAGAGACAACAATCTGATTATAATGGAGTAGTCCACTTTGTATCCTAAAGTTCAGATGCTCATCATTGACATGCAAGAGGTTTACTGCATACCCGAGAAATCCTGCTCTATCTTGACTAACCTCTGTGCATGCGATTCATCCAGGTCACCATTATATGAACATATGGGTGAATTGATAGGATACGATTGTTTTGCGTAAATATTTTGAAAGATGCATTAATAGTTTTAAAAGATGCGCAGACAAAAAGTATCTATTCAATTCAAGTTCTTGTTCTTACCTTATCTAAAGTAAGAATAAAAACCTGCATGTATATATGTATGTATATTTATTTACCTTTTTTAATATATCTTTTTTTGATAAACTTACAGGTTATTATCTGAAAAGTTTTTACCAAGTCAAAATATTCTTCCTACCTCACATGATGAAATGAAGAAGATAATCAACAATCTTGGTATAGATTATCAATGTATACATGCATGTCCTAACGATTGTATTTTATATAGAGGTGAATATGCAGACTCTTTGACATGTCCCAAATGTCAATCTCCTCGATATAAGGGTGAAGAAGGTAAAATCCCGAATAAGGTATTGAGACATTTTCCATTGGCTCCACGGATTAGACATATGTTTCAAAGCCCCGAATTATCAAAGCTTTTGACTTGGGGACATGATCACAAAAGTACTGATGGAATAATCAGAATTCCTCATAATAGTGTTGCTTTTCAGCATATTGATTCTACATGGCCTGAATTTGCACAAAATCCACAGAATCTAAAGTTAGGAGTTGCATTAGATGGGGTTAATCCATTCTCCATGAAATCCAGTAAATGGTCAACATGGCCAGTGGTAGTCATAAACTACAATCTTCCGCCATATCTTAGCATTAAAAAGGAACATTTAATGCTTTCACTTTTAATCCCAGGCAAAAGACAAGTTAAAGATATGAATGTATATCTTGCTCCTCTCATTGACGATCTTCAAGAGTTATGGAGAGGTATTAATGTCATTGATATATCAAAAAGCATCAATGAAAGACATATTACGATTCGTGGTATTGTGGCTTGGACTATTCACGATTTTCCTGGATATGGCGTTTGTTCAGGTATTGATGTAATTTTTTTATTCAATATGCATGTAAATAAATATGATTTAATCTAATTATATTTTTATCCTTTTCCATGATGCAGGAATATCTACTAAGGGTTATAAAGCTTGTCCATATTGTGGTGATTGGTTGAGATCAATCTATAGTAAGAATCTCAACAAAAATATTTATCTTCGACATCGACGATTCTTGCCTGATGATCATCCATTAAGATCTAAAAGAGAAGCGATACATTTTAATGGAAAGCTTGAAACAGGCCAGTATCCAAAACCTATGACGCCTATGGATTGGTATAAAAAATGGACAGATGGACCTCTGATAGATCCAGAAGCAGAAATCTTCAGTGATGATTCAGATAATGAGTATGTGAATAGAGGTAAAGGGAAATTGGCACTCGCAGAGAACATATCAATATGGTATTCTTTGGAGTATTGGAAAGAGTTAAAAGTATGTCATCTTCTTGATCCTATGCATATATTCAAAAATATTGGTTATTCACTATGGCAACATCTTCTTGGACTAAAAGATACCACAACATCAAGGAATGATTTGAAAGATCAAAAATCCAAACCAAAGTTATGGCCAGTTTTTGATAGACATCGACAAGAAACGACTTATGCATCTGCTCCTTGGGTACTTACAACAAAAGAGATACAGACTATCAACAATAGAATTCAATTGATCAAGACTCTTACAGGATATGGAGCATCGTTTCAAAACATGTTTACTATGGATGATAAGAGCTTATCTGGATTAAAGACCCATGACTGGCATAACTTTTTGAAACATATTTTACCTTTGGTTATCGATGGATGTACAACGAAAGGAGTACGAGATGTGATCTATCGTCTTGGATCACTTATAAGGTAATTATGATACTTTTATATTTAATATGTATGAATATTGGATATCTTTTATTTTTTAATTAACTTCTTTACAATTGTTTTTATGATTTGTATAGGTGGATTACATCCAAAGAGATCGATAAAAATTCAATCCCACAAAAAAAACGTGAATGCAAAGAGCTACTATGTTTGATGGAAAAAGAACTTCCTACTTCATTTTTTGATATTCAAGTTCATTTACTAGTCCATCTTGTAGATGAGATAGAGATTGCCGGTGTTGTCAACACTCGATGGATGTTTTGGGTCGAGCGATTTATGGGAATACTAAAAGGTTATGTGCGACAAAGAGCAAAACCAGAAGGATCCATGGCAAAGGGTTGGATGCTTGAAGAGTGCATGTATTACGTTAGTGAGTACCTTGAAAGAGTTCATGAAGAAGCTCCACGTGCATGGACCAACGAGTCTTCTTCAAAAATAACAGATGAGGTATTATCAGGTAAGGGGGTTCCATTCTTATTTACATTTCAAGAAAAAAATGATGTTTCTACTTTTGTAGCATATAATAGCGAATGCATGCAAGCATTCGTTAGCGAGTACGAGGAACTTCAAAGTCTCCAAAGTAAAAGGCGAAAAAACAAAAGATCTAGACGTAATCTCGATAATAATGAGATTACAGATATACCTTCTTTCACGGATTGGCTATATAGTCGTTTGCAACGCGCCAACGCAAATAAAGAAGAAATCTCAGATGAGCAAAGAGAGTTAATGATAGGTTGTGAACAAAAGGTAATTTTATTAAAATATATATTTTATTTTTTTCATATATGTATGTTAGTTTCTATTTACTAATTGAATTTATTTTGCAGGCTCGAATGTTCACTAATATGTGGGCTTTTGGACAGCATATTAGAATCAAAGCCATTGATTCTTTACGTAAAACAGAGGATTCTAGTATTGTTGCTTGTTTCAAGCAACTATCACGTGCTAGCTCAAAAGACACGAACCTTATAGATAGCGAACTTGGTTACGTAGGAACTATTGTTGGTATCTACGAAATTTCATTTCGTACATTCAAACAGGTAGAAAAAAGTTTATATTTTTTTTTTAGAGTTAGTTATTTTTTTAAGCACCTAATAATGGGACGTTTTTGTTGTTATATATTTTGATAGGTCATTTTGAAGGTTGACTGGTATCGAGCGGAGTATAAAGGTAGTAATTCTATAATAAGAAAGGAATTATCTGGGTTTTGGGCAATTGATTCTTCCAAGGTAATGCGATCTACTAAAGAACCATATATTCTTCCTAGGCATATTGAACAAGCATTTTTTTATAAAAACCCAGATGCTCATCCTTGGTGGCAAGCCATTCATGTGCAACCTAGAGGTAGGTCATTGTTTGAACAGTTTATTGTTAGAGAGATTGAAGAAAGTCCTCTTGATGATTCAGCATCAGATACTGATACATCAACATTTGGAATAGAAATTAGACTCATTATACGTGATAATGATACTAATCTTTTTGATGAAGAGGATAATTCTCTACATGCTGATTCTACTGATGAGGAAGAGGAATTACCAGAAATAGATATTAATCCACCAATAGATGATGTGATTCATGAGAACATAGATTTAACAATAGAAGAAATAAATGAAATCAATAAGGATAATGAAGATGAGACTATATTGATGTCTTACCAAAATGATGGCAATAATGAAAACATATGAGCAGATTAGATAGTAACTTGAAGCTTCTGAATGGATATCAGATAATAGGTTTTTTTTATTAACTTGAATAACAATGAATCCTACTAGAGAGATGAAATCATGTTCTTCTAAGTTAGAACATGAAGCTCGGGGGTATGCCTAATTATTTTATATATAGCTTGATCTTCGAGGAGTAAATTTTTATCATGTATGTATGCATATGTGTGTGTATTCATGTGTATTATATGTATACATATATTAGTATGCATATATATGTATTTCATGTATATGTATGTGTTTGCATGTGTGTGATATATGTATACATGTATTCATGTCCGTAATATATGCAAGTGTTTATAATTGTGTACATGTATATATGTATATGTGTCTATGTGTAAATATGTACATGTAAATATGTATGCATGTATATATATGTTTATGTGTGCATGTAGGCATGTACATGTATGTGTAAATATGTACATGTAAATATGTTAGTATGTATATATATATTTATGTGTGCATTTAGGCATGTATGTGTGAAGCATAATATATCTACTCCATTTTATATTTATGTATCCTATCTACATGATGTGTATATATCTTTACATATATTATGAATCATGATCCTCGTTGATTCGAGTAGCTATATATAGAGGCATAAGGTTGGGAGGAGAGACATCTCTCTAGTAGGACGTCGGAGGTGTACATATACTTCAAACATATGGCTAAAAGGTTGAATTAGAGTTTTTAAATTAGGGATTTCAAAACCCTAATATCGAGATTAGTGCTCTCTCTCTCTCTCTCTCATATACATACATACCGTGCATTGTCACGACGATGCGCCATAAGTGTCCGCATCTCTTTTAAACACCATTTAAGAGACCACCCTGTCCCAAACTCCGTCTCAAGTGAAGTGAGCACGTACTTTTTATCCCTCTCATCATGCTCACTACAAAAATAAAAAACATAATATAAATAAAACATAAGATATATATTTCAATTTATATGTAAAACTTTTACTTACTTCCATGGTAAGTGGATAAAGTACAGGTAAGAGTCGCATAGTGCACGCATTCTCCTCTTGAACTCCAATCCATTTCCTATGTATACAATATTCCCCTCTGGCTCTATGTCGCACTCTAGTCCTAACGTGCCTATGCATGTCCTCATAGGCAACGTCTCTGCTCTGCTATCACGTGCTGGAGGTGGTATAGGTGTCCTGAAAATAGATTGATAGAAATAAATAAAAATATGTGCTATAATATCATTAAAAAAATTTATGAAAAAAAACATACCTATGAGCAGATAGCTCTCTTCCTGCATGTGGATCCGCAGAAGAGCCCTCGTCTGATCGCGTAAGCATCTGGATCGTATAATCCAGCTCCTCATCGGACATCTCTGCGTAGTCCCGCATTATGGCCCCTAGAGTATCTGATGGAACTCTTGCTCTCATAAGACTTTTTATGAGAGTGAGTTTCGCCTTTCTCTCTTTACTGGGATCCATAATACCTAACATATAAAACAAAATGGTTAGAAATCAATATATATATACGTGTATGTGTGTGTATGCATGTGTATGTGTGTGCATGCATGTGTATGTGTGTGTATGCATCATTATGTGTGTATGTGTGTAGGTATATGTGTGTGTTGTCTATGTGTATGTGTGTGTGTCTATGAGTGTGTATGTGTTTATGTATATGTATGTATCTATGTGTGTGTATGTATCTATGTGTGTATGTGTATGCATGTATGTATGCATATGTGTGTGTATGCATATGTATGTGTGTGTATGCATCATTATGTGTGTCTATGTATGCATTTGTACGTGTGTATGCATCATTGCATGTGCATGTGTCTATGTGTGTATGTGTGTGTATATGTGTGTGTGTCTATGTGTATGTGTGTGTGTTTATGAGTGTGTATGTGTTTATGTGTATGTATGTATCTATGTGTGTCTATGTGTCTAAGTGTGTATGTGTATGCATGTATGTATGCATATGTATGTGTGTGTATGCATTATTATGTGTGTCTATGTATGCATGTGTATGTGTGTATGCATCATTACGTGTGTATGTATCTATGTGTGTATGTGTGTGTGTATATGTGTTTGTATGTGTGTATGCATGTGTGTGTGTATGCATGTGTATGTGTATATGTGTGTGTATATGTGTGTATGCATGTGTGTGTATATGTGTGTATATGTTTGTATGCATGTGTGTGTATGCATATGTATGTGTGTGTATGCATTATTATGTGTGTCTATGTATGCATGTGTATGTGTGTATGCATCATTACGTGTGCATGTGTCTATGTGTGTATGTGTGTGTATATGTGTGTGTGTCTATGTGTATGTGTGTGTGTCTATGAGTGTGTATGTATTTATGTGTATGTATGTATCTATGTGTGTGTATGTGTATGCATGTATGTATGCATATGTGTGTGTATGCATATGTATGTGTGTGTATGCATAATTATGTGTGTATGTGTCTATGTGTGTATGTGTGTGTGTATACATTATGACAGTGTATGTAAGCATGTGCATTATGTATGCATATAAGTATGTATGTATGCATATGCATATGCATTATGTATGCATATGCATATGCATTATGTATGCATATGCATATGCATTATGTATGCATATGCATTATGTATGCATATGCATATGCATTATGTATGCATATGCATATGCATTATGTATGCATATGCATATGCATTATGTATGCATATGCATATGCATATGCATGTGTATGCATATGCATGTAAGTATGTATGTATGCATATGTGTGTGTGTGTATGCATATGCATGTAAGTATGTATGTATGCATATGCATATGCAATATGTATGCATGTATGTATATGTGTGTGAATGTGTGTGTGAATGTGTGTGTACATGTGTCTGTATGTGTGTATGCATGTGTATGTGTGTGTATGCATCGTTATGTGTGTATGTGTGTACATGTGTCTGTATGTGTGTATGCATGTGTATGTGTGTGTATGCATCATTATGTGTGTATGTGTGTGTATGTGTGTGTGTGTCTATGTGTATGTGTGTGTATCTATGAGTATGTATGTGTTCATGTGTGTGTATGTGTCTATGTGTGTATGTATCTGTGTGTGTGTATGTATCTATGCATGTGCATTATGTATGCATGTAAGTATGTATGTACATTATATGCATATGCATATGCATTATGTATGCAAATGTATGCATGTATGTGTTTATGTGTGTATGTCTCTCTATGTGTGTGTATGCATATATGTGTGTGTATCTGTGTGTATATGTGTCTGTATGTGTGTATGCATGTGTATGTGTGTGTATGCATGTGTATGTGTGTATGTGTGTATGTGTGCATGTGTGTGTGTGTGTATGCATATGTGTGTGTGTATATGTGTGTCTATGTGTGTATGCATGTGTATGTGTGTGGATGCATCATTATGTGTGTATGTGTCTGTGTGTGTATATGTGTGTGTATGTGTGTGAGCGTCTATGTGTGTGTATGTGTGTGCGCGTCTATGTGTATGTGTGTCTGTGTGTGTATGTGTGTGTGTCTATGTGTATGTGTGTGTATCTATGAGTATGTATGTGTTCATGTGTGTGTATGTGTCTATGTGTGTATGTATCTGTGTGTGTGTATGTATCTATGCATGTGCATTATGTATGCATGTAAGTATGTATGTACATTATATGCATATGCATATGCATTATGTATGCAAATGTATGCATGTATGTGTTTATGTGTGTATGTCTCTCTATGTGTGTGTATGCATATATGTGTGTGTATGTGTGTGTATATGTGTCTGTATGTGTGTATGCATGTGTATGTGTGTGTATGCATGTGTATGTGTGTATGCATGTGTGTATGTGTGCATGTGTGTGTATATACTATATGTGTGTGTGTCTATGTGTATGTGTGTGTACCTATGAGTGTGTATGTGTTTATGTGTGTATGTGTCTATGTGTGTGTATGTGTTTATGTGTGTATGTGTATGCATGTATGTGTATGTGTGTGTATGTCTCTCTATGTGTGTGTGTATGCATATGTGTGTGTGTATATGTGTGTCTATGTGTGTATGCATGTGTATGTGTGTGGATGCATCATTATGTGTGTATGTGTCTGTGTGTGTATATGTGTGTGTATGTGTGTGAGCGTCTATGTGTGTGCGCGTCTTGTGTATGTGTGTCTGTGTGTGTATTTGTGTGTATGTATGTGTGTCTATGCGTATGTGTGTGTGTGTCTATGTGTGTATATGTGTGTGTGTGTGTGCGCATACCTGTCAACTGTCTCCCTTCTCTCTCTCCCTCTCGTGCGCGCTCTTTCTCTCTCTCTCTCTCTCTCTCGGTCTTGCGTTCAAGGCCCGGCACAAATGTGCCGGGAGAATTGAAAATTTTTTTTTTACATTCCAGAGCGTCGCATATGCGACGCTCTGCAGTTTGCCAACGTCGCTAAGTGCGTCGCTAACTAGCGACGCTTTTAGCGACGCTTTGGTGTTGCGTCGCATAAGCGACGCTACCCTCGCTTATGCGACGATGCTCGGCCAAAAAAAAAAATCCGATTTTTTTACCGTTGCTTATGCGACGTTTTCATCGCATAAGCGACGGTTTTCGTTTTTTTCCCGATTCGGGGGCGTCGCTACGCCCCCCTTTTTCTTGTAGTGAACAACAATACATTTCACTCCTTTATCATCCAATTTTGTGCGTTGTTGTTCCGGAACTAATGCATATGCTAAACAACCAAAGACACAAATGAGCAACACATGTCTTGCGACCATCCAAGCCTCATATGGAGTGATGGATTCCAATGCTTTGGTGGGACACTTGTTAAGTACATATGTTGCACACATAATAGCCTCAAGCCATAAGCTATGTGGTAAAGCCTGAATTTCGGCCATACACCTTGCCATCTCCATGAGAGACATATTCTTTCTTTCAACAAATTCATTTTGTTGAGGTATATATGGCAATGTACAGTGATGTTTTATCCCACGATCATCCATAAATGCATAAATATTAAATATTAGAAGACATGTATTCCCCCTTCGATCAAAATGGAGGGTGCATTTTCAACCATTACCAACTAATCTTTGAAGCACATAAACACTTCAAACTTTGCTCCCAATGGATACACCCATGCATGCCTAGAGAAAACATCAACAAAAGACACAAAGTATAGGTAGTTCTCAATAGACGATGTTTCACTTCAAGAAATAGGGGGCGTAGCGATGCCCTCGAATTGAAAAAAAAATGTGTACCGTCGCTTATGCGACGCTGGCGTCGCATAAGCGACGGTCAATTTTTTGAATTTTTTTTTAAGCGAGAACCGTTGCATAAGCGATGATAGCATCGCTTATGCGATGCTAAATTAATAGCGTCGCATATACCATCGCTAGTGAGCAACGGTATTTGCGACGTTGGCAAACTGAAGAGTGTCGCATATGCGACGCTCTGGAATGTAAAAAAAAAATTAAAAAAATTGATTTCTCCCGGCAGATTTGGACGCGAGAGACCAAGAAGAGACCGAGAGAGAGAGAGCGCGCGCGCGCGCGAGAGAGAGAGAGAGAGAGAGAGAGAGAGAGAGAGAGAGAGAGAGAGAGAGAGAGAGAGAGAGAGAGAGAGAGAGAGAGAGAGAGAGAGAGAGAGAGAGAGAGAGAGAGCACGCGAGAGAGAGAGAGAGAGACATCTATTTGCTAGGTATGCGCACACACATAGTTACACACACATACATATGCATACACACACACATATACACACATAGACACACACACACACATACACATAGACACACACACACATACACATACACAAATAATGTTGCATACACACATGCACACATAATGCATACACATGCACACACATATACACACACATACACACATACACACACATACACACACACATACACACACATATGCATACATAATGCATACACGCACATACACACACATATGCATACATACATGCATACACATATACACATAGACACATACACACACATAGACACATACACACACATATGCATACATACATGCATACACATACACATACACATATGCATACACATACATACACATAGACACATACACACACATAAACACATACACACACATACACACATATATGCATACATAATGCATACACACACATACACACACATATGCATACATACATGCATACACATACATGCATAGACACATACACACACATAGACACATACA
Source organism: Ceratopteris richardii (assembly GCA_020310875.1). Classification (NCBI taxonomy): domain Eukaryota; kingdom Viridiplantae; phylum Streptophyta; class Polypodiopsida; order Polypodiales; family Pteridaceae; genus Ceratopteris; species Ceratopteris richardii. Next base: position 136,681,628 of record CM035433.1, on the reverse strand, counting down.
CACTCATAGACACACACATACACATTGACGCGCACACACATACACACATAGACACATACACACTCATAGACACACACATACACATTGACGCGCACACACATACACACATAGACACATACACACATTATGATGCATTCACACACATACACATGCATACACACATAGACACACATATACACACACACACATACACACATACACACATACACACATACACACACATATATGCATACACACACTGTTAAGTGTCCAACTGTTAAACCTTTAAAACGCTTCGTTCTAACTATCAGAAGAGCATTTAACCGACCTAAGTGGGTTCTTGGGAGTGGAAGGGGTCTGTAAAAAACAGAGGCCCTATACTTAGTTCCCAAAATAACTGATATCTATTGTCCTTAAACAGTGTCGACACAATCTTAGCTCAGTTCCCAGTAGCAACTAGACTATACCGAACTTATCGGTATCTTGGTACCGAATTACTTCAAGCGAGCATCCTACTGTAACAGTACAGTAACCCATCCTTCATCAAGGCAGTGCTCACAGTCAAGCAACCGAATCACAGAAGGTATCTACGGGTTCACTTACATTATGAGGACTATCACACACTGGAATTACCCTTAATCCTAGGTAATTTCTCACTGTACAAGTGTAGATCGAGATCAGCACTACTTCTGCACAATGCTCTAAGGAAGATCACTACAGTCACACAGACTTAGCAGTTCAACAAGGAGAAGAACACTACGTCGTACAACTTAGCAGGACAATTCATCATAACGATCCACAATAACTCTTCCAGGAAACGATTCAACATCTTATTGACTGGACTAAATTCGCCGGGTAACCGAGATTGACAGATAACAATACAGAACACCATGAGTACGCAAAACTCAAACAAGAAGTACTACCGCAACACTTAAGATTCGCTGTGCAAACTCAATCAAGAAGAATAACACAACTACATACGACGACCCAGAGTACTCAGAAACTAAACAACACATACTGCTGCAACATTCAAACAGACAACTAGACGAACAGTCTGGCGATAACGCAACAATATGCCCGAATCCCCACTCTGGAGCGCTTTTTTTTCATTGCTTTATAAAGATTTACAAATATGCGCGTAACAAACTTTCGCGCGTGTTTTACAAAGATTTCCGTTACATCTATCCCACTCCGGCGGCCGACTAACAGTGGCATGCACGGTGGACTCGAACCCGCAAGGTTGTTTTACAAAATTACTGTTCATCGACTATACCTTCTAAATACATATTTCTAGCTAATCTAAACGTACGGGCGATCTTTTTCTTTAGTGTTTCTAACATTTGTTTAAAGGTATCTGGATCTACTAAGTGCGCATCTATTCTAACAGAGCTAAGAGTGATGGCTTCGGTGAGCAAAATTTTGGCCTGGGTTTGCAAAAAGGTTTCCTATAGGTAGAATTCATTTGATAGGGTTGCATCTCTGAAAACCTTCATTTCGGCCAATTGTTTCTGCATGTTAATTACTCGTTCTTTCTGATTGATCAGTTGATTATCTATCCTTTCGACCTGTTGGTTCTGAAACTCTATTGTTTTGTAGTAAGCATCTCTTTCTCTTCGAGCATTTGCTAAGTCCTTCTAATATTTAGCTTCCTTGGTCAATTGGTGTTTAAGCATGTTATTGACATTGTCTAAAGATTCTTTTGCTCTATGTAGTTGTTCTTCTGCCTGCTTAGCTTCCCTCTGCTGCTCTTGGCTCTTATGTATTACTTCCTGCAGCTGGACTCTTGTTTCTTGTAGTAGATTTCCTAGTGCAATTCTGGTATCTTCTGTGTCGTTGAGTGTTTGATTTAGTTTCGTGATTTCTGCATCGGCAGCAATCAATAATTCTTCCTTTGCATGTATTGCTTCCAGAGCCTCATCTCGTGGAAGTGTGATTTCTTCCTGTTTCCGGAGTATGGCCTGTAATTGCTTTATCTGCTCATTGAGTGCGTAGTTTTCTGCCTTTACTGCCTGTAACTCTTCCTGGAGGGGAGTGATATCTGCCTCCATTACTTCTAATTTGCGTTGGAAGTCTTCTCATGCATTGTCTGTGATTTGCTTCAGATGTTGCGGCAGTTGTTGTGATAAGTTTATCAACAGTCGACCCATTGATTCTAATTCAGAGAATACTGGAATGGAGTGGGGTGGAACAGGGAGACGAGGTTGGGAAGACGATGCAGTAATTTGCTAGGAGGTCGGAGGGGAGTAGTTGGGGGATGAGGCGGACGAAGCTGCGGGCTCGACGGGTGTGTTAGGTGGAATAGGACGGGTTGGGTTTAGTGGAGGTTCCGGTGGTGGAGTGGGAATGGCAGAGGTAGTTTCAGTTACCTTATTTTGTTGGTCGGTATTCGCGATGGTTGACTCAACGGCCTTGAGTAGCTCTTCGAAAACATCTTTAGCAATTTGTTGTTCATCTCCTTGTTGTTCCTGCTCAGTTTGTTGCTAAGACGCTTCTTGGGTAGAAATTGTTTCTGTTTCAGTCTGCTTTTCCTGTTCGTGTTGCTTAGATGATGATGACTGTGCGGATGACTCATGCTGCATGGATGTGGCGGTGTCGTGGAATGTGTCTTCTTCTTGCTTTTCTTCATCTTTATCTCCTTCTATATCTTCTCCGGCTGATTTCTGTGCTTCACTCTCAGACGAGCTGATTCTGATGCGTTTCCGGCGGAATAACTGGTTGAGTTCTTCTTCATCTTCTTCTTCTTCGTCGTCTAGTAGCTGTATCGACTCCTCATGCCTCAGAATGGGCCCTCGAGGTGGTGGTTGGGCTGCAAGGATTGTCGGGAAGAGAAATGAGAGTATGTGCGGTAATCGGGACCTGAGCATGCCTCCTTTGTTCACCTGCTTGATTATTGCTACACACTCCTTGTGGATACGTTGAAAGAAATAGGTCGCGAAGTTCACTGGTTCTCGGGCTGCTAAATCTATGGCCGAGTAAAATGGCCGGGATATGCCGTATGTGCGCTTCTGTAGGTTTAAGATTGCAACTAAGAACTGCAGTGCTGATCTTTCTGGTTCTGGTCAACATAAAATCGCGTACTCGTTCGATGAGTACCTAGGAAATAATTCTCTCATGGTTGCTTCGGGGAGGTTAGGGCCTTTTTGTCTACCTTGCACAGGGAGTCGAAAGGAATCCGCAAAAGATTGGAGAGTGATTACGGTTATGGTGGGTAAGGAAGTGATCCGCCAACTCTACTCTGTAGCAGGTGTGTTGGCGATGGCGGAGATGATGTTGGCGAAAAATGGGTGGGACTCCACTGAATGCCAAGGCAGTTTAGCGAAGTTTGCCAACCCACGTATGCGCAGGTACTCTCCTACCTCGATAGGGAGACCGTCACGGAAAGCGGTGTAATTAGCCAAGGCTTCCATGGCGCACACGAAGACAGAGCACAGAACACAGAACACAGTGAAAACACAAAGCACAATCACATAAACACAATAGCGTTTTTTTCGGCGAACTGGAGAAGGTTATGTAGTGGTGTTGTAGCAGAGAGTAATCAAAAGCAGTAATAATCACGCGGCAGGGGGGATGATAATTCTTAACTTCGGTATGCATGCATGAAGAGCTAAAAAGGGAAGGGCGGCTTTAGTCATAAATAGGGTTCAAAACGCGGATATTTACAGGCTTATATTATTAAATACGCACAAAGAAAAGAAAAGTAAAGAAAAGCGAGCACCAAACGATGCGGCCCACCAAAAAAAAATGTTTCAGTGCGGGTTAGCTGCGTGTTGGTATGGTCGCAGCTTCGAACCGTTGATTACTTTCGGACGAGGGTCTCCGGTCAATGTAGTCAACCGAAAAGTTGTTGGGCCCACTTGTTCTGAAATCCGATAAGGGCCATACCATCTTAATTTTAATTTACCAGCAGACCGATTCGACTTTGCATTGTAAAAAAGGACAAGTTGTCCCACCGTAAAAACTGGAGTTTCAAGTGTCGATCATGCGTCCGAGCCTGTCTTAGTTGTACTTCCTGCATAGTTAAAAAGTTGTGCCATCGTTGCTCGTCTAATTCTCTGAGCATATCCAACCGAAATAACAGTGAGTCTTCCGATAGCAGTTTCTGAGCGATTGCTACTCGTAAACTTGGTATAACAATTTCCATTGGTGCTATTGCTTCTAACCCGTAAGCTATTTTGAAAGGTGTCAATCCTGTTGTTACCTTGTATGTAGTCCGGTATGCCCATAACACTGCAGGTAGCAGTTGATGCCATCTTTCCGGTGCTTCCATGATCAATTTTCGAAGCATATTCAGCAGAGATTTGTTTGTGCTTTCGGCCAAACCATTAGCATGAGGATAATAAGGAGAACTAAACTTATGTGTGACCTGGGACGACTGTGTAAGTGCCTTCATTAAATTGTTTACAAAATGAGTGCCTTGATCTGAAACAAGTTCCAGTGGTAAACCAAAACGTGGAAAGACATCGGTTAGCAGACATTTTGCTACCACAACAGCTATAGCAAACCATAAAGCCTAGGCTTCTGCCCATCTGGTTGCATAGTCTGTACAGGTCAGAATGTAACGGTTGTTACTGAAGACTGCTTGAGATGTAATCGGACTGATAAAATCTAGACCCCACTTCTGGAAAGGTTTCAATGGTAAGATTGGTTGCAAAGGAAAAAGATGATGTTGCAGGGGCTGTCCAGATCTTTGACAAGTATCACATTGTTTGACAAACTATGATACATCTTTGTACATAGTTGGCCACCAGAGACCACTCTGCAGAATTTTCCGGTGTGTTAAATCTGCTGCAAAATGGCCACCGGAAGGAGTTGAGTGAGCCAAAGTAATAACTGAATTAACTTCATGCGGTAAGATACATCGAAGTAAAATCCCGGTATGATCTACATAGTATAGTTCTCCAGCAATTAACCGAAATCTTCGACTGAAAACTGCAATTTTCGTGCGTACTACCGTAGAAGTCTGAGATGGAAGGCAACCATCAGTGAGAAAGGTCAGGATCTGATCATAATAGGTAGATGGTGTAGGTGGGTCTGTAATTTCATCATTCGTTGGCTCAGAGCTATAAATCGCTGGAGTCATGTCATATATACCTACCGGAGCTTCACCGGAATCTAAGCGGGCCAGGAAATCTGCTAAGGCATGTGAACTGCCTGGCCGATGAATGACTTCGTAGTCAAATTCCTGTAAAAGTAGAACCCATCGTGCTAATCGACCACCTATATGTTGTTGCCGAACTAGATAGACAAGTGCAACATGATCTACATGAAATGTGAATTTACGGCCCAACAAATAATGTCTGAATTTTTTGACAGAATATACTAGCCCTAGACATTATCTTTCTGTTACAGAGTAATTCTTCTCAGCAGGGGCTAATCTTCAACTTGCATAATACAGTGGTCTGAACCACTTATCAATTTGTTGCATCAAAACACTTCCTATTGTTATATCTGAAGCATCAACAAATACATGAAATGGGCGATCCCAGTCCGGCGGCTGTAAGATGGGAACTTGTGTTAATAAATTCTTTAAACAATCAAATGTTATCTAACATTCCTGGGTCCACTCAAATTGTCGAGGAGTCTTGGTGATTAGCTTGTTTAGTGGTCTTGCCAAATGAGCAAGCCACCGTAAGTGTCGTCCATGCCATCTTACTTGGCCCATGAAGCACATAACTTCCTCCGGTGTAGTGGGCACTGGAGCTTCTAATACTGCCGAAATTTTATCTGGATCCACCTGTATGCCTTGTGCAGATACAATGTGACCAAGTAACTTGCCACATGAAACCGCAAACACAGATTTATTTGGGTTCAAGCAGAGTCTGTATTCTCTGCATTTCTGAAAGCAGCACCGTAGATGGAACAGGTGTGCTATCATCTTACCGAAGATTGAAAAATCATCAAGATATACTTGCATGAAAGAGGTAAGGTAAGGAGAAAATATTTCCTGCATACACCTTTGGAATGTACTTGGGGCATTCCTTAATCCAAACCACATAACAGTATAAGCAAATACACCTCAGTTGGTAATGAATGCAATTTTTGGTATGTCCTGTTCAGCCATTCTAACTTGATTATATCCACTGTATCCGTCTAAGAATGAATACATTTCATGTCCTGCTACTCTATCAAGCATTGTGTCGAGAAAAGGGATCGGAAAAGGATCAGGCACTGTAGCTGCGTTCAGTTTCCGGTAATCTACACATATTCGTAATTGCTTATTCTTCTTAGGGACAATAACAATTGGTGAGATCCATTCAGCATGCTCTACTGGTACGATGAATCCGACTTTAAGTAGCCTATCAAGTTCTGCCTTTACCTGTGATGCATAGTTTGGATTCATCTGGTAGCTGGGTTGTTTGTTTGGTTTGGCTTCCGGCTTCAACATAACTCTGTGCTGATAGATGCGTGGGTCCAATCCTTTCATATCTTTGTAATCCCATGCAAAGACATCGGAGAATTCTTAGAGTAGCTGGATTAAGCATGCTTGAAATGTTTCCGGTAGGTTTTGCTTTATCTTCATAGGACGCGGATGATCTTTATCGCCTAAATTATAAGTGATCAACTGATCTTCTGGGACATAAAATTATCGCGGCTTCTCTGTATCGTCAGCTGGCTTAAAAAGTTGTTGCAGTTGAGCATCATCTATAGCAGCAGTATCTTCCTTCTTTTCTTCTTCTGTTACAGTCATCACCGTACAAACTGTAGGATTCCAATTATCTACAACAGATTGTAGATCAACAGTTCCTAGGGAGATCAAGTCAATGTTATTTTTTAGAAACTCTTCTTCTTCTTGATCTGACAATCCATCTAACATATGGACTCGTTCCGCCAAATACGGTCTAGCATGCAACTCACAAGGTTGTATAGCATCTAATTTTACAATATATTTACGATTTTTATCCTTGAAAGTGAGCTCTTGTGCAGACCAATCCTGTATCACCTTAGTGTGCTTCAGCCAAGGTCGGCCGAAAAGGAGGTTGTAATCAAGAGTGGATTCCGGTAAATCTAATATGACAAAGGTCATTTTAAATGTTGTACCTTGTAAAGTGATTGGTACATTTCGTACAAGTCCAATTGGATGGACTCTTGATTGGTCGGCCATTCTGATAAAAAACTGAACTGGTTCGATTTCGGTCCACCCTAACCTTTTACACAGTGTAGCAATAGCAATGTTGACTCCAGATCCTCCATCAATTAATACCTGTGTGATTTTATAATTCTTATACCATACCGTAATTAAAGGAACTGAATGATCGACCGTAGATTCGGGTTCCGGTTGTACTGTTGCTATCACCGGAATGCAGGAAGGCACAGGACTAAACTGTTGTTGAAATTGCTGTCGAACTCCTGGTACTAGTGCAAGTAATTGGCCCAAAGGAAGAGTGATGGATGTTTTAGATAAAATTTCCCAGGCCTTTTGTGATTGGATGGTTTCCATAGTTTTTGAAGATGATGCGTCTGCTGAAGATGTGTTTGCTGCTGATGACATACCTGCTGGTGATGATGTGCCTGCTGCTGATGATGTGCCTGCGGCTGAATTGGAATCCTGTTGTTGTGCTCCTTTTTCGGTTAACGGAATCTGGGTTACCGGAATAGGTTCTTGGAAGACTGGAGGTTCTGCGTTGGTCCATTGACTAGCCTTGTTGTACATCCTTTGTTGTTCGTGTATACCTGGTTCAAATAATTCTGCTGCAGGTTGCAGTTGTTTACCGGAGCGGGTCTGAATGACTGCAGCTTGTGTTTCTACTGGTGTGATGTGTACCATATTAGCCATTGGATTTTGTCGTTCCTTCTTCCTCTAATCATATTCAGCTGCATCCTTACAGAATCTTCTAATGTGACCGAATTCTCCACAAAAATGATAGCGCGGTGGTGGCAGATTGGGATTTTCCGGTGGCGGTCCTGTCTGCCAACAGTTTGCATTATAGTTGTTGTTTCTTTGTCCTCTGTAATTTTGATATCCTTGTTGCTGGTTGTTTCTCATTTGCGGAGGCACAGAGTGATTGGCTGGCTGGCTTGGTTCCTGTATAATAGCATTGACAGTCGCTGTTCCTTGCACTTTGGCGTTGTATGCGCAATTTTCGGTGGTGTGTCCGACGGTGTTGCAGATAGCACAGAATAACTGATTAAGTGCACAAGTGGCACTAGTATGGCCTGAGTTCTTGCATGTGATGCAGTATACTTGTCTGGTCATATCTTCGGCTACATTTCTGTTTGTTTTTAACCACTCCAGATCTTCTGTAAATCCTCCAACCTTGTTTTCGAGCTGCAGAGCCATTGCGATTACTGCATCTAGCGTCATAGCCCCTACACAGCGTATGCTCATAATCTATTTAAGTTGTGGAGTCAAGCCATTGATGAACCACTGAGTGATAACGTCATCCGGTAGGTTGGCATGTGCTGGTGGTAACTGCCTTAGATGCGTCCTGAATAGGGTAGCGTACTCCTGTACAGTTTGATTTACCTTCTGTTTATTGTTTTGCAGATAGTCAAAAATTTCGGCTGGATTCTTCTTTAGCCTGAATCGCTGCAAAAAGGCATCTCGTACTGCTTCGTAGGTGCCGAAGTGATTAATATCATATTCTGTAAGCCATCTAGTTGCTTCATTGACCAGTATAGATTGGAAGACAATAGCCTTATATGCCAGGTCCGGTGGATGGTTGAGAACTGTGTAACTTATCTCGAAGGTGCGTACGTGAGCATCCGGATCATCTCCTGGGAATCCACCAAATTTAGTGTACGTCACTCCTGTCGGAGGCGGCCTGGGTGGACATAATTGTTGTTGCTATTGCTGTTGTTGTTGTTGCCCGTTCATAATGAGTGTATCGTGACTACCTTTTGTATCTCGGGGCTGAATATCTGAACTATCGGAATCTGTATCGTCGGACGGTGCACTTTTCAGTGCGATGATTTTGCTCAGTATGCTTCGAATCTCGGTTTCGAACAGCTTTCCTTCCTTCTTGATGTTCAGTGTAGGGGAACTCACTTCAAAAAGTGGTGGCTTGGCTGAAGATTCACTAATTAATGGTAAACCGTCACCAAAAAAATGTGATTCTGTTACCGAAATATCACCGGAATGTACCAAAAGTTTGCCAAAATAAGGTGTTTTTTCGCTTTCGCCGATTTCCTTGGCTAGAGCGTTTCTAATCGTAAACAAATTTGAATCTTTATCCAAGATTATTAAACTAGCTTCAGACTGCGTCTTGGTAGGTTCTCGGGTTACTATATCTTCGACAGACTGTGCCGAAATAGTACCGGAATGTACCAGAGGCGTAACATGTTCCACCGAAATATGACCGGAATCAATTCCAACGTTCTTGACTTTCTTGACAACTGGATCAGACCTAGTTGTACTTCTTCCTTTTGGAATTATCTTTAGTACATTAAGTACTCCAGACTAACGGTTCTTGGGATACGTTTCACCAGATCGAGTAACCGGGATGTATCATCTTTTGTACTAATCGCGTAGTATTACTATCGATAAAATTTTATAATCACATTTCCACAGCAAGTTTGCAACAATCTGGTTCTGTTGCTACTTCCGACAAACGAACGGTAATTTTGATGCTCGATTCTGACAGACGAATGACGATCTTGATGCCACTTTCCCACAGACGGCGCCAAGTGTTAAGCGTCAAACTGTTAAACCTTTAAAATGCTTCATTCTAACTATCAGAAGAGCATTTAACCGACCTAAGTGGGTTCTTGGGAGTGGAAGGGGTCTGTAAAAAACAGAGGCCCTATACTTAGTTCCCAAAATAACTGATCTATTGTCCTTAAACAATGTCGACACAGTCTTAGCTCAGTTCCCAGTAGCAACTAGACTATACCGAATCTATCGGTATCTTGGTACCGAATTACTTCAAGCGAGCATCCTACTGTAACAGTACAGTAACCCATCCTTCATCAAGGCAGTGCTCACAGTCAAGCAACCGAATCACAGAAGGTATCTACGTGTTCACTTACAGTATGAGGACTATCACACACTAGAATTACCCTTAATCCTAGGTAATTTCTCACCGTACAAGTGCAGATCGAGATCAGCACTACTTCTGCACAATGCTCTAAGGAAGATCACTACAGTCACACAGACTTAGCAGTTCAACAAGGAGAAGAACACTACGTCGTACAACTTAGCAGGACAATTCATCATAACGATCCACAGTAACTCTTCCAGGAAACGATTCAACATCTTATTGACTGGACTAAATTCGCCGGGTAACAGAGATTGACAGATAACAATACAGAACACCACGAGTACGTAGAACTCAAACAAGAAGTACTACCGCAACACTTAAGATTCGCTGCGGAAACTCAATCAAGAAGAATAACACAACTACATACGACGACCCAGAGTACTCAGAAACTAAACAACACATACTGCTGCAACATTCAAACAGACAACCAGACGAACAGTCTGGCGATAACGCAACAATATGCCCGAATCCCCACTCTGGAGCGCTTTTTTTTCATTGCTTTATAAAGATTTACAAATATGCGCGTAACAACCTTTCGCGCGTGTTTTACAAAGATTTCCGTTACATCTGTCCCACTCCGGCGGCCGACTAACAACACATAGAGAGACATACACACACATACACATACATGCATTCATGTGCATACATAATGCATATGCATATGCATACATACATACTTACATGCATACATACACATACATAATGCATACACACACATATGCATACACACACATATGCATACATAATGCATACACACACATACACACACCTATGCATACATACATGCATACACATACACACATAGACACATACACACACATAGACACATACACACACATAAACACATACACACTCATAGACACATACACACATAGACACATACATACTCATAGATACACACATATACACATAGACACACACACATACACACACATATACACACACATACACACATAATGATGCATACTACACATGCATACACACATACAGACACATATACACACATACACACACATATATGCATACACACACATATATGCACACACACATAGAGAGACATACACACATACACATATATGCATACATATGCATACATAAGGCATATGCATATGCATACATAATGCATATGCATATGCATACATACATACTTACATGCATACATAATGCACATGCTTACATACACATACGTAATGCATACACACACATATGCATACATAATGCATACACACACATACACACATATGCATACATAATGCATACACACACATACACACATATGCATACATAATGCACATGCATAGATACATACACACACATAGACACATACACACATAGACACATACACACACATAAACACATACATACTCATAGATACACACATATACACATAGACACACACACATACACACATAATGATGCATACTACACATGCATACACACATACACACACATATATACACACATACACACACATATATGCATACACACACATAGAGAGACATACACACACATACACATACATGCATACATAATGCATATGCATATGCATACATAATGCATATGCATATGCATACATACATACTTACATGCATACATAATGCACATGCTTACATACACATACATAATGCATACACACACATATGCATACATAATGCATACACATACATATGCATACATAATGCATACACACACATATGCATACATAATGCATATGCATATGCATACATACATACTTACATACATACATAATGCACATGCTTACATACACATACATAATGCATACACACACATATGCATACATAATGCATACAGACACATACACACATATGCATACATACATGCATACACATACACACATACACACATCACACAGATACATACATACACATAAACACATACACACTCATAGACACACACACATACACATAGACGTGCACACACATACACACACATATACACACACTTACACACATAGACACATACACGCATAATGATGCATACACACACATACACATGCATACACACACATATGCATACATACATGCATACATATACACACATAGACACATACACACACATAGATACATACATACACATAAACACATACACACTCATAGACACATATACATACACATAGACACACACACACACATATATACACACACATAAACACACATAGACACATACACACATAATGATGCATACACACACATGCACATGCATACACACATACAAACACATGTACACACACATACACACATATATGCATACACACACATAGAGAGACATACTCACACATACACATACATGCATATATATACATACATAATGCATATGCATATGCATACATACATACATACATACATACATACATACATGCATACATACACATACATAATGCATACACACACATGCATACATAATGCATACACACACATATGCATACATACATGCATACACATACACACATAGACACATACACACACATAGATACACACTTACACACATAGATACATACACACATAATGATGCATATACACACATACACATGCATACACACACATATGCATACATACATGCATACACATACACACATAGACACATACACACACATAGATACATACATACACATAAACACATACACACTCATAGACACACATACATACACATAGACACACACACACACATATACACACACACATAAACACACATAGACACATACACACATAATGATGCATACACACACATACACATGCATACACACATACAAACACATGTACACACACACATACACACATATATGCATACACACACATATATGCATACACACACATAGAGAGACATACTCACACATACACATACATGCATATATATACATACATAATGCATATGCATATGCATACATACATACATACATACATACATACATGCATACATACACATACATAATGCATACACACACATATGCATACATAATGCATACACACACATACACACATATGCATACATACATGCATACACATACACACATAGACACATACACATACATAGACACATACACACACATAAACACATACACACACATACACATAGACACACACACATACACACACACATATACACACACATACACACATAGACACATACACACATAATGCTGCATACACACACATGCATACATACACATAATGCATACACACATACATATGTACACGTATATATATATATATATATATATATATATATATATATATATATATATATATATATATATATATATATATATATATATATATATATATATATTGATTTCTAATCATTTTGTTTTATATGTTAGGTATTATGGATCCTAGTAGAGAGAGAAAGGTGAAACTCACTCTCATAAAAAGTCTTATGAGAGCAAGAGTTCCGTTTGATATTCTAGGGGCCATAATGCGTGATTACTCAAAGATGTCTGATGAGGAGCTTGACTATACGATCCAGATGCTTACCCAGCGATCAGACGAGGGCTCTTCTGCGGCTCCACATGCAGGAAGAGAGCTATCTGCTCATAGGTATGTTTTTTTTTCATAAACTTTTTTAATGATATTATAACACATATTTTTATTTATTTTTATCTATCTATTTTCAAGACACCTATACCACCTCCAGCACGTGATAGCATAGCAGAGTTGCCTATGAGGACATGCATAGGCACCTTAGGACTAGAGTGCGATATAGAGCCAGAGGGGAACATTGTGTACATAGGGAATGGATTGGAGTTCAAGAGAAGGATGCGGGCACTATGCGACTCTTACCTGCGCTTTATCCACTTACCGTGGAAGTAAGTAAAAATTTTACATATAAATTGAAATAAATATCTTATGTTTTATTTACATTATGTTTTTTTTTTTGTAGTGAGCATGATGAGAGGGATAAAAAATACGTTTAGTTCACTTGAGACAGAGTTTGGGAGAGGATGGTCGCTTAAGTGGTGTTTAAAGAGATGTGGACACTTATGACTCATCGTCGCGATAATGCACGGTATGCACAACTTTTATGTATATATATGTGGATATGAGTATGTGTGTTTATGCATGTATGAATGTATATGAGAGAGAGAGAGAGAAAAGAGTGAGACTAGAGGTATAAATACATGCATACACACATATACATCATACATGCACATTTACACACATATACACATTTTGGATATCGGCATTTGAGAGAGTATATGCAAGATCATCCTGATGCCTTTGTGAGTATTTTTAAATTTTATATAATTATTTTATTTTTATGAATGGTTTCATTGTTTTATTTATTTATGTTTGTTATATGTAATACAAGAGTATTATGGAGAGACAAATATGGATGAGGTGGAGAGACAGACACAGGAGGGATGATCTCGATCATCACAGGGTGATCATGACGATGAGGATGAGGAAGATCAGGATGATCATGATGTTGCTGATGATGATGATGGTCATGATGATGATGATTAGGATTTTAGTTGATTATGACATTGGATTATATGTATTTACATTGATATATATATATATATATATATATATATATATATATATATATATATATATATATATATATTATCTATATATGTTTCATTTCAGTTATGTTTTGAATTGTGTGTATGGTATTGAGTAATGAAGAGTTTTGTTCTATTGATTGTTATTATTGTTTATATTAAGCATGTGTTTTAATACTTTAATTATATAATTCATTCATATGTGTGTACTTAAGTGTATATGTATGTACTCAAGTGTATATGTATGTATGTGCATGTGTATGTGTGTGTATATGTATGTATGTGCATGTGCAGGTGTAAGTGTATATGTGTGTATGAGTATGTGCATGTGCATGTGTATGTGTGTGTATATGTGTAACTCTATGTGTATATGTGTGTATGTGCATGTGTGTGCGCATGTGTATATGTGTTTTAATACTTTAATTATATAATTCATTCATATGTGTGTACCTAAGTGTATATGTATGTGTGTGTATATGTATGTATGTGCATGTGTATGTGTGTGTATATATATGTATGTGCATGTATAAGTGTATATGTGTGTATGAGTATGTGCATGTGCATGTGTATGTGTGTATATGTATATGCATGTATATGTATAACTCTATGTGTATATGTGTGTATGTGCATGTATATGTGTATATGTAGGTATGTGCATGTGTGTGTGCATGCATGTGGATGTGCATATGTGTATATGTTAATGTGTGTGTATGTATATATATATATATATATATATATATATATATATATATATATATATATATATATATATATATATATATATATATATATATATATATATATATATATATATATATATGCAATAATGCATGCATGTAAATCTTTTTATGTGGTTGTAGAAATGTTTGTGCATATGCATGTGTATATGTGTGTATGTCTAAGTGTATGTGCACATGTATCTGTGTGTATATATGTGTGTGTATGTGCATGTGTATATTTGTATATGTGTGAAAGTGCATCTTCATCATGTATAAGTGTATAAGTGCATATCAATAAGTGTGAGCTTGCTATCTAATGAAAATAACATAATTCAAATGATATATAAAGAATAGAAATTGTACTTACAATAGTTATCCATACTTTTTGCTTGGTTAGCTTCTTGAATAACCTGCAATAAAGAGAGAGAGAGAGGGAGAAAGAGAGAGAGAGAGAGAGAGAGAGAATTCAAAGAGAGAAAGATGTAGAAAGAGAGAAACAAAGACAGAGGGAGACAATAAAAGAGAGCTTAGGCAAAAACAACAATTTTGCATATACTTGCTTCAGCTCGTAAGCACACCGCAATTGCAAACGTTGGAGAGCTCTTCAATCGGATGCGTGAAAATGCCGATCGAAGAGCCTCCAACGTTTTAATTTTTGTCCGTCAACAGACCGTTGTGTAAACGATGCTACCCATCGTCGCATAAGCGACTTGTTTTAGCGTCGCTTATGCGACCCCAAAGTGCCGTCGCTTATGTGACGTAAAAGAGTGTCGCTTATGCGATGTAAAAGAGCATCACTTATGCGATGTAAAAGAGCGTCGCTTATGTGATGCTTTTAAATGCGTCGTGTTAGCGACGCTATATGGGAGCGTCGCACCCCGTCGCGCCAACCGTCACAAAAAACGTCGTTCACTTCATCCTTTAATCGACGGTCCGTGTGCGACGCTAATTACGATGCATGTTGCAATTTTATAGCGATGAAATTCTGTCGTCTTAACCGTCGCTATACGCCCATATTCCTTGTAGTGTCTGCATAGCACCACATACATCACTATGAACAAGCAGCAATTCATGAGTAGCTCAAATTGAACCATCTTTTGAACGCTACATTTTGCCGAAAATACAACATTCATAGACATGATTACAAGGTGTATCAAGTTTGGGTAGAGAGGACACCGTTTCAAATTTTTGTAAACATAGCAAACTAGCAAAATTCAACTGACCAAATCATGCATGCCAAAGCTTTGAATATGAGATAGCCAAAGAATCTTCAACTACACATGTTGAATCATTCACAGATAGTCTATGAGCTTATACAACCCACGATATAAAATGCCAAAAGCATTGAATAATAACATTTCCATTTGAGAGATCATGAATTGTACATTTGTCATCAACAAACCTAATGACAAAGCCAATCTTGGTTAATTCTGAAACTAACAACAAATTTTTCTTGATCCCTAGTACATATAAAGCATCTGACAATGTGAAGGAACTACCATCAGTAGTAGTCAAAATGATCTTACCAACTCCCATTACGAGATAAGAGGATTTATTAGCACATGTGATAGTATTCCCTATAGGGACAAGCTCAAGTGAACCGAAGAAACTGCATTGCAAGGTAATATGTGTGGTTGCCCCACTATCAAAGTACCAAACATCTGAGTCTACTATAGATGTACACTACTCATGAGAAGATGGTTCATAGCTACAAACAGTAGTAAATGTTGTTATATTCAGGTAGTGATGTGTGTGAACACACTAGGACCACCGGGCACTTTTTCCCTCTTCAGGAGTTTTTTTTTCCTCGGCTTGTATATATGCCTATTGCCCTAATGGGTTACTTATCTTTGTACATTCTAGTGGTAATACATTCAATATTGTGTGTTGTGCTCCAAGCTTCTTCTTCTTCCTTGTGTTGTTCACGTGCTTCCGCATACCTCAAAAACTCCAACAATTGGTATCAGAGAAGGTCGTCGCTTCATCTAGGGAATCATCGATACCCCTCCAATCGTAGTCTTAGAATCGCACGAAATTTGGTGAGCATACCTAGGGTGATTAAGAGATTAAAACAGCTTTGTTGTGTGGTGCCAAAATCACGATTTGAGCTTGTTTCAGCCTCCGAATGCACTATCATAGCACTTGTGCAAGCTATTTTGTCTTTTTGTGCCAAAGATATATACAGGTTTGAGTTTGCCAGTATAAGCATTTCGAAGTCTGCTACAACTTTAGCAGAACTCAACAAGGTCAGATACAATCATTTTTCTGCATCAGGGTCTTTTCATCAATGGCCATGGTTGAAAGCAGTGATGTATTCCATATGTTGGTTGTTGAGGATTGGACGATACTAATTACCCATTATGGGCTTATATGATGCATCATCTATTGGTCGCAAAAGGACTGTGGAATATTGTGGAGGGTGTTGAAAAATGTTCTATTAGTCATGCAAATACAAGAACTAAAGCTAATGCAGATGGCATCGAAGATGGTGATATTCTGTAGATTCTTGTTCATGTTGCGGTTCCTATTGTACCTACTTTAGAGCAAATTCGTTGGGATGGCATAGATGCTCAGGCACATGCATTGATAGCCTTGTTTATCAAACATGCCATTATTCCTCACATTCACTCTTACATAACAGCTAAGGATGCTTGGGATACACTTACCACCTTGTACCAGGCAAGGAGTGAGGCTCGTGTTGCTTGCCTCCGAAAACAGCTGGAGAGTGAGTGTTAAACTTATGGTTAATCTAAATTGCTAAACAATCTATATGTGGGTTCTTGGGATGGTCAGGGGTTTGTAATATAGAGGCCCTTTATGTATTTTCCCCAGTCACTCATTAACTTCTGACAATTTCAACAGATTCAACTACCACTTTCCAGCGCATAACAACTTCTTAACGATGGACATAACCACATGCGTAGAATTTCTACTGTTCATTTAGTATTATTATTATACCTTCACTTCACTCATAACACAATAAGATGTTAATGTAGTACCTTATTCACTTCAATACTAAACCTTTTAACAATACAGATGACACCGCAATTGAATAAACTCGTGACTGAATCAACTCTAGTCGATTGCGTAGATAGAAAAGTCCGGCGATGCGTCTGTCGTTCTCTTCCACACACTGCTCTATTAATCAGAAAGGCATTACAATGTTTTACGTGACACCCTTTCAGTGCGCATTTTTTCTTAATTACAATTAATCTACTGGATAATATTCCGGCGGCCTGACACTGACATGCACGGTGGACTCAAACCTAGCAGGGAAAATTACAAGATTTAAGAATCATTAATGATTCCTTATATGTACATGGTTCTAGCTAATTTAAAGGTACGAGAGATTTTCTGTTTTAAGGATTCTAACATCTCTTGGAAAATTTACGATTCGACAAGGTGTGTATCGGTCTGCACAGAGCTTGAAGCGATAACTTGAGATAGCAAAACTTCAGCTTGATTATGCAAAAATGCTTCTTGGATGTAGAAGTTGTTTGCCAACGCAACATCTCGGCGTAATTTCATTTTTGCAATCTCTACATCGATACGCGATAGGCATTCCTGCTAGATACCGAGTTGTTTCTCTCGACGTTCGAGCTCTTGAGAGTGAAACTGCATGGTTTTGAAGAAGTCTTGCCTTTCCTTCTGGATAGCTTGAACGTCTTTCTTATGTTTGAGGGTTTGAGGGTCCGACCTATTTCCTCTTCCAATGACCTGCTTTTCTGGAAGAGTTCTTCAGTGACTTTCTTAAGCTCCGCTTCTGCTTGTAAGGCTTTCTCGGCCAGCTCTTGACAATTCTACTCGACCGTAATGAATTGATTTCACATTGTGTCTAAAAGATTACCCAAAGCCTTTACAACATCCTCCTTATCAGTCATTGTTTGTTTAAGTTGACTGATCTCATCATCGCGAGCTGCAATGATGGCATCCTTCTCTGTCAACTGTCCTTGTAAGGTTTGAAGCTTCTCATGCAATAAGCTTGCATCTGCCTTTGCTGCTAAGACTTCTTCTTGGAGGGGTGCGATGTCAACTTCAAGTAAATCGACCTTGGATTGATACTCCGTACGCAGGGATTGATGCGCATCTTGTAATTGGTGAGGGAGATGTTTGGAGAGGTGGATAAGGTAATTCCCGATTTGGTCTAATTGAGCCAAGGAGTCATGGACGTTGGAGGTAGAGATGGGTCTAGAGGGATTAGCCAAAACGATGGCAGATGAAGAAGGAGGAGAGTAATCGGGAGAGGAAGGGATGGGTTGGGAATGGCAAAGGGCTACCAAATGTCACGACAAAGGAGGAGGGCTAGGCGATAAAGGCACTTTGGACGGAGAAAGAGGAGGAGGTGTATTTTTGGGTGAAGACGGAAGGACAAGAGTTGTTACCGTAATAGGTTGTACATCCAATGGCACCGGCACTTCCTTGCTTTGCGCTTTCCCCGTGAGTTGCACAACCTCCGTGATTGTGTCAAGCACTTGCTCATGAGAGTGGGACTCTAGCTGAATGACCATATCGCCGGGATGAACGTCTTCCATTACAGTGTCTGGAGCGGCTTGATCCTTAGGAGATGGTGGAGCAGAGAGGATAGGTGCGGAAGAGGCGGTATCCTGCAATTGTACGGTTGAGGAAGGCTGAACTTGACTCTATGAGAGGCTCAGTTTGCGTCGATTTCCCCAAAAAAACCACAGGAGGTCATCGTTGTCTTCAACCTCCATCACCTGCGTGGATTTCGTTAACCCAACCTTAAGCTTGACTGATCGCATTGTACCCTCATTTCCTAGATTGCAGGTGATGAGCTGATCTTCTAGTACATAAAACTGTCGTGGCGTGGATATATCCTCAGGTGACTGGAATAAGTGGTGTAAATTCTGGCATTCAAAGCTTAATCTCGAATTGGGTCCCCTTCTTCGGTAACCGGAACTACCGAACAAATGACCGGATTCCAATTATTTGCAATCGCTTATAAGTCGATTGTACCCAGGGCGAGCAAATCCTGGTTAGCATTGAGAAAAGCTTCTTCTTCATCATCGGAAAGTCTATCCAGTATATGCGCAGGTTTGGCTACATAAGGTCGAGCATGAAGGTCACAAGGCTTCATCTCGTCCAACGATACTACATATTTTCGATGATTACTTTTGAAAATAAGTTCGTGTGCATACCAGTCCTGTAACACTTTGGCTTGTTTCAGCCAAGGCCTCCCAAACAGCAAGTTATAATCCAGACTTGAGTAAGGTAATTGTAGGACCACAAAAGTCATTTTGAACACTACCCCCGAAAGAGTAATGGGTATATCACGTACCAAACCCACTGGATGGACCCTAGATTGATCCGCCATTCTCACAAAAAACTGAACAGGTTCAATCTGATTCCATCCTAACCTTTTACAAAGGACGGCTATCGCAATATTCACACCGGAGCCTCCATCAATTAACACTTGAGTAATTTTGTGGTTTTTATACCATACCGTAATTAAAGGAACAACATGCTCCACCATAGCATTAATTTCTGGGCTGATAGTTGCCGTAGCAGGTGTACACGAAGATCCTGAACTAATTTGTTGCTGAAATTGTTGTCGTACACCCGGAACCAAGGCTAACAGTTGCCCCAATGTTATTGTGATAAATTCCTGCGATAGAATATTCCACAAAGAGTCAAAATTTGACGTACCCGATATCGAATTCGGTGGACTTTCTGGTGACACTTTCACCAGACTCGGTTGTTCTAGTGGTAGATTCGGTATTGTCTGCTGGACCACATGTACTGGATCGGGAAAAATAGTTGATTCTTGACTGGTCCACGTACTAGCTTTGGTAAAAACTCTCTATTGTTCTCGAATGCCAGGCTCAAAAATCCCAACAACCGATTGTAATTTCTTGCCGGACCGTGTTTGAATTACTGTCGCTTGAGTATCTACTGCTGAAATATATACCATGTTTACCATTGGATGTTGTCGTTCTTTTCGTCGTTTATCATACTCGGATGTCTCTTTGCAATATCTGCGGATATGTCCAATCTCACCACAAAAATGGCAACTTGGTGGTGGAAGAGATATGCCTTCACCCGATTGACCGAACTGCCACCGAGTCTGGCCGAATTTGTTTGCTCGCGGTCCCCTGTAGGTTTTATAACTTTGGTAAGAAGTATTCCTCAAATTCGATGGTACATAGTGGGTTGCATGTTGTCCCCACTCATGTATGATAGCATTTACGGTTGGCCTGGTCTGTACTTTAGCATTATATGAACACGTTTCGGTGGAGTGACTTGTCATATTACAAATAGCACAGTACATTTGGTTTAGTGCACAAGTAGAAGCAGTGTGTCCCTGGTTCTTACATTTTGCGCAATACACTTGTTTCAATGGATCCTCACTCATACCCTTGGTCGCCTTCAACCAGTCCAGATCTTCAGCGAACCCGACCACTTTATGTTCCAACTATAATGACATGGCTATAACTGCATCCAAGGTCATACCACCCACACATCATATAATCATTACTTGTTTGAGTTGAGGGGTTAATCCATTAGTAAACCACTAGGTAATCACGTCATCCGGTAGGTTAGCATGCGTCGGCGACACTTGCCGTAGATGAGCATGAAATAAAGTTGCATACTCCTACACATTCTGATGTGGTTTCTGTCTATTGTTTTGCAGATAGTCAAAGATCTCAGCCGCATTTTTCTTCAACCAAAATCGTTGTAAGAAGGCATCCTTAACATCGTCATATTGACCGAAATGATTAATGTCATATTAAGTTAACCACCAGGCAACCTCATTAACCAGCATAGATTGGAACACTATAGCCTTATCTGTCGGATCCGTTGGATAGTTGAGTATAGCATAATTGATTTCAAAAGTTTGCACATGTGCATCCGGATCATCACCGGGAAATCCTCCAAATTTCGTATACGTAACTCCAGCGGGTACCAGTCATGGTGGTATGGCCTTCTGCTCCTCTTGTTGTTGTTGTTGTTGTTGCTGATGATGTTGCTGTTGTTGTTGTTGTTGCTGATGATGTTGCTGTTGTTGTTGTTGTTGCTGATGATGTTGCTGTTGTTGTTGTTGTTGGTGTTGTTGCTATTGCGAACCACTCATGTTGTTTAAATCAAGAGGAAATATTACTATTGAATGATTTGAACTAGTTAAGCCTAATTGTTGTCGTGTCGTCTCATCGTCTTGCACGTTCTCTGTTAATCTGATATTGTTAAGTCGGTCACACACACCTACACCCAACTACCATTCCTCGTAGTTGACTTCTGAAGTGAGATTTTCACCAAAACTTTCATCCAACAATACACTAGTTTCCTCAAAATCAGAACCCAAAGTAGAGCTATCATCGAAATTCTGCTAACCGATCCTGGAATTATCCGAAGTACCACTGAAATTCCACAAACTACTATCGAAAATTTCCACACTGTCACTGGAACCAGTGCTTACTTCACCAACCTTACTTTTCGCGGATGGGGTTGGTTGCACTTCTGGTATACCCTATAATCCTTGCACAAGGAAATGCTGAGGTGGCATCCCACTAGCCCATATTTCTCGCTTTCCTTCCAACGATTGTCCGTCACTACTACCACCCGGAGGTGTTCCCAATGCACTAGGAACTTTCCAGGGATGTTGATCCTTTCTGTACTTCGGGTACGATTCTCCGGAACGTGTTATAGGCATATATAATCAGATTCTTTCTCAAATCCTAGTCTATGTGTCGACTGGCTACTCCATGCCCCATGGCCGGTGCTAGTGTTAATCTTATGGTTAATCTAAATTGTTAATCGATCTATGCGTGGGTTCTTGGGATGGTCAGGGGTCTGTAATATAGAGGCTCTTTATGTATTTTCCCCAATCACTCATTTGTGACAATTTCAACAGATTCAACTACCACTTTCCAATGCATAACAACTTCTTAACGATTACCATAACCACATGCGTAGAACTTCTACTGTTCATTTAGTATTACTGTTATACCTGCACTTCACTCATAACACAATGATGTTAACACAATACCTTATTCACTTCAATACTGAACCTTTTAACAATACAGATGACACCACAATTGAATAAACTCTTGACAGAATCAACTTCAGTCGACCGCCCAGACAGAACAGGCCGGTGATGCGTCTGTCGTTCTCTTCCACACACTGCTCTATTAATCAGAAAGGCGTTACAACGTTTTGCATGACACCCTTTCAATGTGTGCCTTTTCCTAATTACAATTAATCTATTGGATAATATTCCTGCGGCCTGACAGTGAGCATATGAATGAAGGTGATTCTATGGACAATTTTCTAACAAAAATCAAAGATTTGAAGAACAGTTAATTTATGTTGATGAAGTCTTGCATGATAGTTTACTTGTGCAGACTCCTCTGAATGGTCTTCTCGATTCATAGCAGAGTTTTGATTTTACTCTTTGTTTGATGATGAAAGGCAATGAAATGCCTTAACATTTGAGGAGTTAGTCTCTGTTTTGTTGGAGGAAGATACGTCTAGGTAGAACAGTTCATGTAATAAAGTGATAGGTAGGAGATGGTTGAGCTACACCCTAAGAAAGAGGATTAGGAAGTAATCATCAACCATGGCTTTTGGGGCAAGTGGTTAGCCCATCACATTCCTAACCAAGAGGTTGTGAGTTCAATTCCTTACATTGGTATCAAAGCCTAGGAAGTAGGCTTGGACAAGGTGGAATGACCCAATGGCCTCTAAAAAAGGTGCTTGGACACTCTATCATGTGAAAGGGTAGGTATTGTGGAGGTGGCACTTTGAGAATTGGACCTAACAAAGAATCAATTGTATCCCTCGAGTATGTAGGTCGGATTGAGGCATATAAGATACCGTTGGAAAGCTCTTTGAACGAACTTTCCAATGAGCTAGCTTGGAAGTGTGAATCCCTTGGGAAGCCATGGGTGGCACTTGATTGAGGGTTCAAGATACCAAACATGGGTGAGAACAAGGTTCAAGACTGAGGTTGAGAACAAGGGCCCAAGACACCAAGGTTGAGAGCAAGGGTTAAAGAGACCAAAGTTGTGAATAAGGTTCAAGAAATTGTGCGAGGTTGAGGACATCAAAACAAGGGTACCTAGGAGTTCAAGGGGATGAGCATTGAGGCTAGAGGGATACAAGAGCAAGTCATTGAGGATAATGATTGACCAAGGGGGGAAGTAATCATCAACCATGGCTTTTGGGGCAAGTGGTTAGCCCATGACATTCCTAACCAAGAGGTTGTGAGTTCAATTCCTTACAGGTCCATTATGCGTAAAGCTTTCATAGCTAGCTAGAAGGGCAAAAGTAGATGGAGCTTTTCTAGTAGTAAGAAAAAATATGCTAATTCTGCACAATCAAAGAAGGATGACAGAGACGAGAACATAATAGAAAAGCAAAAATTGTTTTGCAAATAGTGTAAAGCAAATGATCATGTCATAAAGAGCTATCCAAAACTGGCTACTAAAGAGGCAAAGAAAAAAGAGGCTAGAATGTTGTTGCAGAGGCCTCTACACCAAAAATAGAGTCTGCTGATCTAGTGTAGAATGAAGAATGGGCGTTTACTACTATTTGCAATTTTGACCCATCTTCTCCTGAACAGTGTATGTATGTAGTAGACTCAGATGTTTGGTCCTTTGATAGTGGGGCAACCAAACATATTACCTCACAACGTAGTTTCTTCACTTCACTCGAGCATGCCCCTATAGGGAATACTGTCACATGCGCCAACAACTCCTCTTATCCTATCATGGGAGTTGCTAAGATCATTCTTGACTACTAATGATGGTAGTTCTTTTACATTGTCAGATGCTTTATTTGTTCTAAGGATCAAGAAGAATCTATCATCAGTTTCAGCTTTAGCCAAGATTGGCTTGGTTGTGAACTTTGTTGATGACAGATATATAGTTCATGATCTGTCAAATGGCGACATGATTATTGCTTCTGGCGTTTTATGTCATGGGCTGTATAAGATCATAGACTATGAAAAATCTGTGAATGATTTGGCATGTGCAGTACATGATTCTTAGGCTATGTCTCATGCAAAGCTTTGGCATGCATGCTTTGGTCATCAGAATTTTGCTAGTTTTCTACGTTTGAATAACTGGTATCCTCTCTCCCAAACTTGAGGCACCTAGTAAACATGTATGTGAAGGCTGTATTTTGGGCAAAATGCAATTTTCCTCATTCCCAAAAGATGGTTCAGTTCGCGCTACACAAAAATTGCACTTTGTTCACAGTGATGTCTGTGGTCCTATGCAGACACCCGCTTTTGGGAACTATCTTTACTTCATGACTTTTATCGATGATTTTTCCAAGCATGCATGGGTATATCAATTGAAAACAAAGTCCGAAGTGTTTATGTGCTTCAAATAGTTTTTGGTTTTGGCTGAAAATCTGTCAACATGTAAAATGGGCACCCTCCATTCTGATCGAGAGGGGAAATATATGTCTTTTGACTTTAATGCGTTTTCGGTTGAACGTGGGATAAAACAGTACTATATAGTGCCATATACACCTCAATAGAATGTAGTTGCTAAATGGAAGAACATGTCACTCATGAAGATGGCGAGGTGTATGGTCAAGAGCCATGCGTTACCACATAGTTTCTAGCTTGAGGCTGTTATGTGTGCAACATATGTACTTAATAGGTGTCCCACTAAAGCATTGCATTCTATCACTCCATATGAGGCTTGGCATGGTCACAAGCCATTTGTTGCTCATCTATGTGTTTTTGGTTGTTTGGCATATGCATTAGTGCATGAACAACAATGCAAAAAATTGGATGATAAAGCAGTGAAATGTATTTTTGTTGAGTACATTTTTGAAAGCAAAAGCTATCGTCTATATCATCCACAGACTAAACGCATTTTGGTTAGCCGTGATGTTATTTTTGTGGAAGATATTCACCCACTACTCTCATGTACTAAGGAGACATTTGTTAGCTCCAAAGGCATATATGATACTTTGCTGCCTCTTTTTACAGGTGGACAGTCTAATGCTCATCCTAATGGGGTAACTTCTCAACCTTTACAGGTTTCATGTGATGATGCAGATCATTCCATTTCTAATGTAGATTTTCATGACGCACTTGTTGATGAGAGAGTTGGTATTGAGGAGCCAAAAACTATGCCAAAATGGCTGGTGAAAACTTTGTAAGACATCAAATTAAATGCACCTCTATCATATCATACTTTTTCAGGCTCTCATAGGTGCCTCTTTTGTATCAGATTGCTATGCTATGGCTGCCTCTAGTCTTTGTGATGAGAATGAGCCTATTTTGTTTGATGAAGCACAAAATTCAGAAAATTGGATGGCTACTTTGCAATCTGAATATGGTGCAATAATGAAAAATGGTACTTGGTCTTTATGTGACTTGCCTCCTGGCAAGAAGGCCATTGGCACTAAGTGGATATACAATCTTAAGCATAAGCTTGATGGAACAATTGATAGGCTAGGCTTGTTGCAAAGGGTTATGCTCACGAAAGAGGCATTGATTTTGATGAGAACTCTTGCTCCTACTTGCCGAATGACTACTATTCGTAGCATCTGTGCACTTTCAGCTCATCATGAATGGAATGTACATCAGTTGGACATTAAAACTAATTTTTCGAATGGTGATTTGCATGAAGAAGTGTATGTTTTTTAGCCCCATGGCTTTGTGCAGAAAGGGCATGAAAACCAGGTGTGTAGGTTAAAGAAGGCATTATATGGTTTAAAGCAAGTACCACGTGCTTCATATGAAAAGATACATGCCTATCTAATTGCACATGGTTTTGAGAAAAGTCCAATTGAAAGCACCTTATATGTTAAGTGTGCCAATGATGTGCTTCTGATCATTGTTGTGTATGTTGATGAGATGTTGTTCACTAGTCCTCATGAGAAGCATATTGCTGATTTTAAGGCTGATCTGCATGCCTCATTTGAGATGCCAGATTTGGGGCATTTGCATCGTTATTTGGGCATCCAGTTTATGCAAGTTGATGGTGGAATAGCTCTATGTCAAACGAAATATATTGACACATTATTGTAGTGTTTTGGCCTTGAAGACTGCAAACCTATTGCCACTCCTATGGAGACAGGTTTACGATTGAGTCTTCATGATGCTGGAGATGCATTTGATGTTGTTCTCTATCACCAGGCTATTGGATGCTTGATTTACTCTTGCATTACCCGCCTAGATATTCAGTTTGTTGTCTCATAGATGAGCAGGCTTATGCATTGCCTAGGTGTCAAGCATTGGTAGGCGGTTAAGCACATCTTTCACTACTTCAGTGGTACCCAACTACTTAGCTTGTTTTATCCCAAGGGGGGATCACTACCGCCAGATTTAAATGCTTTTTCTGACTCTGACTAGGCTGGTTGCTATGATTGTCCACTAGTGGCTTTTGCTTCATGCTTGGTAGCTCATGTATATCTTGGTTGAGCAAGAAGCAACCTATTATGGCCACTTCCAATTGTGAGGCTAAGTATAGGGCAGCTTTCACAATGATTATTGAGTGCGTGTGGCTTACATTCCTTATGGCTGATTTGGGTGTTGGTCATTCTTCTATCACCACCATCTTCACTGACAGTCAGAGCGCATTGGCAATTGTGAGGAACCATGTGTTCCATGCTCGCACTAAGCACCTTGAGAGGCATTATCATTATGTTAGGGAGAGGTTCTCTGCTGGAGAGATCAGCTTGGCATATGTGCCCACATAGGAGAACATTGTATACCTTTTCACGAAGGCTCTACCTAGGGATAAGTTTGAAGCTTTTCGCAAAGCTTTGGGCTTACTTCCTTTTGTGCATTGATTCCACATAGCTTGGCACTTCCTTATACATGAGTGTCATCTCCTTGTTGACCGCATCACTCCCAAGAGGGATTTGTTGATATATTCAGGTAGTGATGTGTGTGAAAAAACTAGGACCACCGAGGCACTTTTTTCCCTCTTTAGGAGGTTCCCCCCTTGTATATATGCCGATTGCCCTAATGGGTTACTTATCTTTGTATATTCTAGTCGTAATAAATTCAATATTGTGTGTTGTGATCCAAGCTTCTTCTTCTTCCTTGTGTTGTTCGAGTGCTTCCGTAGACCTCAAACTCCAATAGTAGATGACCATTCTTCATTCCAATTAAAGTGTATCTAATGAGAAAGTTATATGAACTTTGCATGAAGAAAATAGATAGTGTTGCTACTCATCTAAATGAGTTTCATTATATATTTTCTCAGCTAGAAGCTCTAAACATAGAGATGGATAATTAAATGAAAGTAGTCTTGTTGTTATGTACTATGCCATCATCATGGGATATATTTTGCACAACTAATAGCAATAGTGCACCTGGTGGTAAACTAGACTATGATGGCATATGTGGAGCACTCTTGAGTGAAGAGATTTGTAGAAAGTCTATGGTTAGCACTCAGATTTGAGATGCATATAGTGTTCATGATTCTTACCAAGGAAAGAATCAACAACATGGAAGGAGCAAAAACAAGGAAAAGAATGATCAATGTTTTAAGGGTACAATTAAATCAAGGAAGAGGGACATCGATTACCATCATTGTCATAAGAAAGGACACATAAGAAAGATTGTCGTGTGTTAAAGAATGCTAAATATAAAGGACAACATGTTGATGGGCATGTTAAATAGCTACCTACACCATCTACTATGAATGTAAAGATGAAAGAAATTCATCCATTTTTGATGATTTTGATGCGTTCACATTTGATAGTATTGTGCCTGGTGAGGCTCTTATGGTTGATTCTCTTTCCCACACATGGCAACTAGATTTTGGTGCTTCTTTCCATATGACACCACATACAGAATGGTTCTCTAATTATGCAACAAAGTTTCTTGGTACCATGAGACTTGGTGAATCTTATCAGTGTGATGTTGTTGGATTTGAGATGTGGTTGTACAGTTCGCTGATGGTTCAATATATACTATGCATAATGTAAGCCATGTGCCTCAATTATCATGCAATTCGATGTCAATTGGTTAAGCTGATGAACTTGGTTAGAAAGTGGTTTTCTATGCTCAATCCTTTTGCATATCAATCGTTAATATGGTTATTTCAAAAGAAATCAAAGTTTGCTCACTTTATCCTTTATTTGTATCACATAAAGAACACTTGTTAGCTATTACTTAGCAACATACCACTTGTATATGGCATGGTTTTTTGGACCACATATCTTATAATGGAATGGAAAATCTTTCTTTTTATGGCTACTTTCATGTGTTATCTTTCTCTTATTTTTCATTTTTTGAGCATGATCAATATGGAAAGCACACTATGAATGTGCATAAATTCACATTGACTCTTCAATTCAACCTTTAGATCTCGTTCATAAAGATGTGTGTGCTCCTATGCCCACAAGGTCATTAGGTGGTTCTCTTTGACACTTTCATAGATGATGCTACTAGAAAAGTTTGGGTATATCCTATCAAGTCAAAGGATGAAGTATTCCCTAATTGCAAAAAATGACTTGCTTCGATTGACATAAAAAATGGAATTATTATGAAGGAACTTGTAGAGATTTTAGAGCGCCTTATACCCCACTATAAAATGGCATAGCTCAAAGAATGAATATAACTATTCATGATAAAGTGATTTCTTTGTTTCATCATGCAAACCTTTCACAAAGATTTTGGGAAGAAGCAGTGTTGATTGCAGTTCATGTGATTAACCTTTTTCCTAGTACTACTAAAGATATGAAAGCGGCACAAGAGTTATAGACAGGGAAGCCACAATATTATGATCATCCTTGAGTTTTTCTTTGTGAATCATATGTTCATATACCCAATAAATTTAGACAAAAGTTGGATTATAAGTTGAAGAATTGCATTTTTCTTGGACATGGTCGAGATGTTCTAGATATCAACTATGGGATCCTAAAACATGGTCAACAATCAAGAAGACTATGTCGTTTTCAATGAGTATAAGATCCATAAACAACCTATTAAGGAGGTTGAAATGAGAAGAGTGGTGTTTGATGATATTAGTCCTTCAATTAGCATGCATAAGAATGCTACACATAGGGATATCAAGAGAATGTACAATCAAATCAATATGCAAATACTCCTCTTTAGTAGCCATTAAGACATCCTATAGCATCTTGCATCCACCTAATAGATATGTTATGGGTTTGGATTTTGTTATGCTAACAAATGGATTTTATTATGCCAACGGATATTGGTGAGGCTTCTTGCTACAGAGAGGCTATGCAAACAAAGGATCATGTCAAGTGGGAGCATGCCATGAAGAGTGAATAGGATTCTATTAACAAGAATGGTACTTGGGATTTGGTACCTTTTCCAGAGGGCAAGAAAGCTTTACCATGTAAATGGGTATACAAGTTGAAATTCACATCGGAAAATGTTTCTCCAAAGTATAAAGCATGACTAGTTGCAAACGTTTTTACACAACAACATGGTGTCCATTTAAAGAGAAATTCTCTCTAATAGTCAAGATGACTAGCATATTGCTCAAATTCGTTGCAACAGAGGACTAACAGCTGGCCCATATGCATGTGAAAACTATTTTCTTGCACGGAGATCTTATAGATGAGATCTATATGGAACAATCAAAGGGTTATGTAGTTCCTGGCAAAGAGAATGTAATTTATAAGCTAAAGAAGAGCTTATATAAACTTAAATAATCCCCTAGAAAATGGTACCAAAAATTTTATGCGTTTATGATTCGTTGTTGATATATTTAGGTAGTGATGTGTATGAACACACTAGGACTGTCGGGGCATTTTTTTCCCTCTTTAGGAGGTTTTTTCCCCCTGGCTTGTATATATGCCTATCACCCTAATGAGTTACTCTTTTTTGTACATTCCAATGGTAATACATTCAGTATTGTGTGTTATGCTCCAAGCTTCTTCTTCTTCTTCTTCCTTGTGCTATTCACGTGCTTCCGTAGACCTTGAATGCCAACAATTGGTATCAGAGCAAGTTGTTGCTTCATCTAGGGTGTTGTTGACACCCCTCCGGTCATAGTCTCAAAATCGCACAAAATTTGGTGAGCATACTCAAGGTGATTAGGAGATCAAAACAGCTTTGCTATGTGGTGTCAAAATCACGATCTGAGCTCATTTCAACCTCCGAATGCACAATCATAGTGCTTCTACAGGCAATTTTGTCTTTTTGTGCCAAAGATATATACAAGTTTTGGTTCGCCAATATAAGCGTCTTGAAGTCTGCTACAGGTTTAGTGGGACTTGTCAGGGTAATTCTGTTCAACTTTTTCAGATACAGTCATTTTTTTGCATCAGGGTATTTTAGTCAGTGGCCATGGCTAAAAGCAGTGATGTATTCCGTATGTTGGTTGTTGAGGATAAATTGGATGATATTGTTGCAGAGTAAAGAAGCATAAAAGAGGAGCCCCAAAAATTTTCAAAATTATGGGCACAATTTTTCTTCTTTAGGTGCTTCATATGACATTGCGGGCTAGCTCTTCAAATCACGACCACATCCACCCCCTCTGAAGCTGTGGGGCCTTCGGACACATCAACACCAATCTTCATATATGCAAGAATTTACGAATTCCAAAACAATTCAAGGGCATGGCTTATCAAACACATGTGCCTATGTGTAGCTCAAGCGTACACATCACCTCCTTTACTTGTCAATCTGCGGAGACGTGAGGACTAGTATGAAGACCACGAGAAAGTGAAGGCACAAGTGCATGAGTGAAAGCACACAAGCATGCAAACACATACACACACACATGCAAGATAAGATCAAAGAGAGGAACAATGGAAAGCTTTCAATTGCAAAGGAAATCTCTTACAAAAGCTCTATTCTCTCACAAGCTACTCCCAAAAATGAGCTCTCTAGCTCTTTTTATAGTTTCTTCACTAGTTTTGGCCCTGTCCAGACCTAGTGTCCGGCCTAGTTAAAAATTAGGTTCCAAGGCTTATTTAAGGGCTCAAACGGACTCTAAAAATTATGAAAATTGGTAGGATGATACTTCTAATACCCCTCAAGCTCAAGAACTCCTCTTGAACAAAATGGAGTTACAAAAAGGTGAAATGATATTTACAATGGTTTGAGTAATCAAAATCATTGTTTTTGTAGGGGATTCTTCTAAAAATTTGACATACACTTCTTGGAGCTCCCTACTTGCTCCCTCTTCTTGTGTGCCCACTTTTTTGATGTGCTTCCATGCTTATGCTTTACTCTGAGTTCCAACACTCCCCCCCCTCTCGATTCTGTCATCCCTAACAAACCCTTGTTGTAATGGTTGTTCCATGTAGTGCTTTGAGAGGTTGTGTCCATCCTGTGTGAACAAGAGTTGTCTATCTTCCAAATGTAGCAAGGTTGGTTGTCTGGTTCTTCATTTGTCACTGCTAGCCTTCACAAGTTGTAGGCCCTTGGTATGTACTGCATCCTTGGATTCTTGCATGAATATAGATTTTATGAGCTTTCAAAAGTTGCTAGGTGCTCAAAAGAGGTTATCCATGTTGATTTGCAACAGCTATTGGTGGTGGATTGCTTCATTGCTATTGTTGTTGTAACCTTAATGTTCTTTGGATCTTTTCAAAGATGATATGCCAAGTACTTGTAAGCTAGTGGGTTAATGTGTCAGTGCATCGGTTGAAGAAAGTATGTGCCTTGTGCACGGCATTGTAATGTGGCCCTTCTTGCATACTTGGAAAATACATTGGAAGAAGTATGGTGCAAAAATTGGAGGTCTTGAGCTAAGTGCTCAAGGGTATACTGATGAAGAGGTTTCCTAATCTATCATGGTTATGGTGTTACCAAAGTGAGGATTCTTACCATGGTGAATGGTCGGTCGATATTTATCTCTTTGTGTTGTACACTCAGCATTGTTATGGACCATCAGCTAGTCTTTCATTGGTGATGAATGTCATTGTTGATGGCCCACTGATGAAATTCGTTGAGTGTCTGGTCCTGTCTCCTCTCTTCAAAGCAACATTTGCCAAATACTGAGAATTCAATTTCTTTATATTCCTTGTCAAACAACATGGGGTAACTACACCAAGCTTAGTTTCACATATTCTCTTTAGCTCACCATAAGCAGGAGTCTTCTCACCCTTCAAGATCTTCCCTCCTATCATGGTAAGGGGGAACAAGAGTTGTGGATGCCATGTTCATGCCAAGTTCTTGACATCTTCAACTAAGCATGACTCATTCATGTTCCATGAGCCAAACCTGGGAACAAGCTCTAGTTCTCTCTCTCTTTCTCTCTCTCTCTCTCTCTCTCTTTTTTTTGGAACAATGTCACAAAACAAGAAGACAAATGTTAGTATCAGAAAAAATAGTTTACATGTGTCAATGTGCTCTTGTGCTTGGGACTCTCAAATGTGTCTATGCACGACCATGGAATGTGGCCCTATATTAATGCATACTTTGGAAATGCATGACTTGAATGGTGCAAAGGACAGGGTTGTGCACTGAGCACATGGTTGTCGCATGTCGAGGCTTCTGATGTTACTTGGGGATGTTGATGCCATCTTTCTTTGAGGTATCCATTGGATCTCGAGATGATAATTGATCATTCCTCCTTATAGGGATCCATTTGAGAACCATGTTCGATTGCATCGAGATCACCTGGGGCTTCTTCATCTCTGGATGGTTTCTTAAATTTTTGTATCCCACGAGGTTGGTTCTTTGGTTCTACTGGGCCTACTAGTGCTTTTGGCTTCCATACCCATACCATTGTTGATGGTCTTCTGACTCTTGTTGAAGAGGTGAGTTTGTCTGCTTTTGGTCTTGGTGTTTGGTTCCAACCCTTGCCTTGCCTTGGCTTCTTTGTTGAGACTTTTCTCATGTGGGAAAGCATAGGTTGTTGTGTCTATAAGAGCTTCTTGGGTACGCATATTTGTAATTGTCCTTGTTGAGCTGCAGCTAATTTATGAGGCACCCAAACTTGTCGCATACCTTGTGGTTGAGCTTGGCCTAGTTTCTTTGTTTGTCTTCTGGCCTTGTTGGCTTGCTTGGATGGGAATTGTGGGGGCAAGGCTGGTGGTTGTCCTCCTTTTTGGAGGTATGCTTCATGCTCGGAACTGCTTTCTTGTTGAATGGTGTCTTTCTATTTGATATAGCAGTTGTCTTGAACTGTTGTGCTTGCCTTTGTGGTGGAACTACTGTGGCTACATTATTCTTTGAAGAAGAGAGATCCACTCACCTTCGAGCCTGTTCTTCCATGATTGCCTCCGTCTACATCATAGAGCTCTTGACACATACAACATCTTCTTCACTAAGATTAGTCTTAGGAGAACTAGGAGAATGTGTGACATCTGGGTTTGTGAGCATGCAGTTCTCTAATTCTAATGTAATGCATTGTACCTGTACCCAAACTTGAAGCAGTTGACTCCTTAGGTTCAAGTTGAGTGCATGGTCGTAAATCCAATCTTGGCCCAAGACAAGTGGTTCAATAAGGTCTTCATCTTGACACACTAGCATTTTGACTCTCATTGGGACATCTTGAAGGTAGATGGGAAGCTCCACTTCACCCAAGCACGGGGTTTCCACACCTCCCAACCCTATGAGATAGGCTTCTATGGGCTTGATGTTCAATTACAGGTCTTGGCAGTACGAAAATCTAACTGCACTAGTTGTTGCACCTGAGTCAATCAATGCTCTCACAGTCCTTACACTCTTTCCTTGTCCTACCTCTACAGTCATAAAGGGACGTCGGTCGATTATTCGAGAAGTAACTATGCCCGATTTTTGGCACATGTCCATGTGATACTTTGGGGCTTTCGGGTTGACATCTACACCTAGTTGCCTTAACTTATTTTGTCTAATGCGCTCTCAAGCCTCTACCTGTGCTTCGTCTCTCATCCTTAACTCTTCTTCTTTTTGCTTCTTAGCAGTGTTGAGTCTCATGAGCATATCCTCTGTAAGAGGTTCTTAATATAGCTTGACTCTACATCCATTAATATAGTTTGGCAAGATGACACCTTCTAGTGTGGCCAATTGAACCGCACCATTAGTAGAAATTCTATTAATGATCATGGGTCCATATCCTCTTTTTTCCAATTTACGGGCATGCTGCTTTAGTGTGTAAACCAACACTAGGTCTCCCTCTTTCAATCCTTTATCCTTGATGTGTGCATCGAAGTATGCCTTTTGCCTTTTCTTTGCAACGTAGATACCTGCTGCCGCTCGTAGCCTCATCTCACCTAAGCATTCTAAATCAAAGGTCCTGGATGACAATTCATGTCCATTCCACCCGTGCTCTTGTGCTACTTTTAAAGCAGGGATTAGGAAATCTAATGGTAGCACTGCATTCTTTTCGAAGACCATATGAAATGGTGTGGCATCGAGTACCATTTTATAGGCAACTCGATAAGCCCAAACAGCATGATGAAGCTGTTTGTCCCAATCATAGCATTTATTATTTACGAGTTTAGTCAATACATTACATAGGATCTTGTTTGTGCTCTCACCTTGTCCGTTAGCTTGGAGATGATAAGGGGCTGACTTCTTATGTATCACCAAGAATTCTTGGAGAAGATTTTCAATGACTTCATTCAAGAAGTGTGTGCCTCTATCGCTCACTAACTCTATTGATAGTCCATATATCGTGAACAAATTCTCAAATAAGAACTTAGTTGTTGTTTGAGCATCATTCTTTGTTGTGGCTTTTACTTCTACCCACTTTGTAAGGTAATCCATGGCTACAATAATATACTCTGCATGGGAGTTTCTAGCTGGGGGTTAATAGGACCTACAAAGTCTATACCCCATTTCGAAAATGCACGTCCTCCCATCATTGGCTTCAAAGGCATCTCGTCTTTTCTAACCGGATATTGTGCACGTTGGCATGTGTCACATTTCTTCACATAGGTATGTGCATCCATATGAAGAGTGGGCCACCAAAGTCTTGAGAATAGAATGGTCTTGATTACTCGGTCAGGACCAGAATGTCCACCTGCAGCACCACTATGTGCAGCTTATAAGACTTTCAAATAGTTTGATTCGTGAATGCATAATCTTAAGTATCCATCCTTGCCTCTTTGATATAGGTTGTCTCCTACTAAGGCATAGTCCTGAGCCTCTTGCTCCATGCTTCTTCTTCTTGATAGACTAGCCTCTTTGGGTAATGTCCCTGATTTCATGAATTCTACCAATGGAGCACTCCAATCTAGAACTAACGACACTTGATAAAGGGTCGCATGCTCCACTAGGGGTTTCTCCTGGCACACTGGACATTTCTTAATCCGCTCATGTATTTCTTTGTCCATGCTAGGCCAATACACTTCTAAACGTTTTAGATTCTGCAATGTTCGTTGTTTAGGATAGTGATTTCCTAGCAATCCTTCATGGGCTTGCTGCAACCAACTAGTATGTTTATCATCCTCGACACAACAAGCTAGTACACCCTCCGTATCTTGTTTGTACATGCTTCCTGCCAATATTTTATAGCTTTGTGATTTTACAATTTCTTCTTTATTTGTTCTCACATCCTTATGCGCGGGGCAAAAGGTTAGGACTGGTACCAACTTATTTGCCCATTTCGGAACAACTTCTAAATTGAACAGATAAGCGTCGGGTAGTTCATCAGAAACTCCTTGCGGTGACTCTCCTAAAGTGATGTGAGAAAGATGGTCTACCCCGAGGTGGGTTCTACCTTTCCTTTCCTAACAACAACTTCAAAGTCATATTCCATTAGTAAGAGGAACCATCTTACTAAGCGTCCTGTATTGCAAGGTTTATTGACCAAATATAGCAAAGCTTGATGATCAGTGAAAAACTTGAACTTGTTGGCCAGTAAATAGTGTCTAAACTTCTTCATGGCATATACCATGCCTAAGCCTTCTCTTTCAGTTGTTGTATAGTTTCGTTCAGCTGCGTTGAGCTATCTTCTAGCATATGGTATAGGCAAATCTAGATTTCCTTCACCTGTGGGTTGTGCTAGCACACATCCTATGGTGTGATTGGATGCATCCACATGGACATGAAATGATTTATTCCAATCGGGAGTGGTCAGTATTGGTGATGTGCACAAATGTCTCTTCAGCTCATTGAAGGA
The DNA here is from genome assembly GCA_020310875.1 of Ceratopteris richardii. Classification (NCBI taxonomy): domain Eukaryota; kingdom Viridiplantae; phylum Streptophyta; class Polypodiopsida; order Polypodiales; family Pteridaceae; genus Ceratopteris; species Ceratopteris richardii. The sequence goes on along the minus strand of CM035433.1, from coordinate 136,644,463 downwards.
GTTTTCACATTCGTCGTTCCACTCAAAATTTGTCAGCAAGGCATAAAGAGGTTTAGCAATGATCGCATACATGTGAATAAACCTATGGTAATATCCACAATGGCCCATAAAGGCTTGTACCTCTTTAAGATTCCTTGGTCTTGGAAGCTCTACTTTGGCTCTTACTTTATCCTCATCTATTCATATTCCATTCTTAGAAACAATGTGACCTAAGATCTTACCCTGACACTGTACAAAATTTTCTGGGTTCAAACACACTCGATATTCTCTACACTTGTTGAAGATTTGTCTGAGCTTAGGGATGTGGTATCTTCTTTCTTGGGAATGAGCACATAAATCATCCACATATACTTCTAAGCTCTTTCACAAGAACTCTTTGAAGACATGACACATGAGCCTTTGGAATGTTGCAAGTGCATTAGTGAGCCCAAATGGCATCACACAAAATGCAAAGATTCCCCATTCTATGGCAAATGCCATTTTGTGTTGATCTTCTGGGGCAATGGCTACTTGGTTGTTACCTGAAAATCCATCCAGGAAGCTATAAACTTCCTTGCCTGCAACATGCTCCAATAAATGTTTAGTGATTGGAAGCGGATATCTATCTCTAATGGTAGCGGCATTAACTTTTTAAAGGTTAATATACACTCGTAACTTCCTATTCTTCTTTGGCACTACTACAATGGGGGATACCCATTCAATATGCTCAATCTCATAGATAAATCCCGCTTCAATCAGCCTATCAATTTCTTCTTTTATTTTAACTGCATAAGTGTCATTATATCTGTAGGGCTTTTGTTTGGTGGGCTTGGCATCAGCAGTCATGGGGATCGTATGAGAGCAAATTTTCGGATCTACTCCCTTCAAGTCTCTATAGTGCCACGCAAACACATCCCTATATTGCCTTAATAAAGCTACAAGCTCTATTTCTTCTTCTGCACTTAGGTCTTCTCCTATGTATGTAAATCTCTCTTCATTTCCTTCAATGGTTACTAAAATTTTTTTGGTCTTTTCTTTATTATCATACGCTTCTCTTGTCGTGGCCTCTCTCTTAGGCATTTGTACCAAATTTTTTCGGTCTTCAACTTCATATTTCTTGAAATTATCTGGTACTTTGAATGATGATTCCTCCTCTTCTTGTTTTAGTGCTTTTCTTTTCTTTTTCTTTTGACTGCTCTCACTTCCATCCTTTGTGAGAGGTTCTTCTTCTTTTTGAGTAAATACTCCTACATCTTCTAGGTAGTGCTGCTCTAAGTCAAAGTAAGTATCCATCATAATGGACTCTAGATCATCATCATTCTCTTCTTCTTCTATGACATCACTAGGGTCACATTCTTCTAGCAAGGGCTAACACATGAACACTGAAATATCATAACCCTCCTCATCACAATGAGGTGTCCATTGTGATTCATTGACAACAATGTCCATGGTGGCTAGGATTTATGCCAACCATGAGGCTCAAATTCCTCATCTAGAAAGATCATCGGTGTGTAGGTTGGGTCTTTAACTGGTCTTTCTCCTTGAGAAGTTCCTTCTTCTCTCGCCTTTAAGCGCCTTTCCTCTTCCTCTGCGACCTTACACATCCACAAGTGAGTATCTTCATGCACCCATGATGGATCAGAAGAACCTTTAGAATGCACAGAGATTGAATCTTCTGGTGCCTTGTGCATAGGATTCCATTGTAGGGGTGGTACATCTCTGAAAGTATAATCCTTTAGATTGACCTTGGTTTTGACCCCTAAGTGATGCAAGTACAAGGAGTTGGTACCCCAATGTTGCACTATTTGTAGTTGTCGTAGGAAGGATCTTCCTAGGATCATCTCATAGACATTATTTTTACCAAAGTCACATATAGCAAAGGTGTGTTCAAACTCTACACCACATGTGGTTAGAGTTATTCCTTAAAGTAATCCTAGAGGCCTTTCAATATGGCCATCAGCCATTTGAAGCTTCATTCTAGTTGGTCTTAATGCGGGTTTGTCCCATTGCTTCCACAAGGAGGTGGTTACAATTGCAACACCGGCACCTGAATCTATGATCACTTTGGTTGTGTAACCTTGGTAGGTGATTGGAAGATAAGTATTACCTTCTTCACCTTTCTGGTACTTTTTGCTTAGAGCCTACTTTTGACACATTGGAATCGAGTTCAAGAACTTGATTTTCCACATGTTTCCATAGCTCAGGTTTTACTTTGAGCAGCTCTTCTACGGTGAGATGGCACTGAACCTTAGTGTTCTTCACGACATCAATGTTCCTTGGAACCACTGAGTCTTCATGTCTTACCAATATTGTGGAGCTCTGATATGAAGAGATTGAGATTCCCATGGGCCTGCAAATTGTGGCAGTTCTTCTAAAGTATTAGATTCAAAATCTAACCTTTCATCTTCTTGTTGCTCTACTTGATCTCCATAAATAGATGGAATGTCTTGGGGAAATTGATCATGAAGATCATCAATTTCAGGAATAGGAGGGGGATTATCCTTCTCCTTGGCCCATTTCTCTTCTTGTATTTCCCGCAAGAACTCTTGAGAGTACTCTTGAATTGAAAGAGGTGTTCCAGCATCTGTGGAATTAGGAACATAAGCTTCCGTTGGTGGTGAGCTTTCTCTTTCGATAATTGGTTGAGCCTGTGGAGGTAAAGAAACCTGCGGCTTGTTTACCAACTACTCTAATCTTTCTAGTAAGCCCTGGAAATGCAAATCCGATTTTACAGAGTTTTTTTTATTGAACATTTGACTCGTCTCAAGCATAGACTGAGCTAATTCTACCATTTTCATGCACATTTTTGTCCATTCAATCTCTAAATCTGCTCTAGGATAACTCTTGTCTAGGTTTGTAGCTGTTGGCATTTCTTGAAGACGAGCCTGGTAGGCCTTGAACATCATGTCTAGACCTTCTGGGGTGGGATCTGCAAGAACAGACCATGGTTGGGGTCTATTTACAATGGGTGGTGGGATGGGAGGAAGTGGAGTGGATGGAGTTTCGGCATGCGAGGGATTTTGAGAGGCAATATCTTCTATTTTGCTTTTTGCATTTCTCAGGATTTCTTCTAGTTCAGATAACTTTCTATTCCACTTGCGATTGGCCTTCTCTCTAGTATCCTTCCATGTTCTTGTTTTTCTCTTACTAGGCTCTCCTGACTCACTTGACTCAGATTGTTTAGCTGGCTTATCTTGTTTTAAGGCTTGTGCCTTGGTAACTACTTGTACAGGAGCCACATTATTGCTACTTGAACTTGAATCGTCCACTAAGCGTAGCTAGTTCAATTCCTTTGACATGATTTATGTCCATCATTGAAGGAGAATATAGAACCTCACTAGAGTATGTGAACACTACTCTGCATGACATACCAATTTACATTGATGGACTAAATAAAACCATAGCACGAATGAGTAAAGCAAATGAATCGGAGATAGTCCCTTGACCTGTAGTGAAATATGAGGGAGGGTTCTATATGGACAAAAGAGGAATGATTTACGCTGTGATCAATTGTCTGCAGACCATAAGTGAACCATGGGAAAGCGACAATGTGGACCATATTTGTGGCGACGGAATTGAAGGATAGGTTTCTACACCTCAAGGTAAGTCTAAAGTAACTAGATCTTGGAGAGGTGACAAAATCCCTCAGGGTGACATGTTGATTGATGTGTACTTGGTAGCCGGGATGGTGCAATTGCTATAAGGCTCTACATCTTTGTGGGGAGAAATTAGTAACCCAGTCACCATCCATGAGCTACAAGACCCGAAGGTCTTTCTAGAATCACTTATTTGGATATGAATATGAGGAGTTACTAGCCCATCTCAGATCTAGATAGTGCCCGATTAAAGTATCAAGGTATTCCCGTGTTTCCCCCCAGAGACCAAGGAATTACCTGCTAGAACCCTCATGGAACATACCAAAGTTCTGCTCATAAGAACTCGGGGCAGGATCAACAAAAAAATATCCCTACAAGGACCAATATTCAGTTATCCACACCAGGAGCAAATCCTAATTATCAACCCCCAACCAATGGAGAGCCTAGGAATAGAAATCCAGTGCCTGTAAGACCACTCTTAGGTAGGAGAGTTGGAGTCCAAGTAAGACATCTAGCAGTTCCTGTTATGCCCAGACCACCCAAACCAGGAAGAAGATTACGACCAATTCAAGTGGCCAATTGTATGAGAAGCCACTACGATGGGTCTGGTGAACCTTATAATCACATAACTAAATTCAAGCAAGTGATTCGTGCAGAACAAGTGGAAGATTTTATGATCCAATATGAGTCATTTGGGTTGACACTTATGGACACTACCTTGTCTTGGTTCCAACCTCTTGAGCCCAATCAATTCCTAAATATGAAACAAGTATTTTAGGAAATGATTGAAGAATTCACTATGATGGGCATTAAGAATAATTCTTCATCACCACAACTGGTCTTGGGACAACAACCACCCACCCTCAGAATGTAGTCCCGGTGAAGTTGGCCCAAACTGAAGAAAACACAGAGAGAGCACTAGTACCAACCACCCCTTTGACTGGCAGGGACTGTTACAATCGATCCTATGATCAGACTTGGGGAGATTACTATGCATATAAAACGAACCCTATGAATTACGAGAAATATCCATATGGGAAAAATAACTATGATCAATCATATGGATATGGAGCTGAATATGCGACCCTAATGTACACCAAACCGAGAGCCCATACACTTTCTAGACCTGTTATTAGACCTCCAATCCCTCGAGGACCGTGCTACCATTGTGGAGGAGACCATTTCATTTAGAATGCACTTTGCCCTATCAACCACCTCACAAGTTTTGGGAAGGATATTGTAGTGATTGTGGAAAAGAACATTTGTTTAGGGACTGTCCGAAGAACCCTAACAAAATGAACCACACCACCCAAGTGAACGTGGTAGAGGTAGTAGAGCCTTCAGGAAGTGACAAAGAATATACAGTGCTCTTGAAGGCAATTACAAGAGCAAGAGCCAAGGAAGGACTAGAAGAGTTGAACTCCATTAGACACGAAACCAATAAATCGAAAACTCCAATACCTCAAGCAGTGCTAGATTTAGAAGAATCCGAACAACATTCAAAGGAAAAAAGGACTCAAATATGGAAGGCTCGATGAGAGAAGCTAAGAAACAAGCCAACTCAACAAAGAGAGGAAAAGAAGAGCAAAGAGGAGTCACAACACATTACAACTCCCACACCTGAAAAGGATTTTAGTGTTGGCAAAAAGGAACAAGGTAAACAACAAGCAAGGTCAGTGCTAGCTTATCCCATGCCAGAAGACCTAGCCATGTGGATAAACACCTATCAATCTAGGATTAAAAATGGACCAAGTGTGGAACAACATGAAGTGAGTTACCCTAGAGGGGATTTGGAAAGAGAAAGGCTAGCAATCTGTAAGAAATTGATAGAATTATCCGAAAACACCCTGGAAAAACCTATACAAGACCTTCGAGAAATAAGGATACTTGAGAGAGAATTTAAAGAAAGATTGAGAGTTCATGACCCTCTAGAAGAAAGAAGGACTATACAGAAAGCATAGCCATCGAAAACCCTCATCGAAGTTTGATAATTATCGAAGTAGAAGCTAACTGGCCGAAGGATCTATAGGCTAAAGTTCAAGAAGAGAGATGGAGAAAAACCGAGGGTATTAACCCACGCTTCGAAGAGTTGGATGCAGACAAAAACCCAGGAATGATAAATCATGAAATGAATTATGAGGAAGGTGAGGAGGGAATGGAAAGCACAGTACCAAACTATATAGGCCTATAGAAGATCCGGTATATGCCACAAGTATTCCTAGATGAAGAGTTCAAACCCCACAGATGGATGGAAATATTGGCCACATTAGATGTGTGTGTCAATGAGGAAGTCTTGACCTTAAACAAGTGCATAGATAAGGAGGGGTATGACGTAAGTCTATACATGGTGGTGCTATAAGAGACAGAGGAAGGAGAATGGATAGAAAAGAATTGGACAAAAGATTATGAAAGCATAGAGATGGAACCTAAAACTCGAGAAGAGGGATTTCAATTATAAAAAAAACACATCATGTATTTAAAGAATTTCTCAGAAAGAGTATGGAAGTGTATGTATATGATTTGTGCACATATTTTGAACAGCGACCGGACCACATACAGGAGTTGAGGAAAATTTTTGAGAAGTGTAGACAATATAAAGTCTGTTTAAACCCAAAAAAGTGTGTCTTCATGGTCAGACAAGGAAAAATTTTGGGTCATATAGTGTCTAAGAATGGAATATCTACCGATGAAGACAAGATCAAAGTTATTCTAGAACTACCCCGATCAAAAATCCAAAGGAAGTACAAGCATTTATGGGACACTGTGGATACTATTGAAGATTTATCCACATGTACGCCATAATTGCTAGACCTCTATATGGCTTACTAACTCACTTCAATTGGACCGAGAATGTGAGAAAGCATTCAATGAGTTGAAAAGTAGACTGAGTTCAACGCCTATTCTAAAGATACCAAATTGGAAGAAACCATTTCATATCCATGTAGATGCTTCCAAATTTGCCATAGGATGTATCTTTGCACAATCGACAGATGAAGGAAAAATAGATCACCCGATAGCTTATGCTAGCATGCAACTCAATCAAGCTGAACGTAATTACACTACCACTGAACGAGAAGGGTTAGGAATGGTATCTGCGATAAAGAAATTTCAGCATTACTTATTAGCAAAAAAATTCAAATTCTTTATTGATCATCAAGCCCTACTGTACCTAGTCAATAAACCCTGTAACACAGGAAGAGTAGTGAGATGGTTCCTTTTATTAATGGAATTTGATTTTGAAGTTGTGGTTAAAAAAGGAAACACGCATGTCAGAGCTGACCATCTCTCTTGAATGACACACGGAGAACCTCCAACTGGAGTGGCGGATGACTTGCTTGACACTTATCTTTTCAACTTAGAAATTTGTCCACAGTGGGCTGAAAATTGATATCTATACTCACCCATGGACCTAGTCATCGGATTAATTCAGCTAAAGCCCAATAACTATGGAAGACCCGGAATCTTCACATTGTAGTGGGAAGTCTATACCCTCAAGATTCTAACGGACTTCTCTTGAGGTGTGTAGACGAGGAAGATCAAGAAAAGTGGTCAAAACATGCAGACATAAACCCATGGAAGAAGCATAGAAGTATCAGTGGTACAATGCAAGAACTAAAAAGAGTAGGAGTTTATTGGCCAGGGATGCCGAAGGATGTTCGCAGGCATGTAGCAAGTTGTCTTAAGTGTCAAGAAGAAAGGCCTAAGGAGAACTCGACACTATGCTATTCCACAATAGCACCTAGATGGAGTCTGCCTTTAGTGCAATTCTTAAGTACACATGAATACCCAGAAGGAGCAAACCTCTCAAGAAAACAAGCTCTCGAGGAGCAGAGTAAAGATTATACCCTCATAGGAAGAAAACTATTTAGATGCAGTCAAGACAACCAATTACGACTGTGTATACATGAAAACAAGTATATCCATGTGTTGGAGATGGCTCATACTAGGGCAACAGGTTGTCATTTTTCAGCGGATAAAACTAGAAAAATGATTCTCTTTGCTAGATTATGATGGCCAACTTTACACCAAGATGCTACTACTTATGTTCAAAGATGCGATGTATATCAAAGGACAAAATATTTGATAAGAAGAGATGAGATGCCATTACAACCTATGACCAGTGCCAGAGCTTTCACTAAATGGGGTTTTTTATTTCATTGGATCAATTAGTTCCCCAGCGAAAGGGTCTCATGCTGAGTACATAATCATAGCCATGGATTATTTAACCAAATGGGTGGAAGCAAAGGCCACTAGGAAGAATGATGCGAGAACCATTGCCAAGTTCCTCTTTGAGAATATATTCACAAGGTTTGGACTACCCATCAAAATTGTGAGTGATCGAGGCACACATTTCATTAACCATCGAAATTGTGAGTGATCGAGGCACACATTTCATTAACACCTTTAAATCTTGTGTATGGACAAAATGCAATATTACCAATTGATTTCCTACCCTTTGAGTAGCTGAAAGATATGAGTGGTCTGGACATGAGATGTCCCAATAATTGGATCAGATTGAAAGATTGCATGAAACTAGACTACAAGCAAGAGCAGGTATTTATGCGGCCTAGAGGTGACAAAAGGCCTACTATGATGCCCACATCAAAGGTAAGGGACTTAAAGAGGGAGACTTAGTCTTGCTGTACACCTTGAAACAACACGCTAAGAAATTTCAAAAGAGAGGACATGGACCACTGATAATTAATTGTATCTCTACAAGTGGAGCTGTGAACCTAGTCACTTTGGATGGAGAAGTCTTGCCAAAACACATAAGCAGTTGTTGTGTGAAGAAATACTCCAAACCCTTAACGAACGAGATTATGAGTAGATTAGTTAAAGTGAGACATCAAACGGAAGAAGAAGAGAGAATAAGAGAAGAAGCAAGGCTCGAAGCATTGGAACACAGAAGAAAGCGAAAGGAATGGATGAGAGAAAGGGATGACAAATACCGACAAGGAGAGGAGCCTATTCCAATTACCAATTATATGACAACAGCACCTACGACCATAAGGCAACAAGTCAAAAACGCTACCTCAATTTGGGAGTAGCAACGGAGGAATACCGCCTGGTAGATGCATTAATTGATACCGGAGTAGCAGTAAGTTGCATACGCTTATCTTTAACCAAACAATTAAATGTGTCACATAATCTGACTAAGGCCTACATGTTGAGCATAGGAGGAAACACCATTGAATGTGTAGGGGAGGTCAACCTATCTCTACACGTGGGTAACAACTCAATGCATCAGAAGTTTTTAGTTTGCCAAGATGACGATCTAGTGGAGGAGTTAGTGTTAGGTCAAGATTAGATATATGAATTTGAAGTGACTATCCAGTTAGCCTTAGGTTATATATTCGCAAAGATTAGACACATAGAGATCTTTAGTCTATTAGATGAAAAACCTCTAAAGATGATTAGTGTGAAACATAACAGTGCTGAATGTGTGTCTGCATGTGAGCCTCCACCAACCTTGAACCGTGATACCTTCGTGTCCACATCTGTCTCGAATGATGAAACCCCTTCTCTTCTTACTCATGACTCTCGACTTAGCCCTTCATCTTTACCCAACCAATCAGAGATAACAAGTGAGGGTCTTACTATGAATCGGATACAAGGAATCATACAACCAGACATGAAGTTAACACCAATACAGACAACTGTGAGAAGAAGGATGCGACAAATATGGGTGCATAAAGATCAATTAGACATCTATCAGCCTCAATACAAGGAGACTCAAAAGGAATCCATTCAAAGAAGGCACCAACTTGAATCTTCAATTACAGATAGGTCCACAACCATAGTGCAAACCTAGATACCGAAAATATTGAAGGTAGCTCAACCATCAAGAAATCAAATATGGATACCCAAAATAGGTATCAAGCTTACCAAGGAGCAAACAACCAAAGTGCAATGGAATCAATGGTAGCACAAAAGACTCTTTCAAAAGACACATGACTCCAAGGAAATAGATGCCGTGACAGAAACAAGAAGGAGTTTCTACTGCAAGTCGACACACATGGCAAGTGGAAGTGTAGCAAAACGGAATCTCTTCAGCAAACATCAAAAGTTTCCATAAGGACATTCAAAGCATTACAACTAAGAACATGTGGATACCAAAGTCCAAGATAGCATCACTACTGATTCGAGTAGGACATCCCGCTTGCTCTCATAATGAGTTCTATGCACCTAGAGTAAGCATACTAGGGCCACATTACAAGGCCATGCATGAGGCACCAAAGTATCATTGTACTACTAAGTGAGCACATTTCCCACATGGGGAGTAGGATCACCATGTACCATAAACAATAAGCACCAATTGCTTCGGCTATATCCTTAATGTTTTCTATTTTCATTGTAGCTTAAGAAAAAAAATGTAATCCAAGGCCATGTATCATGTTCCTTACACACGTGAGTGGGGACGCGACACACGGAGCGAACAATCAACACACCACTACAACTTACTTCATATTTGATACTAATCATTGATTACTTCCAAAATAGATGGCTTCCTCAAGTTCTGAAGCTACCAAGAATGCATCAACTGATTCTGAAGCTACACATGAAGCAGAAGTATTGTAGTTTCCCTTGGAATTTGCTGTTAAGGCAAGGGGACATTGGTTCAGAGATGATAACCCAGCAAGTGACCACTTGTTTCTTATCACCATAAGGATCATGGATAGAGAACATTAATTCGCATTGAAGACCCAAGATTTCAGAATCTTGCATGAAATGCCCGGAGTAGTGAATGTATGGACCCAAGCTGGAATTGAGGCTTACTTAAATCTCCCCATCTACAAACCGGACTTTCAACGATGCACACAAGTAATGAATACCTTACATCTGGCTCTTGATAAACCCTCGGTTCCTGAAGCCATGGTCTTAGATCGCAATGGGGAATATCAAACTATCCGATTCACACATGAGCTCATCAAAGAAGCATTCGACTGGATAGTGGATGGTCTTACAGATCTAAAGGATGAATGCCATGAGGCAAAGAAAAGAACTTTCTTTGACATCAATAGAATTGACATTGAAGAGGAAGTCAGATTGGTGCATCAACACTTTTGCTTCCTAAACATGCAGAGATATACAACTCTGCAAAAAGTTGTAGTACAATTGTTATCTTATCCTATCAGGCAAATCGGGAATCAGGCTAATATGACACGCTACATTCAAGAGCAAATCTTTGAAGCCAAAAAGCAGTGGGGCCACAAAAATTTTTTAATGGAAGTTCAGCTCTAACATTGCTTATCTATCAAGCATTGAACATGAAGGAGTGTTTACGGCCTATGATCAGGACAGCTAAAATGGCAAGGTATGTAAAAGCGGCTACAATGCCAAAGAAGAGGAAGGGTGTAACCCTTGTGGAGGAAGTTGGTACAAGCTCAAAACCGACTATGAGGGGTGCAAAACGAGCTCGTGTGGCTGAAGCATCGCAGACACCACAATCTAAAAGAAAACATGAGCTTCCTAAGGTGCCGATAGCTGAAAAACTAGCTATTACCAAAAGAGATCTATCCACTGCACTAGAAGCCACACATGTCCACATGAGAGGAAAAATCAACCTTATGGTATAGGGCCACCAATACCATCAAGCGGGAACACAAAGATCAACACAAGTAGAAAAAAAGGTGTCTCACCAAGAGCGATATAAAGAATTGGGACTCGATGATTCTAGCTCCGAAAGTGAGTCATCACATGATCATGACACACTTGATACATATATACAAATTGATGAACACATGGGAGAAGATTTGGAGGAACTCAACCAAGTCTAGCGATCGACTGAAAAAGAAGGAGACACAAGAGCACAACCTCAACCTTTGCATGAAGAATCAGTAGTGGAAGAACATATAATACAATTAAATGAGCAAACGAGAATATCCCTCAAGGAAGCTTCACCCCCCAAACACATAACAATTATACATACAAAGATGGAACCAGACACCACAGAGGTACAAGATAAAGAAGAACTTGTATTACCTATATGGGTTGTGGTTGATATTGGATGTGGTAAATGACTCTCATAAAATGCCTTCTGAAGAAAAAGCAATGGAAGACTCCACCAACCCCATTGAGGAAGGTGAGCCACACATTCAACTCCACATAAGGCAAATGCATCAAGACACATTACATGTGGAACAAGGTAAAGATGTACAAACACGAGAAGAGCCAATTATATCGAGAACTTGGATAAATGTTGATGTAAATCAACTAAAACATGTGGTCAGAACAATGATAGAGACAACAATGAAAGCTCAAAACATCTTGATGGAAGAGGAAAAGCAAAAGGCAGAACTACATGAGGCAAGAAATCCATTACAAAATCTAAATGAAGAACTTTCTGCCAACAATATAGCCATGCAAACAGAACTTGTTCAGAAGACAATAACATTGGCAGGAATGACAAAAGAATGTCGTCGTGTACAGGAAGAGAATGCCTTGCTAAAAGGCAATATACAAGAATTTCATATGTGTCGGTACTACAAGATGAAAATGTATGAAGTTGAGAAAATGAGGATGCTGAACCGCAGCAAACTCCTAGAAAATCAGATAAAAGTATACATGGACGAGGCCGATAACCTGCGTATGAGAAATAAAGAACAAATGAATTCCATTCTATTAAATCAACCATTGGAAAGCAAAGTTGACACAAGCATACTAGAGTTACAGGCCAAGTTGGCAGCATTAGAAGAACGGATGATCCAAGAGAAAAGCAAACAGGTAGAGATAGAGGCATCTTATAAAGCAGAAGCTAAGTCTTGGGAACTCAAATGGAATGAGGCAGTACACAAGTACATGGAGCAATGCAATGAAGATGCTGATCAAATCAAAACTATCTGTGAAGCAAAGGCAAAAGTGGAAGAGGAGCTCAGGGTTAGTAAACATGCAAATGAAGAGAAAGAAAAAATCATAGCAGAGCTCAGGGCCCAAATAGACAGGACCAAGAACTTGGGGACACCAGTAGTGCAATCCACGAAGGTTACTGATGAGACTGAGGTACACCCTCTTTCTCCCCCAATCGTTCATTCACCAATGACGAAACCAAATATGGAGGAGTATAATGATCACCCAATGCCATATACTATAGAGTTAAGTCAGAAAGAGCGAGCACTACTGGTGTCCTAGCTTACCGAGAATTTTGAAAATGAAGTCGTAAAAGTCATGAAGGAGGCTAAAATCAAGAGCAAAGATTTAGAGGAAATTATGAAGCCCTTCAATCTCCCATACAGAATTATGAAAGAACAAACTTGAAAGTATATTAAGAAGACTACGGGAAAGGATCCAAATGAGCAGCTAAATTTTAAAGCAGACACCTTTCAATACACTCAAGAATAGTTTGAAGCTGTCGATCCTATCTGGCGAAGAAAATTTTTGGAAAGAAATCCTACCTTGTGAGTGCATTGGCAGGAGGCACCATATTTATTACAAGTTAACCCCACATTTTGTCTTGTGCCATGTCGATGATATTGGCCATAATTTTGGGAATTACAAAGTCAAGGTAAAATAAATAGGCAGTGGCTCAATTTTCCATTACTCTCAAGCCCACCCCACAACTATTTGCCTACGGAAGATTACATGATCAAAACAATAGAATTTTGGTTATCTCGGTATGCAAAACTTCTTAACCTCACTATCAAAATGACTAACAAAATACTCATCATGATTCTAACTATAATCAAAGTATTCAAGCATGCAAAGTACACATTTTTGAGTTTTATTGGCATCAATCAAGGCACAGATATTTTAGTATTCGACCTTTCTGTTATGCCAAGAAGACTAACCATTATGGCCTATTATTCACGACTAATGTTTTTGCCTAGTACATACATGCAAACTTTTGAAGAAGCCTTCTTCACTGGATTTTTTGAGATTGATTCAGAAATCTTCCTAAAGATGTCTTCAAATTTTAATGCAAGATTAGTGGCTTATGAACTCAATTTTTTTTGTTGACCATCGACAACCACCACATGACGGTGTCAAGTTCGAACAATGGAAGCAACTTATGATACGTGAAGCCAATCTGCTAAATGAAACAGAGCAAAAAGTATATATGATGTACTCCCGTCGACATCCCAAGCCTGTCGGGGACGACAGAGTTTAGGAGGGGGGATGTGTGGAAGGGGAGATAGGAGAATCAAGCAAAAGATGACGAAGAAGAAAATAAAAAAGAAAAACTGCTAAATTAAAAGAACCACCCTCTGCCCAAAGCCCCACAGGGGCATGCTTGAACGTTGGTAAAACTATATCATTACGACTTCCACAGGAGCTGGCAATGGTCAACTATAAAGAGGCTATCACTTAATAAGGAATTAGATTGACCACATGCACATAACTAGAGACAAGAAGCAAATCTTGTCAAGGGACAACATAGACAAAGAGGGGGAGAGTGTTGCAGAGTAAAGAAGCATAAAAGAGGAGCCCCAAAAATTTTCAAAGTTATGGGTACAATTTTTCTTCTTCAAATGCTTATGGAAATCTCATGAAAGCCATGTAAATGCACTAGAAGAGTCCTCTAGATGCATAAATCCCAAGAAATGTATCATAATCCTTGTAAATAGTAGGAAATTAGGGTTTCTATAATAAAGTGCCGGTCTCTTGTGTGAAAGGACCATTTTTTAGGGCACATTATAAGTCATTTGATGACACTTAATAAAGACTTTTGGCCATTGTGAGTAGGAGAGTTCTGAATTTTCAAATTTGCTTCTTCTTCTTCTTGCATCTCCCTACTTGTGAGCTTGCATGTGTATTTGTAGCTTGGAATGAGTGCATGGAAGTGTTGTATATTGAATTCATTGCTTTTCTGAAGTGTGTAATGTGTGTGTGGGGCGTGAGGAGGTGTGTGGTGAAACTAGGTGAGTAGTGCAGCCCTGTTTTTGCCCATATCTTGAAGTAGAGTTATTAGAATTGGGAAGAAGTGCCACCATTGGATGCGTCTCATCGAGAGCTTCGAAATGAACTTGCTATTCACCATATTTTGACTTCAAAGTTGAGAGAAAATTCCATTTTTGTGCTTATTGCTGTTTCATGTATTGCGAAACCATTTTCACCTCTGAGAATGATGAATGTGCATGATAACCCTCATTTGCATTCCATACAAGCTATTACACTTCATTTACCATTGTGTACTTGTGTGTCTTCATACACTCGGTTAGGTTCAAGATACTTCTTGGATTGATAATTAAAATGTGTGGTCCCCACTATATGCACTTGATGGTGATAGAGGAGTAGTGTCTTTCATCACAAGTCCCTAAGTTTGTGCTTAGGTACATAGATACCAATTACCCATTGTGGGATTATATGATGCATCATGTATTGGTTGCAAAAGGACTATGGAATATTGTACACGGTGTTGAAAAATGTCCTATTTCACCTGCAAACACAATTGTTGAAGATGATGCAAATGACATTGAAGATGGTGATATTCTTCATGTTCTTGTTCGTGTTGCAGTTCCTGCTACACCTATTATAGAGCAAATTCTTTCGGATGACAGAGATGCTCAAGCACATGCATTGATAGCCTTGTCTATCAAACATGCCATTATTCCTCACATCCACTCTTGCAGAACAACTAAGGATGCTTGGGATACACTTACCACTTTATAGGAGGCAAGGAATGAGGCTCATGTGTTGGAGGATAAACACTCCTATGTGCACAACAAAAGCAAATGAACCCTCCTAGGATCTTGAAATGTTTCAGACATAGGATCTGTATTTTCTGAGTTTCTCTGAGTATATGCATGGATTGAAAATGAAATTTTGCAAGCTTAAACTAGACTATAAGAGATTTCAAATGAGAGTAAAATCACTCCATTTGGATACTGGATGATGCCTCAACCAGCTGCAACAAAACAGATAACTTGATCTTTTCATAGAGAATGAGCTAACTAGACAGACACTGTTCTGGACATTTCTCTGCACAAGTGCAGGCACTGAACCTGAGACTTATACCAGACAAAGTAGAACTTATAAGCTTTCCAAAAAGACAAAAATCATTGCAAATGGATTTTGGATGAAGGAGAAACAACAATTACAAGATAGGGGGGTCTGCCAAGATTATCTAGATAGATAGTGTGTAAAAGTGAAATTTCTGCAAAATATGCAGAGAATAGCTAGTAGAGGGCGTGCTTAAGCAAGGGGGCAGCTTGGGCACGTATTTCCACGACTCTAAGTCATAATACAACTCATTAGAGGTTTTAAAGACCACATACTAACCTCTTTAACCAATCAAAAGCATATACATGTCAAAAGTGAGGTCCAATCACATCAAGAGGTGAGCTAAATCTTCTCTAATCAACTTCTTTCCATTATGGGCATATTTGGATGCCTCCAACTCGTGGAAATCAGCCTCCTTTGATTGTGGATGATGTGGAAGGTTCAATTTGGGGCATGTTCCCACACTCTTGAGCTTGAAAAACTTTCAACACTCCCCCTCAAGCTCAAGTCTTTTCCTTCCGTTGCTTCAGCCTATGTCTCTTATGTTGATAGCTTCCTTGAATCCTCCAAGCTTTGTACCTTCAAGAAACTTTGTCATCATGTCTGCAACCTGCATTTTAGTGTTCACATACCTTATATCTAGCTCTTTTGCCATCACCTTTTCTCTTACGAAGTGGTAATGAACCTCTATGTGCTTGCTCCTTGCATGAAACATGGGATTGTTAGCTAGATAGATGCTTGAAATGTTGTCTCCATAAAGAGGAAACTCCTCCACTTCCACTTACAAGTCCTTAAGTAGCTTCTTAAGCCATAATAGCTCACATGTAGCCAATGCTAAACCTCTGTACTCAGCCTCTGTGGATGAAAGAGCAACAGTGGGTTGCTTCTTAGAGCTCCAAGAGATCACTTTTGTACCTATCATGAAAACATAAGCCCATGTACTCCTTCGATCATCCTTGCTACCTGCCCAATCAACATCACTATATCCTTTGACACTTAGATAAGCATCATATGAGTAAAATAGACCTTGGTTGATGGTGTTCTTGATGTAACGAAGCACCTTTCTTGCCGCCATAAGATGATCATGAGTAGGTGCATGCAAAAATTGAGAGAGAACACCTACTACATATGCAAAATCAGGTCTAGTGAATGTAGCATAAATTAATGAACCAATTGTGCTTCTATATAGTGTAATATCTTGTATAGCCTCTCCTTGACCTGCAACCAACTTTGTATTGGGCTCCATGGGCTGAGAAAGTGGCTTACAACCACTCATACCAAACTTGTATAGCACATCCAACAAGTATTTTCTTTGAATCAAGAAGATGCAATTGTGTGCATAGATTACCTCTATTCCCAAGAAGTACTTTAGTGTTCCAAGATCAGATATCTTGAACTCCTTCCCTAGCTTTGATTTGATATCTTTAATACCTGCAATATCACTTCCTGTGATGATTAAATCGTCCACATAGATGCATATGTATACCGTCTTGTCTCCTTGCTTCTTCATGTAAAGTGATGGATCTGCAACACTTTGTTTGTATCCACAACTTGATAAATAATCTACTAACCTCTGATTCCAGGCCCTTGGGCCTTGCTTTAGTCCATATAGTTCTTTCCTTAGCTTGCAAACATGATTTGGGTACCTCATACTAGCAAATCCTTGAGGTTGGCTCATGTAGACTACTTCTTCAAGCTCTCCATTGAGGAAGGCATTCTTCACATCCAACTGATATAAGCTCCATTTCCTTGATGTGGCCACTGCAATCAAAGTCCTAATTGTTGGCATCTTGGCTACGGGGCTGAAAGTTTCATCATAATCTATCCCGTAGCTTTGGGAGAAGCCTTTCGCCACCAACCTTGCTTTGTACCTAGCAATGGAACCATATGAATTTCTTTTAATATTATAAACCCACTTATTACCTATCACCTTCATGCCTTCTTGAGCTGGTACCAAGCTCCAAGTATGGTTCTCATCAAGTGCTTTGAGCTCTTCCTTCATTGCCTCTTGCCATTCCTTGCAATCCTTAGCTTCTTCATAACTAGTTGGTTCTTTGTCCTTGATTACCTGAGTCATGTATGCATAATGCTTTGCAATGAAATTATCATATGTTAACCTTTGTACTGGATATCTTACTCTTGAAGACCTTCTTTCACTTCCTTTTGGTGGGGTTGCCATCTTCTTTCTTTGTTTTGCCACTCCTGGAGTTTGAATTTCTTCTATCTCTTCATCTTCCAACATGCTCTCGTCCACATAGCTTCCTTCTTCAACTGAAATCTTCTCTTTGCCTTTGACTTTGCTTTCTTCAGAGCTGGTCTCTCTTTCCCTAAGCCTTCCACTCCATGGTGAGGGTGTCCTTGTGTTGCATGAGTTGCTTGGACCACTTAAATCCATGCTTTCTTGAACTCTATCATCATTCTTCAAATCTGTCTCACCTATGTCTTCAACCTGCAATGGACTCGTGCATGCATACCAAGGCGTCAACTCATCAAAGACAACATCCCTACTTACCTTCAGCTCCTTGGTGATGGGGTTATAGCATTTATACCCCTTTTGTTCCATAGAATATCCCAAAAAAATACACCTTTCAGATTTGGCATCTAACTTTGACCTCAACTCTTGAGGTACATGTACATAGCATATACAACCAAAGACTCTAAGATGTGAAATGCAAGGTTTTCTTCCACTCCATGCTTCCTCAGGGGTTAGATGATGTATACCTGATGTAGGACATCTATTCATGATGTATGTGGTTGTATATGTAGCCTCTCCCCAATAACAATGCGGCATATTCATTTTGTTGAGCATACACCTTGCTACCTCTGCTATGTGTCTGTTTTTTCTCTCTGCTACCCCATTTTGTTGAGGGGTATACCTGCATGTAAATTGTCTTTTGATGCCATTGACCTGCAAAAATTCAGAAAATTCATGGGAGAAGTACTCTCCCCCTCCATCGGATCTCAAAGTTTTGATAAACTTGCCAGATTCCTTCTCCACCTTTGCTTTGAATTTCTTGAAGTAGTGGAACACATCTGATTTGCTTCTAATGCAATACAACCACACTTTTCTTGAAAAGTCATCAATGAAGGTTACAAAATACCTATTTCCAGCAAGGGATGCTTCTCTTGTTGGACCCCAAACATCCGTGTGAATGAGGTCTAAAACATTTGCACTTACATAGGTACTCTTCTTGAAGGGCAGCCTTGATTGTTTTCCTTGTTGGCAAGCTACACAAATTTCATGCAACATTTTAGATGTAAAATTTGGTAGGCCTCTTACCAAGCTCCTCCTTTGCATGTCCTTGAGCTTTTGTAGGTTGATGTGACTTATTCGTTTATGCCATAGATCCAAATATGCTATCCTCTTGTCTCCATATGTGATATACATTGAATGGTGTGGCTGATTTATGTCCATTGTGAACATTCTCCCTTGCTTTTTTCCTTTTGCTATGAGCTTGAAACCTGCCCTTGGATCCTCAACAAAACATCCTCTTTCATCGAACCTAACTTGATAGCCTTTTTCTACCATTTGGCCTACCGAAATCAAGTTTTTGGTAATAGTAGGGACATGTAATACCTCTGATAAGCACTTTGCTCTTTGATTTCCTTCCAAACTGATATCTCCCACATGTTGAATGGTATGCTCTGAGTTATCACCTGTTTCCACATGCCCTTGATGCTTTGGGACCTGCAAATTACTAAAAAATCCTTTCAACATGACATATGATTGCTACATCCACTGTCTACATACCATACATCTTCACTAGCTTGAGTTGTATCTTCACCATACCTCATGGCAAGTAAATAATCATTCCCTTGGCTGGATGATGTGTTTGCATAATTACCTTGCCCTCTATAATTGTTGTTGTTGCTTTGATTCCCTTGTCTTTGAGCTCTATGATAGCATTCATTTGCAAAATGACCGGGCTTACCGCATACAAAGCATCCATTTGAAGTAGCTTGTCCTCTTCCACCAAATCTTGCACCTCTTCCTCTATTTGTGGCTCTTCCACCTCTTTGACCTGCATTTTCTTGTTTTCCTTGAGCTCCTTGGTTGCTTTGATATCTTCCTCTTCCTCTTGAAGCACCTCGGTTGTGTCTTCCTCTTCCTCTACATGCATACAACAATTGCGCTTGGCTATCCTTGGGATTATGACCACCAAGGTTCATCTCCTCTGTCACCATGAGAGTGATTAGTTGATCAAAATCAGGAAGAGAGTCCCTTACATACACTGAAGTTGTGAAAGCCCTCCATTTTTCATCATCCCTAAGTCCATTTAGGGTGTGGGCGACAAGATCGTCATCATCTAGGGCACAACTGATTGACCCTAGTGCATCTGCAAGCTCTTTAACCTTTAATATGTAATCATTAGCACCTTGAGAGGGGCTTTTCCTAAGATTATTCAGCTCATTCTTGAGCTGAATTTTTCTAGCTTTTGTGGAGGTTGAGTACAATCTCTCCAAGCACTCCCACACCTTCTTCGATGTATCCAAATCTTGAATATGCCCTACCATAGAGTTGCTAATATGCTGAGATAAAATGAAAATGATCCTTTTGTCCCTTTCATCCCACTCTCTTACTGCTCTTCTCTGGTCATTGGTTGGATTTACCTCATCTATGTAGGGTTTTTGCTCTCCACCACTCACAAGTCCCCACAAACCTTTCCCCATAAAAAAATTGCTTATTCTAAATCGCCACGGTTAGTAGTTTCCTTTTTCGAGCTTCTCAATCTGAGCATTGAGATCAGCCATGGTGCCTCCTAACTCTTTCGAACCTCCCCCTTGATGCAATGAAGTTGAAAAGGATGGCTTTTACCTCAAAAAATAGAGCTACTCCTCTTGATGAAGATTCGTCTTTGATTTGATGATGTATTTGCTTCCCCTTGTTGTTGACGTGCCCGTTCTTTGCTCCCTTCCTTCAAACTTTGATGAAGTATTTACTTCACTTCAGTAGCTTCTTCTTCTCTCTTTGATTCTCCACTTATAGCTCTGATACCACTCTTGGAGGATAAACACTCCTATGTGCACAACAAAAGCAAATGAACCCTCCTAGATATATGCTCTGTATTTTCTGAGTTTCTCTAAGTATATGCAGGGATTGAAAATTAAAATTTGCAGGCTTAAACTAGACTATAAGAGCTTTCAAATGAGAGTAAAATCACTCCATTTGGATACTGGATGATGCCTCAACCAGCTGCAACAAAATAGATAACTTGATCTTTTCATAGAGTATGAGCTAACTAGACAGACATTGTTCTAGACATTTCTCTGCACATGTGCAGACACTGAACCTGAGACGTATACCAGACAAAGTAGAACTTATAAGCTTTCCAACAAGACAAAAATCATTGCAAATGGATTTTGGATGAAGGAGAAACAATAATTACAAGATAGGGGGGTCTGCCAAGATTATCTAGATAGATAGAGTGTGTAAAAGTGAAATTTCTGCAAAATATGCAGAGAATAGCTAGTAGAGGGCGTGCTTAAGCAAGGGGGCAGCTTGGGCACGTATTTCCACGACTCTAAGTCATAATACAACTCATTAGAGGTTTTAAAGACCACATACTAACCTCTTTAACCAATCAAAAGCATATACATGTCAAAAGTGAGGTCCAATCACATCAAGAGGTGAGCTAAATCTTCTCTAATCAACTTCTTTCCATTATGGGCATATTTGGATGCCTCCAACTCGTGGAAATCAGCCTCCTTTGATTGTGGATGATGTGGAAGGTTCAATTTGGGGCATGTTCCCACACTCTTGAGCTTGAAAAACTTTCAACATCATGTTGCCTACCTCCAAAAACAATTGGAGAGTGAACACATGAATGAAGGAGATTCCATGGACAATTTTTTGGCAAAGATCAAAGATTTGAAGGAACAATTGATTTCTACTGATGAAGTCTTACCTAAGATTTCACTTGTGTAGATTGTTCTCAATGGTCTTCCCAATTCATGTCAGAGTTTTACTTCTACTCTTTGTTTGATGATGAAAGGCAATACAAATGCCTTAACATTTGAGGAGTTAGTCTCTGTTCTCTTGCAAGAAAATCACTCTAGGCAGAACATATCCATTATGTTTGTTGTAGATCAAGCTTTCCTGGCTAGTCAGAAGGCAAAGGTAAATGGAGCTCTTCTAGTAATAAGCAAAAATCTGCTATTTTTGCACAATCAAAGAACGAAGACAAAGACGAGAAGAAAATAGAAAAGCAAAAATTATTTTGCAAATACTCTAAAGGAAATGATCATGTCATAAAGAGCTGTCCAAAACTAGTTGCTAAAGAGGCAAGGAAGAAAGAGGCTGGAATGGTTGTTGGAGAGGCCTCTACACCCAAAATAGAGTCTGCTAATCTTGTGCAAAATGAAGAATGGATATTCACCACTGTTTGTAGTGATGACCCACCTTCTCATGAACAATGTATGTCTGCAGTAGACTCAGATGTTTGGTACTTTGATAGTGGGCTGACCAAACATATTACCTTGCAGTGTAGTTTCTTCACTTCACTCGAGCCTGCCCCTATAGGGAATACTATCACATGTGCCAACACTAACTACTCTTATCCTATTATGGGGGTTGATAAGATCATTCTGACTACTACTGATGGTAGTTCTTTTACATTGTCAAACGCTTTATTTGTGCCAGGGATCAAGAAGAATCTGCTATCAATTTGAATTTTAGCCAGAATTGTCTTGATTGTGAAATTGGTTGATGATAGATGTATAGCTCATGATCTATCAAATGACGATATCATTATTGCTTCTGGCATTTTTGGTCATCTAAATTTTGCTAGTTTAATATGCTTGCAGAAATCTGAAATGGTGTCCTCTTTGCCCAAACTTGAGGCACCTGGTAAAATGTGTATGTGAAGGCTGTATTTTGGGCAAAATGCAGTGTTCCTTGATCCCAAAAGATGGCTCAGTTCGAGCTACTAAAAAATTGTAGCTTGTTCACAGTGATGTCCGTGGTCCTATGCAGACACCCTCTTTCGGAGACTATCTTTACTTCGTGACTTTCATTAATGATTTTTCCATGAATGCATGGGTATATCCATTGAAAGCAAAGTGCAAAGTGCTTATGTGCTTCAAATAGTTTCTGGTTTTGGTTGAAAACCTGTCAGCATGTAAAATGGGCACCCTCAATTCTGATCGAGGGGGGAATATATGTCTTCTAGCTTTAATGCATTTATGACTAAAAGTGGGATAAAATATCATTGTACAGTGCCATATACACCTCAACACAATGGAGATGGCGAGGTGTATGGTCAAATGTTAGGCTTTACCATATAGTTTCTAACTTGAGGCTGTTATGTGTGCAACATATGTACTTAACAGGTATCCCACCAAAGCATCGCAGACTATCACTCCATATGAGGCCTAGCATGGTTGTAAGCCATCTGTTGCTCACTTGCATGTTTTTGGTTGTTTGGCATATGCATTAGTGTTTGAACAAGAATGCAGGAAATTGGATGATAAAGCAGTGAAATGTATTTTTCTTGGGTATAGTTGTGAAAGCAAAGGCTATCGTCTATATCATGTTGTTTTTGTGGAAGATGCTATTCATCCATTACTTTCATTTACTAAGGATACATCAGTTAGCTCCAAAGACATGTATGATACTTTGCTTCCTCTTTTTACAGGTGGAAAATTTAGTGTTGGTCCTAATAAGACAACTTCTCAACCTTTACAAGTTTCATGTGATGATGCATATCATTCTATTTATGATGTAGATTCACATGATGCTCTTGTTGATGAGAGCGCTGATATTTAGGAGGCAAAAACTATGCCAAAATGGCTAGTTCAGACTTTGCGTGACAACAAATTAGATGCACCTTTGTCATATCGTACACGTTATGGCTCTCATAGTGCTTCTTTTGCATCCGATTGCTATGCTATGGCTGCCTCTGGTCTCTGTGATGAGAATGAGCCTGTTTTGTTTGATGAAGCATAAAATTTTGAGAATTGGATGGCTGCTACGCAATCTAAATATGATGCTATAATGAAGAATGGTAACTGGTCGTCATGTGACTTGCCTCTCGGCAAGAAGGCCATTGGCACTAAGTGGGTATACAAGCTAAAGTGTAAGCCTCATGGAATAGTTGACAGGTATAAGGCTAGGCTTGTTGCAAAGAGTTATGCACAGGAAAGAGGCTTTGATTTTGATGAGGCCTTTTCTCCTACTTGTCGAATGACTACTATTCGTAGAATTTCTGCACTTGCAGCTCATCATGGTTAGAATGTACATCAGTTGGACATTAAAACTGCTTTTCTGAATGGTGATTTGCATGAAGAAGTGTATGTTTTTTAGCCCTGTGGCTTTGTGCAAAATGGACATGAAAACCAAGTGTGCATGTTAAAGAAGGCATTATATGGTTTAAAGCAAGCACCATGTGCTTGGTATGAAAAGATGCATGCCTATCTAATTGCACATGGTTTTGAGAACAGTCCACTAAAAGCACCTTATATGTTAAGCGTGCTAATGATGTGCTTCTGATCATTGTTGTGTATGTTGATGACATGTTGTTCACTAGACCCCATGAAAAGCATATTGCTGATTTTAAGGCTGATCTACATGCCTCATTTGAGATGCCAGATTTGGGGTGTTTGTGTCATTATTTGGGCATCTAGTTTATGCAAGTTGATGGCATAATATCTCTGTGTCAAACGAAATATACTGACACATTATTGTAGCATTTTGGCCCTAAAGATTGCAAACCTATTGCCACTCCTATGGAGACAGGTTCACAAGTAAGTCTTCATGATCCTGGAGATGCATTTGATGTTTTTCTCTATCACCAAGCTATTGGATGCTTGATTTACTCTTGCATTACTCGCCTAAATATTCAGTTTGTTGTCTCAGAGATGAGCAGGTTTATGCATTGCCTAGCTGTTAAGCATTGGTAGGTGGTTAAGCACATCTTTCACTACTTGAGTGGTACCCAGCTACTTCGCTTGTTTTATCCCAAGGGGGGATCACTACCGCCAAATTTAAATGCTTTTTTTGACTCTGACTAGGCTGGTTGCTATGACGCTCATATGTCCACCAGTGGTTTTTGCTTCATGCTTGGTAGCTCATGAAAAATGAGCAAGAAGTAGCCTACTATGGCCACTTCTAGTTGTGAGACTGAGTATGGGATAGCTCTCATAGCGTCTGTTGAGTGTCTGTGGCTCAAACGTCTTATGGCTGATTTGGGTGTTGGTCAACCTTCTGCCAGCACCATCTTCACTGACAGTCAGAGTGCATTGGTAGTTGTGTGGAACCCTATGTTCCATGTTCGCACTAAGCACATTGATGTGCACTATCATTATGTCAGAGAGAGGTTCTCTGTTAGAGAGATCAACTTGGCATATGTGTCCATGTAGGAGAACATTGCAGACCTTTTCTTAAAGGCTCTACCTAGGGAGAAGTTTGAAGCTTTTCACAAAGCTTTGGGCTTACTTCCTTTTGTGGATTGATTCCACATAGCTTGGAACTTCCTTATACACGAGTTCCAACTCCTTGTTCACTGCATCACTCCTAAGGGGAATTTGTTGATATATTTAGGTAGTAATGTGTGTGAACACACTAGGACCACCAGGGCAGTTTTTCCCCTCTTTACGATGCTTTTTCCCCCTCGCTTTTATATACGCCTATGGCCCTAATAGGTTACTTATCTTTGTACATTCTAGTGGTAATTCATTCAGTATTGTGTGTTGTGCTCCAAGCTTCTTCTTCTTCCTTGCGTTGTTTGTGTGCTTCTACAGACCTCAAACTCCAACAGTCATAAGGCTATTCTTCAAGTAATGAGGATCATTGTCTCAAAACTAAGAGTTTCTCATATTGCAGCTTGATATGCTTGATACTTTATGTCATAATATGTTGATTGTTGGGAATTCCTCTTATGACTTGTCACTCCTCAAAAATACATTGATTGAGACATTTGATATGAAGGATTTGGTGGATGCCAAACATATCCTTGGCATGCACAATACTAATGATATGAGTAACAAATGTATATAATTGTCTCAAATTGAGTGCATTACTTCACAAGTTCAATATACAGGGTGCAAAGGAATTGAATACACCTTTACCTACATATGTGAAATTGAGTAAGGATGATTGCCCCAAATTTGACGAGGAAAAGAAATTCATGATACAAAAAATTTATGAGTCTATTGTTGGTAGTCTCATGTATGCTATGGTAGCTACAAGACTAGACATTGCCTTTGTAGTGGGAGTTGTGAGCAGATATATTTATCATCATGGAAAGAAGCATTGTGAAGCATTCAAGATGATATTGAGATATGAGTGGCACTAAGGACAAGTATCTATGCTTGGGTAGAGCAGAGGCATCCTATTGGTTACATAGATTTTGATTATGCTAGTTCACAATTGAAAGTCTAGATCAAGGTACAATTTTCAATTTGCTAGAGATGCTATCTCTTTGAGATATCATCTTCAAGAATGTAAATTTATTTCCACTACAAAAGCATAGTATGTTGCCGTTAGTGAGGCATGTAAGGAAGTATTGGATAATCAGATTGTAGTAGGAAGAGGTGAGAATATAAGGGAATTGGAAAGGTGTGCATAATAGTTTCAAGAATGGGAGGAATTGAGTGAGGGTCATCCAAAGGTGGCCAAGCTAAAAAGCATGGGGGTATCCATGTGTAGTTTGTCTTCCACTTTTACCTTAAATCTCAATGGAACTCGTGCAATTAGGAAGAAATTTTGTGTCTCACACCATGTTTTATGCATAAGAAAATTTATTCACATTCTAAATGTTACTCCGGTCTCCGCTCACTCTTGATACAAATGTCAAAGTCAATAAGTGACCCACTCTTGATACAAATGTCAAAGTCAATGAGTGACCAAGATACAATGTGAAGAAGAATTGCAATGTATTTCTAAGGTCGGATCCAAGTGTTGGGAAGGTTCGGGTGAGCCTCCCTTAAGTGTTTTTAAGTGTACATTGAGGAATTAAAAGGCAAAGGTATGTGCAAGCGGCGTACCCAGAAGTAAAAGTGTATGGTCCAATCCAATCACTACAAGACAAAATAAGAATTCGTTGGCTGGATGATCTTGGGACATCAAAGGGCCCCAAGACACTCTAGCAGTTACTTTAGCAGTTAGGAGCGGACGTGAATCGACACTCAAAATCAAGGCAAGGACTATTCTTGGAGGACTAAGCAAGGTGAGCATAATCTAAGCTGGGAAGAGAGAGAAGGGCAGGAGACACACAATGTGTGACACAGAGAAGTGAAGTGCAAGGTGTGCATGAAGAGTGACTAAGAAGTGTGTAGAGAAGTGCTAAGCTATTCACCCCAAGGATCCCAAGGTCTCATTGAAGCTGTGCGCATGCCGATAGAAGGTGTCCATCCCCCACTTATTGGAAGCTTGGTGTAAGGTGTGTGCAGGCTTGGAGAAGGTGGAGGTCTAGTGCAGAGAAGGTCGGTAGCAACAAGACCCTTGGGTATTTGGTATTTTGTGATTGAGCACTCTATGGGATTTTTCACAGAAGCATTGGATTGTATTGTGCATCACCATTGTATTTGTCTTCTTATAATCAATCGATAGAGGCTTGCAATGTGTATCTTTCTTCTTGTCTTTCCCTTTTCTCCTACAAACACTCAAATCCCTTCTTGTCCAAGAATCCCCCAGTAAAAGTTGGCATGCACGGTGGGACTCCAAGGAGATTTGAGCATAGGAGAAGACAACAAAGTGTAGAAGAGATCAAGTGCCGACAGTGCTACAGTGCTACTTCATTGGACTTCATTGGATCAAGAGGGAAATTTTCATATTAATCTCTTAGTCTAAGAGGACTATGAACAACTCATTACCGCAACCTCGTCTCAAACATTGAGGGTCACCTGCAAAGCTACAAGAAGGAAGGCTATTAGAAGATCCTCCAATCCACTGTCGTCAACCTCATTAGTAAAGAGCATGGCAGGAAACCCTACTATCAAGATTAAATATAAAATTTCCTTCTTTCAAAGGCTTAGCTCAGGAAGATCCGGACGAGCATATTAGGAGGTTTTTAGCACTCTGTAAAACAAGAGGCTTGATGGGAAGAGAGGATGCCTTTTTGATACTCTTCCCTGCCACATTAGAAGGGTTAGCAAATAAATGGTTCAGCCAGTTTGTTGAGAACCATTTCACCACTTGGGACTTAACAAAAGATGCATTCAAAACTCAATTCGAGCATGGAAATACTACAGAGATCATCATAGAGGAATTAGAAAACTTGAGACTAGGTCCAGGTGAAAAATTTCCAGAGTTTGTAACTAGGGCCAAGGCACTAATGGCTAAGTTGCCAGATCCTCCACATGATTTCTTTATTAAGAAATGGTTAGCTTAGCCACTTACAGTAACCACACAATGTAAAATCTAGTGTTGCCAACGGCCTCCATAGAGGAGTTTATTAGTACAGCTACATGACTAGAGCAAATAAGGCAACAATATGGAGCAAGTTCTTCTGAACTACCCTATTTTATAGAAATGGAGGATCCAATAATCTAGCTAAGGAAAGAGCTGGAGGGCTTAAAAAGGAATAAGCCCCATAAAGAGGAGGAGAATGATGTTACTCAGTTGAGGAGGGAGATAGAGGCATTGAAGCTACAAAAGGAAGAGGAAGCCCAAGCAGAGGAACTGGCTCAACTTTGACAGGAGTTGCAAGAACTCAAAGGGGGTGGCATCAAAAGTGGGCTATGGTGTACCATGTGAAGCAAGCAAGGTCATGTAGTAATTGAATGTCCTCTGTTAAGTGTAACTTGCCAACTATGCAGGAAAGCTGTTCATGAGGCCCAGGAATGCCAATCAAGAGGAATGCCTGCAACAACATATTGGACACAAGGAGGACCCCTACCACCAGCAAATGCGATGGCGGCTACACCTAATCAAGGTAACAATTACAACCCTAGACAGAGGAATAACTTTGGAAATGGGCCTAGGAGGCCAATTATTTGTTTTAGATGTGGAGAATGTGGGCACTACCAAAGTAGGTGTACTCTACCAGAAAATGCCCCTCCTTGTAGGAACTGCCCAGACGCCAGAGACCACTATACTAATTGTTGTCATAAGAACCAAGCATCTTCATCTGAGCCCCACATTCAAATGATGTGTGTGTGTAAAGAAGAAATAATAGATCAAGTCAATGTGCCATCTCCATCTACCAAGGTGGTGCAGTTAGAAGAAATTGAATCTTTTACAGTGCAGACAAGGAGCAAAGTGAAGGCTCAAGTAGATATAGGTCAAGAATCAAGAATTAATGGATTGAACAAAGACAAAGAGACATCTGAAGACAAAGCCACCACATGTGCAGATACAAGGCAAAAAGAAAACCTCATAGGTACTAGTGATGCCATTGGACATGCATTCAGAAGAGCTCATGAGGAGGTTGTTAAGCCCATTGGAGCCCATGCTCTTAAGGAATCAGAAGCTTCACCCCTACTCAAGTCCATGAAAAAGGAGGTTAGTATTTTTTATTTAATAAAGATGGATGGGAAATTCAGGTCAGAACTCTTACAGATAATTGATGAGGCTTCCACAACAAGTTTAGTGGCAAAGGCTTCTATTATGCATAAAGAGAAAATTGCAGGGGAAGCACCCCTCACAGATTACAAGAGCCCTCGGCTAACGGTCTCTATCAAAGGTCATGAATTTCAAGGAGTTATTGTGGATGGTGGTTCTAGCATTAACTTGATGCCTGAACATACCATGAAAAAGATTGGACTACATCTTTCAAGACCTGCCAACTTCACTGTAACACTGGCAAACCAAAGTACAGTTAGACCTATGGGAATAGTCCCTAACATTTGGATGGAAGTACAAGGTAACACATTTGTCTTGGACTTTGTAGTTATAAGACTACCAAATGTGCAGGGAGGGTTTCCTCTATTAATTGGAAGACCCTGGCTAAGGCATGTTAGTGTAATACATGATTGGGGCAAAGATACCATGTGGGTCCAATAGGAAGGTGCTGAATTAAGACAATTATTATTGGAAGAAGGTCCCGATCAACAAGGATATACCAGCATGATGCAATCAATTGGTATACACATAGATATGGACTATATAGACAATCAAGAAGGTAAGGAAGTGGATCTATATGATGAAGACAATATGCTCACATGGTTAGAGGCAGGGAATTCTTTTACTTGGTTTGGAATTTTTCCATCTAACTTAGACAGAGTAGGAGGGTACTTAGAAAAAGAGGAAAAAATTCAAGTAGCTAGGCTAGGAGAGCCAGCAACAGACCCCAGAAGGGGAAAGAAATCTCCTTTATACAACCATATAGAGGAAGCTGTTTCTATGGATTGCAACCAAAAGGAAGGTTCAGAGTTAAAAGGTAAGAATAAGAATATAGAAGAGGATTCATTACCACTTCATGAGATCCCTCTAGGATGGATTCAAGAGGAAGAAGTGCAACTAGACATCCATGATGTTCCTGCTTATGATACCGAAGCTATGTGGGACAATGTAACTAAGGATGCTACTCAGGAAGGACTTTCAGATAGCATTATAAATATGCATCCATTGAAAGAGGTTCAGTTGGGCAATGCGGATTAACCGCATCCCATTTTACTAGCCACATGGATAGGGAATCATCTGAAGGTGCTCTTAAAGGTAGCATCTTTCATGAAGTCATTTGCAGACATCTTTGCTTGGCACTATAAGGATTTAGAAGGAGTACCACCTAGTCATGGAGAGCACAGAATCCCTCTCATTGAAGGAGCAAAACTAGTGAGAGGTAAGAATTATAGGCTGAATCCTAAAAATGTTGAGGCTGTTTATTTGGAAATTCAGAAAATGGAAGATGCAGGAATTATCATCCCTGTAGAGCATTCATAATGGCTATCTCCTATGGTAATTGTTCCAAAGAAAAACACTAACAAGATCAGAATCTGTGTGGACTTTAGAGCATTGAACAAGGTCACCATCCCATATGGATTTCCTATGCCATTTGCTGAACAGGTCATAGAAGAAGTAGTTGGGCATACACTTTACAGCTTCATGGATGGATTCAGTGGATAGAATCAAATATCCATCCGTCCTGAGGATCGAGAGAAGACTGCATTCATTACACCTTGGGGAACTTATGTATATTTAAAGATGCCATTTGGACTTAGAAATGCCCCAACTACGTTCAATCGAAGAGTTAATTTCATTTTTGGACCATTGCTGTTAGAATCTCTCAGAATTTTCATGGATGATTTTTCATCCTTTTCAGGTACTCTTGCAGAGACTCCATTGGATTGTTTAGAAAAGCATCTGATTCAATTACAAAAAGTTTTTAAAAGGTGCAGAGAAACAAAGTTGAAATTGAACCCAAATAAATGCCATTTTCTGGTGATTGAAGGTACCCTCCTGGGACATGTGGTATCCTCCAAAGGTATGGCACCTGACCAGGCAAAATTATAGCTATATTAAAGTTACCTAGACCTAAATCTCCAAAAGAGATTCAAAGTTTTCTAGGACATACAGGGTACCACCCGAGGTTTATTAAGATGTATGCAGAAATAGCCCGGCCGTTGGTTAGGCTTACATGCAAGGAAGTACCTTTTAAATGGGAGGAAGAGGAGGAAAAAGCATATCAAACATTAAGGCCAAGGTTAGTAGCTGCTCCCATTCTGATCACACCTGGGTGGTCAAAAATTTTTCATATACATGTAGACGCTAGTGCATATGCAGTGGGGGCAGTTTTGACTCAACACAGTGAAGAATACAAAGTGGATAGACCAATTCAATATGCCAATCGAATTTTGACCAAGGCTGAAAGGAATTATAGCACAACATAAAGGGAGGCCTTAGCCATGGTTTTTGTTGTCCAAAAGTTTCATCATTACTTGTTTGGAGTGAAATTTGTTGTCATAACTGATCATCAGCTACTCAAATACTTACTAAACAAACCACAAGCTACTGGTAGGATATGGAGGTGGTTACGGCTGTTCCAGGAATTTGATTTTTCTGTAGTCCATAGACCAGGTAAAGAAAATGTTATGACATACCACTTATCAAGGATCAACATACTGGATCAAGCAATTGGGGTAAATGATGATTTTCCAGATGCTAATCTGTTTGTGGTACAAGCTCAAGGTTGGTATGAGGACATCACAAATTTTACTAAAACTGGATTGTATCCGGAGAAGGCAAGTGTTGTGCAAAGAAAGAGACTGCTAATCAAAAGCAAACCTTTTACCTTCATTGAAGGAAAATTATATAGACAGGGAAAAGATAACAGGGTTAGGAAGTGCATGGAAGAAGAAGAAGAAGTGAGGGAAGTCCTTAGATCTGCACATGAAGGAACAGGTGGTGGGCACCTTCCAAGACACATTAAGAGTCAGAGGATCGTTGATGCTGGCATATGGTAGCCTACATTATTCAAAGATGTAGAGGAATGGGGAAAGGCGTGTGATGTTTGCCAGAGGTGTGGACCCAAGCCAACAAAGCAGAGGCACAACCCCTTGATTATTTCCACTTCTTGGCAACCATTTGAGAAGTGGGGGCTAGATTTTGTAGGGCCCATCTACCCCCCGTCGGTTCCAAAAAGAGAAAAGTATCTATTGATTGCCACTGACTATGCAACAAAGTGGGCTGAAGCTATTGCCTCCCCTAATTGTAACGCTCAAACGGTTGTCGATTTCATTTATAGTAATATCATTTACAGGTTTGGATGCCCCCTTGAAATTTGTACAGACCAAGGTACTCATTTTGTGAACAAGGTCCTTCTAAAAATTTTTAATAGATACAAAATTCTACATAGGATCTCTTGTGCCTATTATCCAAGAGCTAATGGACATGCAGAATCCACCAATAAGGTATTAATTGCCATGTTAAGGAAGGAATGTATGTTATAGCCCACTTCTTGGGGCATTGCTTTTCAAGGTACCCTATGGGCATACAGGTTAGCTTACAAAGAAGCTAATAGATATTCTCCATTCCAATTGGTTTATGGGATATTGCCTATTGAACCCTTTGAATTTCTACATGGATCACCAAAAATAACATTCATGCAGGGAAAGAAAGATTGTGGTGTCTCTCAGGGGCTTGGAGCACTACATAGAGTGGAAGAGATATGTCTACATGCTGCAAAACAAGTGATAGAGATGCAAATGAAGAGGAAGGAAGCACATGATCAGAATCTGTGGAACAATAACCTACAAACAGGAATGTTAGTTCTTCTCCATAGACCTCAAATCCACACACAAGTAAGGGGAAAATGGCCTCCACACTGGGAAGGACCTTATCGAGTTAAAACAATACTGAATTGGGGTGTAGTGGAGTTAGAGACACTCAAAGAAGAGGCCATGCCACTGGTCAACATATCACGGCTCAAGCCCTACCGTCGACAGAGCTTTGGAACAAGGTAGATCGCCTAGAATGCATTAATTGTCCAGGTTGTATAGATAATTTTTGCTTTTATATGGGGGAGTCCTATCCTTTTTCCATGTTTATCCGTTATGGTTTTCGTTATCATTTTGCCCCTTGAATAGAATTTCCATCTTGGCATGTATATAGCACTGGATTTTTCCACGAAAATAAGAGTCCATAATTACTGTCGCTTTCATAAAGTTCATTCTCTTTAATTCATTTAAATACATATATAGAAATTGCACGTAACACTCTTTCAATTGTTATCTCCTTTTTTTTCGTTGTCTTTTTGAATGGCAAAAAATCATTCTACTTTTGCTTTTGGTTTTATCCTTCTCTTTTTGTTGGAGCACCCATTCTTTTTAATCTCTCTTGTGGTTCATAATTATCTTTGCAAAACCTCTCCTTTGGACTTGCTTTATCACCTACACCAGACTTTCAGTTCGCTTCATTGTGCACCTCACTTTTGCTAAAGCCAAATAGGCTATAAATTGAAGCCCAGCATTCATAGTTTCACAAGAGATCTCCTTCGAAGCTCTGCCACTTGCCAACCTTAACAATCTTGCACGTCGAGCTTCCATTGCGTCTCGTCTTCATCATACTCACCCTTAGCAACCGGCTTCGTCCTACCGCTCTACCTCTGCCCACCCCAATCCACGCCTCCCTCCTCCTCCCACCCCCCACCAATCATCTCCTCACTCCACCCACACCCCCACCCTCCTCCCACAACCCCCACCCCCACACTCGGCCCCCCAAGTCCTACCCCCGGAGACCCTCTTTATTGCTTGCTCAATAGCCGACCATACCCCTACGCTGCCATCATCTATGGATCCTTAAACTTATGATCACGCTGCCTTCGGGAAGCCATGAATCGCAACTCAAAGTCATTTTCTATTTACCCAGCTCCGTTCTTAGCTTGGCTATATCATTTACCAACCCACCCTTCAATCACCCTTCCTTCAGCCAACCCTTCAGTCACCCTCCCTTCAGCCACCCTTTCCACCACCCTACCTTTAGAAACCCAAGCTTTCCTTCCGTCGCATGGAATTCAACCACACAGTGTTCGAGCCCGTACTAATGACACCTGCCATCCCTCTGCCTCCGCCCTTCCTCTCTTGCCTCACATCTCGATTGATAGCCTCCGCATCCACTCCCATTCCCAACCCCAATCATCTTCCTTCCATTTCATGTTCCACCTCAATTCCTCATCTAGAGAACCCAGCAACACATCAACAAGCATTCCTAAATTCTGTATGCACCCCTTTTGAAAATATGAAATCTCCTTCCCATGTCATTCATCCTCCAGCAATCTCCTCCGTGCCACTCCAACACCTGCATATCCAACCAGTAATCCTGCTTCCGAGCGTCACATTCCCCTTTCTACCCCACCTCCATCCACTTTTGCACACAACCCCTCTATTCCGTCTATTCCCATAGTTGATATTCCATTTCTGACTGTTCCCACAACTGATATCCCAAATGCCCCCTTGTTTCTCAATTTACTCGGTGATGCTAGTGCCATTGCTATAGGCAGTGCTAATGCCTCCAAGGTCTCATTGGATTGTGTGTCGGCTACAACATCAATTCATCAACAGTATATCACAACTATAGATAACATCAATAGGCATGCCACATCTCAATGGCAATCTCTCCAAGGTTTGGTGCGCTTGCTCAAAGAAGAACGCAATAGATACTGTGATATTGCCGACTCAGCCACTAAAGCCTTATCATATCTCCAAAATCGCTACTCCATGGGTCTATGCGATAGCACTGCATGCCATCATATTAAGAGAGAAAGGGATCAAATTAGGCAGTTCATGAGTTCCCTCCATATCATGCTTGAACATGCTTCCATTCCCCCGCCTTCCTCTCCCCCACTCTCAGATGCTGGCCACGACCCTCCCCTTCCATCAAATCCTTAATTAAGCACCCGCCACCAGCTTTCTCATGCATTTTGCATTCTCTTTCTCTCCACGTAATAACATAATAAAGCAATATTTCTCTTTTCTCTAGTCTTCTCTGGTCTCATTCAATTTTGTGTCTGATTCCATTTTGTGGTATCCCGGCCCCCTCATTGGTTCTTGCTTTTGGGTCTGGTATGTGGTCTCTCCGGGACGGAGAGTCCAATCGGTGGTGGGCATCTGTTACTCCGGTCTCCGCTCACCCTTGATACAAATGTCAAAGTCAATAAGTGACCCACTCTTGATACAAATGTCAAAGTCAATGAGTGACCAAGATACAGTGTGAAGAAGAATTGCAATGTATTTCTAAGGTCCGGATCCAAGTGTTGGGAAGGTTCGGGTGAACCTCCCTTAAGTGATTTTAAGTGTACATTGAAGAATTAAAAGGCAAAGATATGTGCAAAGGTATATGAAGCGGCATACGCAGAAGTAAAAGTGTATGGTCCAATCCAATCACTACAAGACAAAATAAGAATTTGTTGGCTGGACGATCTTGGGACATCAAGGGGCCCAAGACACTCTAGCAATTACTTTAGCAGTTAGGAGTGGACATGAATTGACACTCAAAATTAAGGCAAGGACTATTCTTGGAGGACTAAGCAAGGTGAGCATAATCTAAGCTGGGAAGAGAGAGAAGGGCAAGAGACACACAGTGTGCGACACATAGAAGTGAAGTGCAAGGTGTGCATGAAGAGTGACTAAGAAGTGTGCAGAGAAGTGCTAAGCTCTTCACCCCAAGGATCCCAAGGTCTCATTGAAGTTGTGCACGTGCTGACAGAAGGTGTCCATCCCCCCCTTATTGGAAGCTTGGTGCAAGGTGTGTGCAGGCTTGGAGAAGGTGGAGTTCTGGTGCAGAGAAGGCCGGTAGCAACAAGACCCTTGGGTATTTGGTATTTTGTGATTGAGCACTCTGTGGAATTTTGCACAGAAGCATTGGATTGTATTGTGCATCACCATTGTATTTGTCTTCTTATAATCAATCGACAAAGGCTTCCAGTGTGTATCTTTCTTCTTGTCTTTCCTTTTTCTCCTACAAACAATCAAATCCCTTCTTGTCCAAGAATCCCCCAACATTAAAAAACAAAGAACAAAACAATGCATGAATGGAAATTAAGAAGTAAAGCTTAAGGGTACATCACCAATTCACTTTTTTTATTAAGATCAGTTATGGTTCATCCTTGATGTCTCCTTTGCATTTTCGTTTTGATGCTTTGGGAAGAACCATCCTTCACCATGCTCCTTAAATTAGCTTGTGATTCCTATATTTTGATCTTATTTGTTCCCTTGATCCTTTTCTTTCCATGTGGAGAAGATCCCTTCTCTCTAGTTAGTTCTGCCCCTAAACTCATGGGGAAACGATACACACATGATGGGTGTAAGAGAAAGGATAGGAGAAAGACATGAGGTTCACTCTTTTCCTTGAGCTTCATGTTGATATATTTAGGTAGTGATGTATGTAAACACACTAGGACCACCAATGAACTTTTTTCCCTTTATAGGAGGTCTTTTTCCCCCGACTTGGATATATGCCTATAACCCTAATTGGTAACTTATCTTTGTACATTCTCTTGGTAATACATTCAATATTATGTGTTTTCTCCAAGATTCTTCTTCTTCCTTGTGTTGTTTGCATGATTCCATAGACCTCAAAATCCAACAATTGGTATCAGAGTAGGTCACTGCATCATCTAAGGCATCGTCAACACCCCTCCAGTCACAATCTCATAATTTCACAAAATTTGGTGAGCATACACATGACAATTAGGAGTTCAAAACTGCTTCACTTTCTAGATTCAAAATCGTGATCTAAGCTCGTTTCGGCCTTCGAATGCACTATCATACCACCTGTGTAGGCAATTTCATCTTTATGTGCCTAAGATATATACACGTTTTGGTTTGACAGTATAAGTACCTCGAAGTCTGCTATAACAGAACTCAATAGGGTAGTTCTGTTCAACTTTTTGAGATATAATCATTTTTTTGCATCAAGGTATTTTAGTTAGTGGCCATGAGTGAAAGCAGTGATGTATTCCATATGTTGGTTGTTGAGGATGAGTTGGATGGTACGAATTACCCATTATGGGCTTATATGATGCATCATGTATTGGTTGCAAAAGGACTATGAAATATTATGCATGGTGTTGAAAAACATCCTATTACACCTGTAAATATAGTTACTAAAGATGATGCAGATGGTGTTGAAGATGGTGATATTCTTCATGTTCTTGTTTGTGCTGTGGTTCCGGTTGCACCTACTATAGAACAACTTGATGGGATGGTAGAGATTCTCATGCACATGCATTGATAGCCTTGTCTATCAAACATGCCATTATTCCTCACGTTCGCTCTTGCAAAACAACAAAGGATCGCCGACCTCTGTCAATCACAACCGACAGAAAAAATGCTCAAATTTCCAAACAAAGTGCAAAACCATGATCTACAGGCCTAGAGCTTCCAAAAAATGTGCTTAGAATTTTGAAACTCCTCAGATTTCTGTCAATCGCGATTGCTCTGTCAATCGCGATTGCTCTGTCAATCGCGATCGACAAACCACGATGGACAGACCTGTCAATCGCGATCGACCCATCAATCGCAACTGACATCCCACGACGGCTCTGTCAATCGCGACCGACAGGGTCAACGACCGATTGACCACGACTGACGGATCATATGTGTGACACGTGTCAATTGCGATCGAGTCATCAATCGCGATCGACCCATCAATCGCGACTGACAGCCCACGACGGCTCTGTCAATCGCGACCGACACAGTCAACGATTGTTTGACCACGACGGACAGACCCTCGCGATCGACCTGTCAATCGCGACCGACCCATCAATCGCGCCTGACAGATTCAACGATCCTTTGACCACGACTGATTGACTTTTCGAACCACCTGTCAATCGCGATCGACACGTCAATCGCGACTGACAGCCACGACGGACCTGTCAATCGCGATCGACATCTATCGCGAATGACCTGTCAATCGCGACTGACAGGACTTGCGAACGTGTTAGAAGGGCAAATTTGGCCAATTTTCTAGGGTAAAGAATAGGGGGCTAATTTGGCCAATTTGTGGGACAAACACTCGGGGTTAGCATTGCATGTTGAAGCCGCAACCCAAGTAATTCAAGAATTTCTGCCTTCTTGATTAAACTGTTTTGAACCCTGTTTTAATCCCTGAAGCTTGAACTGACATAACTTCCTCATACGAAATCCAATTACTGTGATTCTTGTTTTGTCAGAAAGCTCGTGAGGAGTACAACCAAAACTTCCACTGGTTATGTGAAAATTAAGATCAGGATTATTAGATAGGGTTTTTTGAAGTTAACCATAACCGAGGTAGGAAAACTGAGGGATCCTTGGGATTGTTTTTTATAAAGGCAAGAGATAATTTGGTCGGTGAGTCACATGCATGAAAGTGGTTTAGTCTATCATTTGAATTTAAGTCTAGAGCTAATCTTGGGACTAATGCAGGTCTATTGAGAAGCAATTGAGAGCGTCCAAGCAAGGGCTTTGTGCAAGCTTGAGAATCAACTTCTCGAGCACTAAAGAGCAAGGATCAGCAAGAAAGGTCGGAATATTCTCAACTCCCCTTCGTCAATTCCTAGCTTAGGCTAAGAACGACTAGAGGTAGGAGTAAGTCAGGGCGACGATAGGCAATTATCAAGTTGAAGAATACCTAAACTTTCAAGTTCAAGCTAAGGACATAATCTTTGTACTGTCGAGAACTTTAAAGGAAAAGAACTTAACATGGAACGATCAACTTTAAGTGCGGAACTACACTCAAATATACCTTACGACGTGATATCAGACAAGAATTTTAACACGGGAATCAACTAAAAAGAATCAAGTAACTGATACAAAAGGACTCTGCAACGAGGTTGTACTTGGGCAAATTTGGGATATCCAATTAGGCTTATGAACCTTAGATCAGGGCGACATCTAGTAAGGGATAGACAAAGCCTTAGGTCTTCAGAGGCTAGTGTCAACCACACTGCTAGGTCGTGGGCCCAGCTGTTGAGCCACCACTCATACTACCCAAGTTCTGAGACTAGTGAATCCGAGATGTCTCAAGGTATGGAGAGACCTACAGGAAGTTCAAGAGTGCCATACTTGCACAAGGTAGAAGGCCCTTACAAAACGCAGTTGGAATACCTTAGGACCAACCGATTAGGTGCCAGCATCTATGAGGACGGCCTAGGAAGATCTGTGGTACAGATTAAGAATCCTGATCAATCCATTGGACTAGAGCGCCCAGCTGTCAAGTTTGAAAACGGAGCATACTTGGACAAAGAAGGAACCATATACGTAGTCACCAGTCACCCAGATAGGACGGACGAATTTGGAAATGTGATCCTAGAAGCGGACTTAGGGGACCTAGAGCAAGGAAACATGGGTACAGAACCTAGAACCCCTCGAGGCAAATCGGTTCTCACTAGGATTATCACACCAGAGTGGATTCCCCAGGATAATAAGAGCATAGATTTGCTCCTCAATCGAGAAACAGACGAAGCCTTTTGGAGGTATAAATCTGATCAGCCAACTGATATAGGAACAATCATGATCTATGAGTTTAAGGATCCTGATAGCCTAGGCAGAGTGACCTACTTAGATCACGCTTCGGAGAGGATCTTTGTGGTGACAGAAAATGATAGGCATGCTTACACTTGGAAAGGTGAAATTATTTTCCCCCAACCAAGATCGAATGTGTCCTATGGTCACCCTGGTGCTGGAACATCCCAAGCTCATGGAATTCAAAGAGACAGGAGTAGAGATAGGCAAGAAGTAAGCTTTGCCAACCTAGGGGGCAGAGAAAGAACGAGAATGGAAACGAATAGAGTAGAACCTGAGATGCTTAGAGCTCACAGGAATCAAAGAAATGCGGATGAATTCCCTCTACCACGACCTAGAGAGCACACAAGGACCTTGAGACCGACTCAGCTAGTTAAGTCCATGAAGAACTACTTCGATGGCACTGGAGATCCATACGATCATGTGGTTGAGTTTAGACAAGTCCTGAGAGCTGAACAAGTGGAGGATCTATTCACGCAGTAGAATGCCTTTGGTCTAACCCTTAGGAACACTGCCCTGACATGGTTTCAGCCACTAAACGAGAGACAGTTCAGGAGCATAGACCAACTCCTAGAGGCTTTCATTATTGAATTCTCTAAGAGTGGCATAAGACATAATACCTCCTCACTGATTCACAGCTTCAAGCAAACCCCTCAAGAGACCGTGAGACTTGCAGGAAGGAGATTTAGGCAATATCTTGAAAGATGCCCTGTCCCTGAGCTACCCACACCAGCTAAGCAAGTGGCTTTATTCTTGGATGGATTGCTAAGTACCAAATTAAGATCATATGTGTACTTGAAGGACCCTAGGACCATAGAAGAGTGTGTACGCATGTGTATTGACATTGAGGATAACCTAGGGGAGGAGTTAGAGCTTTCCAAGATATACAAAGATTCAGATAGTGCCTCTAGCCTCTCTTCCACGCAATCCACATCGATTGAGGAACTTGCAGAGAAAGTTGCTCAGAAACTAGGTGTCTCTAGTAAACAAATCCCAAGGTTCGCCCCTGTAAAAAGATGTTATAATTGTGGAGGCGACCATATGGCAAATGTCTGTCCCATTATGGCTCAACCCCAAGTAAATCCTAGTTGCCAATACTGCACCATAGAACGGAGATACACAAATCACACAGCGCAAGATTGCCCATACAACAAGCAAGCAGTTAGGCAA
The DNA here is from genome assembly GCA_020310875.1 of Ceratopteris richardii. Taxonomy (NCBI): domain Eukaryota; kingdom Viridiplantae; phylum Streptophyta; class Polypodiopsida; order Polypodiales; family Pteridaceae; genus Ceratopteris; species Ceratopteris richardii. Next base: position 136,603,904 of record CM035433.1, on the reverse strand, counting down.
ACCTACCCTCAGACATACCCTCAACAAGGAAGATATCAGAACCAATATCCACCACAACAGTACGCTAGGCCTCAACAAACCTACCAATCCTACCAAAACCAACTGAGACCCCAGCCAGTGCTAGCACAGCAACCACCTGCTCCTACTAATGTGATCCCAGTAAAATATGCAGCTGCAGAAGAGAACCTGAATAGAGCTACAGTCCCTGTAACGTCATGCTTTCTGAAAGTGACCCGAGTGACCATAGCTTTGATTCTACACATGTTGATAGCCCCCAGGCCTACTACATGTAGTCTCCTGAGCATGGTGAGTCTTACTATAGTGAAGAGCCAAATGAACCTAGTTGGGAGTCAGATTACACAAACGTCATGTATGCAAACCCCAACTCTAGGCCTCAACCTAAGCAAGTAAGACCCCCATTCGTGATTGTCCCTTACCTCCACCTATGCAACCCCAGTCAGTAACAATTCAAGGCTTTTGCCAAGAGTGTGGAAAGGAGCATCTCTTACGAGACTGCCCTAAGAATCTTAATAATATGCCAAAAATCACTCCTATTAATGTTATTGGGTTAGTGGTAGATTCCACAGGAAGTGTCACTTCCACTGCACCCGTACAGGTAGTCACTAGAGCTCAAGCAGTGCAACAAAACCAAGGAGTAAGCAAGGAAAAGAGCCCAGACGCCAGCGATACTGATAGCCAAAATAAGAAGAGAACAAGAGCTTGGAGAGATAACCGTGAACGTATGAAAAGGCAATGGGCAAAGAAGATGAGTGAACTTGAGGAAAGTCTACGAGAAACCAAGGCCAAAATCATAGAGATCACATCTCAACCGCACTCTCACACATTCCCACCGCTACCATCCCCATCACCCTCCATCCCTCCACCCTTTAATACACCCCACGTAACCCACCCACCACCCCAAGCAGGATCAGTATTAGCTGATCCCACTCCTGAAGACATAGACATGATGCTTAAAGCATATCAGGCCAGAATCCAAGAAGGGCCAAATGTCACGGATCATGACAAGTGCTACCCTAGAGCTGACCTAGAGATAGAAAGAACCAAGCTTTGCGCGAAAATGGTCGCATTGGCTCAGACTATGTTTGAAGCCTGTGGCCTTTTCAATTACTCGGGCTCAGCCAAGACACAATCACACTTGGATGGACTTCTAGAGAAGTTAGAGGGCATAATTGCAAGATCTGCCAAGGAAGAAAAAAATCAAGAAAGAGATAAAGCAAGCAAAAACATGACCCATCCCCCATCGAAAGCTTATGTGCCCAATTCCACTGAACCAGACAACCCCCCCTCCCTAGAAAGAATAGAGAATCTAATGGCACAATCACAAAAGGAACTCGCCCCTCAACACCATGACAAGGCTAGTGAAAGAGCAGGTCTTCCTACCCAGAAAGCCTATGTGCCTGAGGCCTACGTGCCTAACTCTACGGAGCCAGACACCTCTTCTTCTATGAATCAATACACACCAAAATTCTTGTGAGAGATTCAAGAAGAGAAATGGGCTAAAGAGAGTGAAGTTCCTCCTCCCATTGAACTGGTGGATGACACACACGATCAATTCCCACAAGACCTTCCTTCCATTTATGGAGAGCAGGAGAGTGCCCAATCTCAAGTAAGATTAGACTTCGAGTCTAATTCTTTACAAGAACTACCCCATTTCACAGGCCCATGGGAAGCAAAGTCCACCTGTATGAGAGCACCTACAGTCATGGTAAGAAACGAAGATTCAGTCATACCTAGGAACACAGAGGTAGTGAAGAACACCAAAGTGCAGTGCAATCTCACTTTGGAAGAGCTGCTTAAGGTTAGACCAGAAGTGTGGAAACATGTAGCCACTCAAGTGCCCGAGATAGCAAAACCTCGTTCCCAGGTAGGATCACATAGGACAGTGCCAGAGATACCCTTGGATAAGATAGGAGATATGTGTGAAGGTGAAGAAGGGAACACCTATCTTCCCATTACCTACCAAGAGTACACCACCAAGGCAATTTTGGACTCAGGTGAAGGAGTTGCAATTGCCACCACTTCCCTATGGAAGCGTTGGGGCAAGCCAGCACTCAGGCCAACGAGAATGAAATTGCAGATGGCCGATGGTCATATTGAGAGACCCTTAGGATTGCTAGAAGGAATAACTCTCATCACCTGTGGTGTCGAGTTTGAGCCTACATTTGCTATATGTGACTTCAGCAAAAATCATGCCTATGAAATGATTTTGGGAAGACCATTTATGCGGCAGTTGCAAGTGGTACAGGATTGGGGAACCAATTCTTTGTATTTGCAGCACTTAGGTGTTACAACCAAAGTCAATCTCAAAGATTACTCTCATAGAGATGTCCCTCCTATCCAATGGAATCCAATCCATAGAGCCAAAGATGATACAGAATCGGTGCATTCCATAGGGTCAGGATCCTCATGGATGCATGAAGACACCCACTTATGGATGTGCAAAGTAGCAGTAGAAGAAGAGAAGAGAGAAAAAGCCAGAGAGGTAGGTGCAAAAGAAACACATAGATCAATTCAAGACCCAGCCTATGCACCTGTAGTCTTTCTGGACGAAGAATTTGAACCCCACGGTTGGGCAGAAGTCCTAGCAACAATGGATGTAGCCATCAATGAAGAACAATGGACACCTCACTGTGATGAGGATGGCTATGACATTTCAGTCTTCTCCATAGAGCCAATCATGGGAGAGGCAGTTCTAGAAGAATGCGAACCTAGCCCTGATGCATTTGAGGATGCAAGTGACTCCGATCTAGAGTCAATCATTATGGACCCACCTTTTGCATCAGATGAAGAATACTTCCATGAAGTAGAAATTCAACCCCAGAGGCATGGAGAGCTTACAAATGATGTAAGATTAGCCACACATGTGACCCCGAAGGAAGAAGGAAAGAAACGAAAGAAGAGGGAAGTCTCACCAGAAGAGGAAGAATCTTTGTTTGAGGTCTCGGAAAATTTTAAGAAGTATGAGATAGACGACAGGAGAGTCATGATAAGAATGCCTAAACGAGAGGCACAATCAGGAGAGGCCTATGATAACAAAGAAACCACCAAGAAAATAGTAGTGGCCCTAGAAGAAGGAGAGGAGAGATGCACGTACATAGGCCATGACCTAAAAGAGGAAGAAGAGCATGCGTTAATAGCCTTGCTAAGAGAATACAGAGATGTATTCGCTTGGAGTTACAAGGATTTGAAAGGTGTTGACCCTGACATATGCTCACACACTATCCCCATGACCTCAGATGCTAAACCCTCTAAGCAAAAGCCCTATACATATAACGATAATTACGCTGCCAAGATCAAAGAGGAGATATATAGACTGGTTGAAGCTGGATTTATCTATGAAATTGAGCACACTGAGTGGGTATCCCCCATCGTAGTGGTGCCCAAGAAGAATGGCAAGTTGCGTGTATGCATTAACTTGAAGAAGGTCAATGCAGCCACAATTCGAGATAACTATCCGCTTCCCATCACAGAACATCTCTTAGAAAGAGTAGCAGGCAAGGAAGTGTACAGCTTCCTCGATGGATTTTCGGGCTACAATCAAGTAGCCATAGCTCCAGAAGATCAGCATAAGACAGCTTTTGCCACAGAGTGGGGTATATTTGCCTTTCGTGTAATGCCATTTGGGCTTACCAATGCACCAGCTACCTTCCAGAGACTAATGTGCCATGTATTTAAGGAGTTCCTGAGGAAGAATTTAGAAGTCTATGTTGATGACCTTTGTGCTCATTCCAACATCAGACAAACCTATATTCCTGAACTGAGACAAATCTTTGACAAATGTAGAGAATATCAAGTGTGCCTAAACCCAAAAAAGTGCGTTTTCATGGTCAGGCAAGGCAAGATTCTAGGGCACATAGTGTCAAAGAATGGCATATCTACTGACGAAGAGAAAGTGAGAGCCATAGCAGAGCTACCTAGGCCAAGGAATGTCAAGGAAGTACAAGCTTTCATGGGACATTGTGGTTACTACCGCCGGTTCATTCACATGTATGCTGTCATTGCAAAGCCCATGTACGGACTTCTGACAAACTTTGAGTGGACTGAGGAATGTGAGAATTCCTTCAATGAGCTTAAACGGCGATTATGTTCAGCACCAATCTTAACCACACCGGATTGGAATAAGCCTTTGCATGTTCATGTGGATGCATCCAATTATGCCATTGGATGTGTGCTTGCACAACCTACTGGTGAAGGTAATATGGATCTTCCAATTGCCTATGCTAGTCGACAATTGAATGCAGCTGAACGAAATTATACCACTATTGAGAGAGAAGGCTTAGGCATGATATATGCAGTTAAGAAATTTAGACACTATTTGCTTGCAAATAAGTTTAAATTTCTTACTGATCATCAGGCATTGCTATACCTCGTAAACAAGCCATGCAATACAGGAAGATTAGTAAGATGGTTTCTCTTGCTAATGGAATATGATTTTGAGGTTGTGGTAAGGAAAGGGAAGACTCATTTGAGAGCAAATCACCTTTCTAGGCTCACATCAGGAGAAGCCCCACCAGGAGTATCAGATGATCTTCCTGATGCTTACTTGTTTAATTTGGAAGTAATACCTCAGTGGGCTAAGCCATTAGTGCCAGTATTGACATACGGACCTAACCACCCAGTAATAAACACACAGGATAGGGAGGTAGTAAAAGCCCAAAAGTACCACATCATGGCAGCCTTTGGACTTCTTAATACCTACATTGAAAGTAGCACAAGAGCACGAATGGACGGGTCATGAACTATCCTCTAGACTTTTTGACCTTGAACGATTAGGAGAAACAAGACTGAGGGCAGCTGCAGGGATATATGCAGCTAAGAAACGACAGAAGGCATACTTTGATGCCCACGTTATGGATAAAGGTTTGAAGGCAGGCGAGTTAGTTTTAGTCTACACATTGAAGCAACATGCGAGAAAACTAGAGAAGAGAGGCTATGGACCCATGATCATTAATAGAATCTCAACAAGTGGAGCAGTGCAGCTAGCCACATTAGAAGGCGATGTTCTTCCAAGTTACATTAGTGGATGCAGAGTCAAGTTGTATCAGGAACCTCTCACAGAGGAAATGCTAAGTCGACTCAATACTGCTAAGAAACGCAAAGAGGAAGAAAAGCGAATTCGAGAAGAAGCTCAAGCAGAAGCCCTAGAGCGCATACGGAGAATGAAATTAAGAAGACAAGGTAGAGAGCACCCTAGGCAAGATGCATATGCATGAAGTTTCAGGTGTTAGCTCACATAGGATAACTGATCGACGTCCTTTCATAACCTTAGATATAGGACAAGGAAAGAGTGCAAGGACTGTAAGAGCCTTGATTGACTCAGGTGCAGCCACTAGTGCTGTTAAATTGTCTTACTGTCAAGAGTTGCAATTAACTGTCAATCCTGTGGAAGCATATCTCATAGGATTGGGAGGCGTGGAAACCCCTTGCATGGGCGAGGCGGAACTTCCCCTCTATATTCATGATGAGGCAATGATAGTTAAAGTACTAGTATGTCAAGATGAGGACCTCACTGAACCCCTTGTCTTGGGTCAAGAGAGGAACTAGAAAAGGCACGGACTCCTGGTCCCTCCAGGGGTACACATGAAGTTGACCATGATGTTCTTGTCCAAGGCTATGTGATGCAGAAGAATGAAGATCTCAAAAAAGGAGTCAGAGCCACAATGGAACTCCCTTCTTTTCCAAAGGCCAGAAGGAGGCAGCAACTAAGGGCAGATCAATCACTGAAGACTCTCCAGGCGAGAGACCAAAAGAATGTGCGAAGCAGAACAACTCAGCCGATGAAACAAATGTGGGTGCGAAAGGGCGAGCTACCGATTGTAACCAAGTCGCAACAACGGTCTCAACTTCCTATTCGTAATCCACAACTTGATACTAATAAGAAGACTCCTTAAACCTCTGTTGAGAAAGTGAAATCTATTTGGGTACCCAAGAAGTTGATGAAGGCTAGGCCACAATCAAGACAAATTTGGGTTCCTAAGGCTTACTTGCGGGCTCAAATATCTATCCAGACACCACCCCCTGTACCACATGGTCCATTTCCTCTCACATCTGATACTCATTCTTATACCTCACACACGAACACACATTCACCTGTAAGCACAAGAAGAATCATGTGGAAATGGATCCCTAAAAAGCCTCATTTCCAAGTCGATACCCTCACTGTGCTTTCAGGCCCTTGCACCAAACCACGACACAAAACCATACGTTGTGTCTGGCGTCCTAAGATGTGTGACAAACCCCCTGACCCCTCCTGGTAAATTCACGTCCAACTACTAACTACATCACTCAGACACCATAGCTTTCCATTTAAGCTCTTCTCTTCACTAACGGCACACACACTCATCGAGCACTCACTGACCCACTGACTCATCATCTACCTCATGTTAATGTTGTAACGGGGACAACAACAGTTTTTATTATGTCCATTACAATGTTAACACATGGTTCTATATTCTCACAGAACCAACAAGCAAGCAGTGCCATGGCAGAAGCTGGAGGTTCCAGTTCTCACGCCGGATCCAGCGCACAGATTGTGGATATAGAAACACTCCTCCTCGAACCACATCTCACCGAAAGACCGCAAGAACTTCAAGCTGTGCATGTGCTCCCAGTTCAGGATCCTCCTCAGGGACACACCTCTCAAGTGGGCAAACACGCTCATTGGTTCAGTGATGTTGCAGGACCATTGGGTGATGGAACCTATTTTTGGGAAGCTGAATTGGAGTTTAATGGTAAATGGGGACGCTACCATTTTTTCACGTGCAAATTTGAGAGCTATCAGAATGCCGAAGTAATGCGTTCGGTATGGACCAAAGCAGGCCTGGACAGTTATTTCAGGCCCACTTACCAAAGCCAGATTTCTTACGTTGTTCTTATCTTATCAGTACCATCACTCCTAGTAGGGCCAAGGGAGGCGACAACACTTTTGCTTTACCCTCACTGTTGCCGGGCCACGAACTTAAAAGATTCAAACTGACCCTCAATCTGGTATGAGAAGCATTGGACATGCATGGTATGCACATTCCCATTGAAAAGGAAACAATGGTTCCAGGCAGGATGAAACATAAAGATCTCAATAAGCTGAAGGATATGGTAGCAATGACACCGACCATCGCTCTTCACCTACGGACCGTCATGCAGCATTTTGCTTTTCCAGCCCAGGAAAGATTCACCATGCCACCAAAGAAGATATGGTTTAGCTTGTATTTGGCAGAGACAGAAAACCTCCCTATCAACGTACCACATTGGATCATAGATCAGATCCACCTAGCCTATCAACGGTGGAACAAGAAGCAGAAAAATGTGCTCCACGGGTGTTGTGCTCTGACCAAAATAATCTATCGATGTCTAGCCTATGACGTGCCTATTCAGCGGGCACTCGTATGGTCCCGGGCCCAGGAGTTCCAGAGAAGGCTATCAGCGGCAGGTCCTCCATCAAAGAAGATGAGAGGGGGAGTCCAATTACCCTGCGCTCAACCAAGGGGAGCCACCACTACACCAGAGATTACCCCTCCCCAGACACGACGCATTAGACCATTCACCATTCGGCTACCAAGACCAAGTACAGAGGGACCCAATCTGGTGTTTCCACCCGTCCCATCAGACTTGGAATTTCCACAGGGCTTTACTCTCAATGATCTCACTGATGAAGAAGTGGCTAGACTGATCTACGACTCTAATCTCGAAACGAAAACAGAGCGAGCTCAGGAACCACAAACCCATACAACAACGTCGGCCCCCACCCGACCGCAAGTTGTAGAAGTCGATGTAGATGAACAAGAGACCGAACAAGAGGAAGAAGCCTACGAAGAACACGAGTATGATGAACTTTCAGAGTTAGCAAGTGCCCCAGCGTATTCGGCACAAATAAAAAGACTATATCGAACCATGAAGCTAGTTCAAGAACAACATAAAATGTCACTTGAAGCAGGCAAGAAACTCATGAACCAATTGCTGGCAGAGGAAGGTGTGGATGATCTGTTCATCGAGTCCATCAACCTACATGCCGATGCAGTAGGATTGGATGAGGCCATTCATGAGGCAATGGCCTACATTCACCGATTTGAGAAAGGAGTTCCCGCCCGTCCCATGAGATCCGGGAAACAAATTCATATCAACGTATCAGCACCAGGAAATACAACGCAAACAGAGGAACATCAGGAAGCACCACTGTCACCACCCTCCCCACCCCTCACTACACAACTCACTCCACCACGTGACACTATCGCCACCACGTCCACTATCACCACAATCGTCATGGGAATTCCACTCTCTCCGGGAATCCAATTCGGGGGAGTCACTATGCCCACCTTCACCACCCTCTTCACTAACGTCACATCCACCCCACCCACGGTCCCCATCTACACGGTCACTCAAACATTTGACACTATGGAAACATCTCCTGCCACAGCACCACTCCCTTCCCCCATGCAACCTCCGTCCCCCATACCCCCTCCACCCACATCTCTACTTGACTCCACATCATTCACAACTCCCTTTCCCGTCCCCATTTCCCCTGCATCTTCATCTCTCCCTGCATCATTTAATGTAAATAGTAGAATTCTAGCTTTAAATCAATGTGTCTATCAAGTTCAGAATGAGTATCGAGCTCTCGACGATCGTTATCATCAAGTGATCACTACCAATCAGAAACTTTAGAGCCGCCTCACAGCGATCGAGGAAGAAAATGAAGAACTCAACCAACGTTACACCACGCTCGAACATGCCCACCAAACACTACTCGAAACTCCCCAACCATCACAACAGCCGGGTACCAAACAACTCGAGGCCTTGCTGGACGTATACCAAGCTGATAATCTCAGAGTCCGGCGTAACTTGGCACTCCTCAGAAAACACATGGCAACCGCCCTTGAAGAGAACAAGAGACTGCAGCAGCAAAATGAAGCAAATCTAGAAGCAGTAATGGAAGGCTCTCCCCACGAAATTGATCCAGAGCAGTTTAAAGCCGTACCCTCAGAGACAATGAAGACCATCTTGGAAAGCTATGCAGATCTATTAGATGCTCATGATGAGTTGGAAAGGGAACGTGATGAGCTATGTGGCCAGCTCAAGGAACAGGAGGCTCCAACCAAGGTAATAGAACCGGCCTCGACTTCAGAGGAAGTGAAGGCATTGACAGAGCAGGTGGTTGAGCTCCAGAAAAAGTTACTAGAGTATGAAAGGCAACCCTCTCCAGTTATAGAACCTGAGCCAGAAGACTTGGTTCCCATTGAGGTAGATGATTCGTACAAGGAACCATACGTTCCTATGCTAATGCCAGGAGGGCAACAAACCTCAGAGGGAATGGATACCTTAGAAGTGGAAGCACCTGAATGGCTTCAGTCGTTAGAGAAGATAGCGAACACCCACGATGAACGAGTAGCAATACAAATCCAATCATTGGCCAAATTAGAAGACACTGTCATCAAGTCCGAGTATTTCAAACGTATGTCCCATCACAGGTGGATAGGGACCAATGATGATCAGTATGTGCCATATTGCATATTATTGGCTGATTACAATGCAGAGATCCAACGACAATGTGGGAAGGCCCCCACCTTTGCCACCCAGTTTGGCCCCGGTGATATACCAGAGAGTGTAAAAAGAGGTTCTATTCATCAACCCACTTGGAGGATCCGTCTCTTGGAGACTTATCCTGAAATGGTACAAACCTGGAATAACATGCCCCTCTTTATTAAGTACAATCCTTGTTATGCCCCAGTCCTACGAAGACGCACATGGCCCGAATTCACCATTGCTGTCAAGAACATCAAAGGCTGTGCCAAGTGGCTAAATTATATTTATCTAGCACCTTCACGAGGACCTCCCAATGTAAATTACATGATTTCTACTATCAGACACTGGAGCACTCGACTACGCAATACAACCGATGTGATGGCACAAATGTGTATGAAAATATTTGAATTAATGCTGATCACATTCAGGACATTTAAAAACATTAAGGATCCCCACTTCTCAGGAGCAGGCTTCGTTACAGGCAACCAAGACCTCGTTTACGACATGAGCACCACCCCATCAATAGAAGTAATATATGCTTGGCACGCCAGAATAAAGTACCTCCCCGCTTGTTTTAAACAGACATTCGAGGAGATGTTCATAACAGGATTCTGGGAATATCACTCAGAAATTTTTGTACCCAGGCCTTCACATCTCCTCCACTTATACGCTGTGGAGAGAACCATACATTCAGAACAACTGCGGGTGCCACACCCGGACGTACCAGGACGAGTGAATTGGGACGCATTATTAACAGATCTAGCACGGGGGCTCAGATTAGAAGAACATCACCTCGCCTCCGACGTCGTCCAATACTACGTTCAACGAACATCTAGACAAGGGTTTGTCAGGGGCGACAGACGCGAGAGTGGGGGGGGTGTTGGCAGCAGTCAGGGAACCGAAGGAGCCACAAGACGAAGAGAGTCAGAGCGAAGGGACAGCACAAGCAGACATGGCAGTCAAAGAAGATCTGGCAAGTAGGCCATCTAAATTTTTCAGACATCAAGGAGTTGAGCACACAAGAAGAAAGAGCAAGTAGGGAGCTCAAAGGTATGTATGACAAATCAATAGAGAAAATCCCTACACAAATAGTGATTTTCATCACTAAAAACCATTGTAAATATCATTTCGTATTTTTGTAGCTCCATTTTGTGCAAGCCAAGGAGTCCTTGAGCTTTAGGAGCTTTAGAAGTATCTACCTGCCAATTTTCATATTTTTTAGATCTCGTTTGAGCCCTCTAATAAGCCCTGGAACCTAATTTTTAACTAGGCCGGACACTAGGTCTGAACAGGGCCAAAGCTAGTCAAAAACTATAAAAGGAGCTAGAGAGCTCATTTTGGAGGTTGGATTGTAATTGAAATGAACTTGTAAGAGCTTTTTGAAAGTAATCTAAAGAACTCCATTGCTTCTCACCCTTTGCCTTACCTTGTGTGCGCGTGTGTGTGTATGTGTGTGCATGTTAGTGTGCTTCTCACTCACGCACTTGTGCCGTCACTTGCTCGAGGTCTTCATACCATCCTCACGTCTTCCCGGATTGACAATAAAGGAGGTGCTACTCATCACTGAGCTACACCAGAGGGGGTTCACCTGAACCTTCTAAAACACTTTAAAAAACACTTTGAACCTTAGGGAAATTAGAGAAAATACCTCTGCAACCTCCAACCCACTTTCTCCAATTTACCCTTTGTGGACAATTAATTATGCACTACCTGTGCACTTTGACACCTGCACTTTAGCACCTTGACTTTGCACCTGTTGACTTTGACTTTGACCTTGTTGACTTTGACCAGTTGACTTTGACCTTTTGACTTTGACTGCAGTTGACTTTGACCAATATGACTTTTATGGGCTCAATAGTTGCCCACCACCTAATGTGCTCTCCGTCCTGGAGAGCTATAACCAAAGCTCTAAGCATAGGGGACATAATGAATTGTGAGCTACAAAATCTTGAAGAGGACACCTGAGCAGCAAACAACTCCACCAGAACAAGCACCAGAGAAGAACCAAAAGTGGGATTTTGGTAATGGAAAAGCAAAGGGTTGCAATGGGAGGGTAGAAAGGGGTGGAGGGGAGGGCTGAGGGGTGGGGATTGAAGGGATAGGGAGGGTTAAGGATATGGCTTGGCAGATTTGTAAAGGTAGGGCATGTGGTAGGATGATGGGGTCTGGAGAGGGTTAAAATGGTCAAATAGTAGAGCTACAGAGGGTGCATATGGGACATTATGAAACATAAGGAAAGACAAAGGGAGAATAAGCCATGTGAAAAATGTGGGGAAATAAAAACATGTGAGAAATGTGTGTAAAACATGTGGGTTTTGACCAAAAGTCAAAGAAACGGTGTGATTTTGATAAAATTAATGCAAAAATTGAATCTAGAGGTGCCAAAAGACATGAAAATGACTCCAGTTTTGTAAATTGAATCTAGAGGTGCCAAAAGACATGAAAATTGAATCTAGAGGAGGGATGGGGGGAGAGGGGGGGGGGGGGGGGGGGGGGGGGGGAATGGTCGATGAGGGGTTGGTAGGGGGGGGAGGGGGGGGGGGGGGGGGGCGGGGGGATTTTTTTTTTTTTTTTTGCAAAAAAAGAAAACGCCCTCGGGGGCCCTTTTTTTTTCAAAAAACCAAAGAAAAATACATTAAAAATCCAAAAAAACTTGCAAAAAAAATCCAAAAAATCTTCAAAAAATTCTGAAAAATTTTCCTAGAGTGTTAAGCCAGTTTCTTCACTCAAAAACCACAGAGATCTTCCTTTATTCCCCAAATGTGGCAAGAAAAAGACACGTGAAAAGGAGAAAACTGCTAGAAAAAATTCTAAAAAATGCTTGAAAAATTTTGAAAAAATTCCTAAAAATTCCAAAAAGTGTACCTTTGCAAAGTTGATGAAATGGCTGCTAAATTTGCTAAAAACTCAAGAAACAAGCATGAAATGGATAAAGAAAACTACTAAAACTTAAGTAAAAATGACGAGAAAAGACTATGTACAACCTGGACAAATTTTGTAGGTTCCAAGTGATCCATAATTCTTCATGTGGCTTGATGATAGGCCTTTAGCCATGATCTTTATATCTTGACCCCGAAAAACTCCTCCATAACCTTCAATTGTGTTGCAATTCATTTGTTTTATCTTCTTTTTGGGTATGTTGACGCTTTGATAGACCCACCTTAAATCCTTCAGTACAATATTATCTCCTCCATACTGCATCTTTTGTTTCCAAAGACTTGCAAGTACTCCGTCCACATCATTGTAAAGCCTTGCACTTACTATCATAAAAATTGACACAATCGATGATATCCATACCAGGATCCATAAAACAGTAGCCATTGACATATGATTTGAAGCATCTTCATTACGGCTGCACTTAAGGACTTTGCTTTTCTTCTCTTTTCCATGGCCTTTGACTGAGATTGTTTCAACCCGAGTGATTTCCTCTTTTTCTTCATTTGCTTCTTCTCTACTTGAGTTTGGGAAAATTCCATAGCAGGAAGATGGGTCTTCTGCATGGAGCCAAGCCAACATGTTTTCATCTTCATATAAATCTGCTCCTTCAAATAGATCTGCTTCTGGGTTGTCCACCACTTCTTCTTCCATACAAATACCAATTGTCTGCATCATGCTAGTATTTCTCTGATTGTCTGGTCCTTCTTCTAAAATTATCTGCTGCAACTCTTTTTCCTCCTGCTTTACCCACATTGTGTCCTTGCCCCAATCATGCAACACATTGACATGCCTTAACCACGGCCTCCCAATTAACAGGGGGAAACTTCCTTCTACCTGTGGCAGCCTTAAAACAACAAAGTCCAAGTTAAAGATGGTACCTTGTATTTTGACTGGAACTCCAGGGACCACTCCCATAGGCCTTACTATGCTTTGGTCTGCCATTGTTACAGTGAAGTTGGCAGGTCTTGAAGGGTATAGTCCAATCTTTTTCATGGTATATTCAGGCATCAAGTTAATGCCAGAACCACCATCCACAATAACTCCTTGAAACTCATGACCTTTAATAGAGACTGTTAGCCGAGGGCTCTTGTAATCTGTGAGGGGTGCTTCCCCTACATTTTTATCTTTATGCATAACAGCAGCCTTTGCCACTAAACTTGTTGTGGACATTTCATCAATTATCTGCAAGAGTTCTGACCTGAACTTCCCATCCATCTTTATTAAATAAAAAATACTAACCTCCTTTTTCATGGACTTGAGCAGTCTAGAAGCTTCTAATTCCTTAAGAGCATGGGCTGCATTTGACTTATCAAACTCCTCATGAGCCCTGTTGAATGCATGTTCAATGGCATCACTGGTACCTGTGAAATTTTCTTTTTGCCTTGTATCTGCACTTGTGGTGGCTTTGTCTTCAGACACACCTTTGTCTCTGTTTAATCCATTAATCATTGATTCTTGACCTATTTCCACTTGAGCCTTCCCCTTGCTTCTTGTCTGCACCGTAAAAGATTCAATTTCTTCTAAATGCACCACCCTGGTAGATGGAGATGGCACATTGACCTGATCTAACACTTCTTCTTTGTGTACATAAATCATTTGAATATGGGGTCCGGATGAAGAGGCTTGATTCTTAGGACAACAATTTGTATAGTGGTCCGTGGCCTCTGGGCAGTTCCTGCAAGGAGGGGCATTTTCTGGGAGAGTGCACCTACTTTGATAGTGCCCACATTCTCCACATATAAAACAAATAATTGGCCTCCTTGGCCCATTTCCAAAGTTATCCCTCTGTCTAGGGTTATAAGTGTTACCTTGATTCGGTGCAGCAGCCATCACATTTGTGGGTGGTAGGGATCCTCCTTGTGTCCAGTATGTCATTGCAGACATTCCCCTTGATTGGCATTCATGGGCCTCATGACCAACTTTCCTGCATAACTGGCAAGTCACACTTAACAGAGGACATTCACTTACTATGTGACCTTGCTGAGCCAATTCCTCTGCTTGGGCCTCCTCCTCCTTTTGGAGCTTTAGTGCTTCAATCTCCCTTCTCAACTGAGCAACAACATTCTCCTCCTCTTTGTAGGGCTTATTTCTTTTTAAGCCCTCCAGCTCCTTCCTTAGCTGGATCACTGGATCCTCCATTTTTGTACCATATGTTGGTTGGGAAGAAGTAGCTCCATACTGGTGCCTTATTTGCTCTAGGCGTGTAGCTGTGTTGATGAACTCCTCTATGGAGGCTGTAGGTAACACTAATTCCTTTATTCTGCATTGGATGGCCACTGGTAGGGGCTTGGCTAACCATTTCTTAACAAAAAAATCATGTGGTGGATCTGGCAATTTAGCCATTAGTGCTTTGGCCTTAGTCACAAACTCTAGGAATTTTTCTCTTGGACCCAATCTCAAATTTTCTAGTTCTTCTATGATGATATCAGCAGTGTTGCCATGCTGGAATTGATGTTTAAATGCATCCTTCATCACATCCCAAGTGGTAAAATGGTTTTCGGCAAACTGGCTGAACCACTTATCTGCTAATCCCTCTAATGTGGCAGGGAAGAGAATAAAAAAGGCATCCTCCCTACCCATTAATCCTCTAGTCTTACATAGTGCCAAAAAACTTCTAATGTGTTCATCCGGATCCTCCTGAGCTAGGCCTTTGAAAGAAGGAAACTTTATATTTAATCTTGAGAGTAAAGTTTCCAAGTCTACCTGACCCGCCATGCTCTTTACTGATGAGGTTGAAGATAGTGGACTGGAGGACCTTCTAACAACCTTCCTTCTTGTCTGCTTGCAGGTGACCCTCAATGTTTGGGACCGGGTTGCGGTCATGAGTAGCTCATAACCCACTTAATATGAGACACTTGATAAGAATATTTACCTTTTGGTTGATGAAGTAGCACTGTAGTAGCACTATAGACACGTGACCTCTGCTATACTTTGCACTTGGTTTCTCCTAAGCTCAAATCTCTTTGGAAGTCCCACCGTGCGTGCCAAATTTTGTTGGGGGATTCTTAGACAAGAAGGAGTTTGAGGTTTTGTAGGAGAAAAGGAAAAGATCAGGAGAGGAAATACACCTTGGAAGCTTCTGCCGATTGATTATAGTAAGACAATTACAATGTTTGAAGCACAATACAAACCAATACTTCTGTGCACAATCCCACAGAGTGCTCAATGACACAATACCAAATACCTCAAAGTCTTCTTGCTGCCAGCCTCCTCTGCACCAGACCTCCACCTACTTCAAGCTTATCCTTGTGCACACCTTGCACCAAGCTTCCACTAAGGGGGAGGAATGAATACCTTCTGTCGGCACGCGCACACTGCAAGGAGACCTTGAGATTCTTGGGGGACTAGCTTAGCACTCTCTGCACAATCCCTTAGTCACTCTCCATGCACTCCTTCAACTCCACTTCTCTGCGTCGCACACCGGTGACTCTTGCACTTCCCTCTCTTGCTTCACTTAGACTATGCTTCTCTTGCTTACTCTAGAATTGTCCCAGAATGGTCCTTGCCTTGATTTGAGTGTGTCGATCACGTACGCTCCTAACTGCAATAGTATCTTGGTGCTCACTTTGATGTCCCAAGATTGTCTTCACAAGTGGCAGCCAACGACTCACTATTTTGTCCTGTAGCGACTTTAGACTAAAACCAAAAGTTTTAATGGGGGGCCATACTTTCACCTGTGTGTACGTTGTCACTTCACATACCTTCATATTTTCTTTTTAAGCTTCACTTTTGCACATAAGAGGGGGTTCACCTGAACCTTCCAAAACACTTTAAAAAACACTTTGAACCTTAGGGAAATTAGAGAAAATACCTCTGCAACCTGCAACCCACTTTCTCCAATTTACCCTTTGTGGACAATTAATTGTGCACTACCTGTGCACTTTGACACCTTGACTTTGCACCTATTGACTTTGACTTTGACCTTGTTGACTTTGATCAGTTGCCTTTGACCTTTTGACTTTGACTATAGTTGACTTTGACCAATATGACTTTTATGGGCTCAACACATAGACCCTCATTTGGTATCCGATTTGAGTGCTAAAAAATTAGAGAAAATTGTAGAGGGTCACATAACCAGTTGTCAAGCTCAAGGAATCCTTGGCTTGCAACAAATATGGAGTGAAATACAAATAATTAGCTTTGGACATATTTCTAGAAGGTTTTATTCCACGTGTAAATGGCCAACTTGAAGGGAGATTTTGGAAATTTTGGGACTTGACCTTTGTTGGTGCAAATAGCAAGCCTAAGAGCTTTGCTAAGCTTCATGGACTACTCTCAGAAATTATCTCTAGTGATGATCATGAGAACACATGCTTGTGAAAAGTAAAACTTGTATTTACGATGATCATTTATAAAAGCTAAAAGTAGAAGAGGAATCTCGTGATGATAGGATGCTAAATCCATGACTCATTTGGTGAAAGTAATCGAATCTATATCATCCCTAAAGTTTAGGATCACTTTTAGGTGAGTGAGATTCAAACTCAAATTCAAATATGGGTATAAATGTATCCACTTCTTAGTCGTGGGTAGAGTCACTGATTCAAGAGAGATTGAGCTACTTCATTGAGCATAGCTTGTGCTTATCTAATGAAGCATTAGTCCTCCACACTTCCCATTTATCATATATTCAATAGTGTACAAATTTTGAATCATTATATTGAGTAAGATTTTCTCTTTATTCTAGTTCACTACAATCATGTATACAAATGAACTTGATCTGTCTATGTATTTCTATGCAAGCATCCATTTGCTATACTTTAACTTGGATTAATAGATAAGGATGTCAAGGTTTTATATCTCAAGTTTCATCATCATTGGCTTAGTAAACCTTAAGATATGAAGCTCTAAAGCTTACTATGTCTACACATCTTCTTGTTCCTAAAAAGTCAGGGTGAGCCTAGACTTGTTAGAATTGTTTCTCATTTTATGGTGCAGGTAAATTCATCAAATAACTTGCTTTAGTGAGCTATACATTTCACTTATATTTGTGCAAATGCTCTACGGTCAATTCATACCAGGTTGTGAGCTCTGAGCATATTTTTATGACCTTCTCATCCATAAATAGAAGGTTCTTCACAATCCTTGCAAGTAGAAGTTATCTATTTTGGTGCAAACTTTTGATAATGATGTTCCAAAGGACTTAATGGTTCCTTATGCATTTTTGGGAAGCTAAGGAAGTATACTAAGCATTCCTAGGGTCACGTTGGCTAGTTTAGGGAAAGTTGTAGCACCAACTCATCTCTCCACCTATACCATCACCTCTTCATAGTGGTATCACAACAACTAAGCATCATGGGTGATGGATTCCCCTCATCCATTGACAAATTGGATCGAGGTATTTATTCAGCATGGTGACTCAAAATGGAAGTGTATCTACAAGGAATGAACCTCTATGGTTACATATCCAAAGATGAGATGATGCCGATTCTTAGAAGCAAGGGCCAACAAACACAAGAAGAACAAGAGAGGTTGAATGCATGGGTGCTCAAAGGATGCTTTAGCAAGGTCATACATTCTTAACTCTATCTCTAATTTTTTTACTTCCACACATTAGGAATTGAAAAACTTCATAAGAGACATGGCATTCTCTTGAGGCATTCTTCTCATCAAGCACCAAGGCAAGCAAGAATGAGTTATGGATGGAGTTCACAACACTTAAGAACATGTCAAAGCAGAGTGTGATTATTTTTTTCACCAAGATGAAGGATCTTGGAGAACAGCTTGGAATCATTGGAGAAGGTATTAACGAAGAACAAATAGTAAGGAAAGTGATAAATGGCATAAAGGGATATGAAAAATGGGAAGCCTTCACGATAGCCATGGATCTCTACATTGACATGAAAGTTCTTGATTTCAACGCTCTCATGGGACAATTTTTCACACGTGAGGCAAAGCTTATGAAGAATTGAGATAACCAAAAAGATAATCCATCATATGTTGTCTAAACACATAAAAATGAAAGCAGGGATAACAAGGGCAAGGGCAAGAAGTCTGATGATGAAGGTGGTACCTCTCAAACAAACTTTGCAAGTAGAGGTAGAGGCTCAAGAGGAAGAGGTAGAGAAGGTAGAAAAAGCAGGAGGAGATCCCAAGGCTCATCTCCATGTGCCATATGTGGCCTAACCAATCATACCATAGATATTTTTTTAGGGACCCAAGGAACCAAATAGGAAGAATTTCCAACAAAGGAGGCTATGGAAACTCAAGAGGAAGATTCAACAACTCTTATGGATACAATAACAACTCATACAACAACAAACTACCAAGGTGTATACAAACGAAGGAGAGACTACAATAATATGCAGATGTCCAAGGTCAAGAAGACTCACTTCTTCTTATGCAAATGACTATGAAGGAAGGTAAAGCATATGAACATGTGTTTGTTATAGACTTAGGATGCTCAAATCATGTGGCGAGAAATGCAGCTCTACTCTCAGATTTGGAAGACCCAAGGAATAAGGATGAATTCCAAACAAGAGATGGCACAAGGCATCCAATTGAAATGATAGGTATGTGAAGACTCTAGATGGCAATATGAACTTAGTAAGCAAAGTATTGTATGTACCAACTATTACCAAGAACCTCACCAGTGTAGGCCAAATTGTTGAGAAGGGATTGTAGATCAGAATAACTAAGCATGGAGCATTTGTTGAAGCCCCACATTAGGGATTCAAGAAGATAGCAAGAGGAGAAGAAATAGGTAGATCGTTCACATTTGAACTCAAAGACACTAAAAATATTGCATTATTCAATTATGGTACTCAAACTCTATCAGAGTTAGAAATTTGGCAAAAGAGATTAGATCACATAGGTGAAAGATCTCTCAAAAAAATCAATAGGGATCAAAGTGTACTTGGTCTACAAAATATATCAAAAAAACATATGATTTATGAAGGTAGTGCTTGTCAATTTGGTAAGTCACATAGGAAACCCTTCACAAAAAAAGGCTACATACATGGAGACCTATTGGAGTTAGTCCATACAAATGTATGGGGACCTAGCAAGGATCCTTCAATTTCTAGATCTAGGTATTATGACTCATTCAAAGATGATTATAGCAAATGGACTATATTGTACTTCATGAAGCATAAAGATGAAGTGTTTTCATGCTTCAAAACGTATTTAACTCCTATGGAGAACCAATTAGGCCAAACCCTAAAGAGACTAAGGTGAAATGGAGAGGGGAAATACTTCTCCCATGATTTTGATTCTTATCTCCAAGAGAGAGGGATCAAAAGAGAAATCACCACCATATATACTCATAAGCAAAATGGAGTGTCATAGAGAAGGAATAGAAAAATTTTGGAGGCTACAAGATCAATGCTCAATGAGAAGAAGCTACCCAACTATTTGTGGGTAGAGGAAATATCAATAGCTACATATTTGATTAATAGACTTCCATCAATGGCTTTGGATGGCATGACACCATATGAAGCATGGAATCATAGAAGACCTAGCCTTGATCACTACAGATCTTTGGGTGCATAGCATATGCACACATATCTTCATAGATTAGAGCCAAGTTGGATCCAAAGGCTAAGAAATGCATCTTCATTGGTTATGACCTTAATCAGAAAGGTTATAGATTATACAATACAAGCAACAAAAGCTTCATTGTGATTAATATGTTGTGTTTGATGAAAACAAGTCATGGTTTGAAGATGATTCTAGGAAAATCAAACTTCCCTATAACCTAGAGGAAGACATTCCCACCTTATCAAACAGGAATGAGCATACACTTGAAGCATCAAGTGATTCTAGTGATGATTAGAAGACTCCAAGGAGAAAAATTAATTCTTGGAACTCTAAGGTCAAAGTGAAGGACTTGAGAGATGTGGTTGATTCCTCTTAGAAAATGATTAGAAGGTCAACTAGAGAGAAAAGAAAACTAGAAAGGTATGGATATGACACTTTATTAGTCACTAAACATTCAATATATCTAGCATAGGACTCAAATTCTAAAGGAACGTCATCATATGAAGAAGAAAATGAGAAGCCTGAGTGCATGAATGTATGGAAGAAGAGATAAATGATTTTCAAGAACATCAAACTTGGGAATTCGTACTAAAGACTCCATCTATGAAAGTCATAGGTTCAAGATCGATAAATAAGGTAAAGAAAAATTAATATGGATCTAATAACAAGTACAAAGTAAGGCTAGTGGCCAAAGGATATGCACAAAAACAAGATCTTGATTATGAAGAAACATTTTCACTTGTTGAGAAGATGCCTACCATTAGAATACTTATAAGTGTTCTATCTTTCAAGAATTGGAAGATTTATCAAATGGATGTAAAAAATGCTTTTATGAATGGATGGATATATGAGGAGGAATACATGGCTCAACCTCTTGGTTTTGTAGATCAATCATGTCCTGACTATGTACGCAAGTTGAGGAAAGCTTTCTATGGATTGAAGCAAGCCCCTAGGGCTTGTAATCACAAGCTTGTCACTTACTTACACGATAAGGGATTCAATGTGATCAATGGAGATCCTTCCCTCTTCGTTAAGAGGAACCAATTAGAGGTCATATACCTATGTGTATATGTTGATGGCATAATCATTAAAAGTAATGATGTAGAAGGAATCAGAAAGATCAAACTCCAAATGAAAGAAGAGTTCAAAATCATTGATCTTGGTTTGCTTACATACTTCCTAGGTTGGAAGTGGTATATACAAAAAGAGGTATGTTTCTTACTCTAAGGAAGTACATGAAAGACATGCTTTTTAAATTCCCAATGGAGAAGTCAAAGGTTGCAGGTACTCCTATGGAGATGAACTTGAAATTGAATGCTCATGAAGGTGAGCAAATTCAGGGTGTCAGTAGCTATCAGATTCTAGTTGGAAGCTTAAATTATGCTACACTAACTAGAGTGGTTGCTATGGAGTAAGTGTCTTGAGTCCGTCCATGCATATTCCAAGGAAACCTCACATGGAAGCAACCAAGAGAATCCTCAAATATTTGAAGGGTACAATCAATGAAGGGTTTTATTATCCTTACACATCTGATATAGATAGTAAACTCTTCTCTGATGCAAATTGGGTAGGCTCTAAGGATGATAGGAGAAGCACATCTGGATACTTCACCTTTGTAGGTACAAAGTTGATTTTTTGGTCTTCAAAGAAGCAACTAACTATAGCGCTCTCATCAACAGAGGCTGAGTATAGAGGACTTGAAAATGCTACATAGGAAGCAATGTGGACTAAGACGCTATACTTTGATTTGGGTCTCAAATCATCAACTCCTCATATCTTTGGGGATAATATTAGTTCTTTTCATCTTGCTACTAACCCTATCTATCATGCCAAGACTAAACATATAGAATTACATTATCAGTATGTCATGGAAAGTATTACAAGCAAGGAGATTCAACTTTCATATGTGTCCAATCATCAACAATGTACATATATGATGACAAAGGCATTGAATGGAAGCAAGTTAAACAGGTTCAAATCAATGATTGGATTGTAAGAAATCTTGAAGGACTAAAGATTCGAGCTTCTTAGGCTTGAGGGGGAGTTTTTGGTGCAAATAGCAAGCCTAGGAGCTTTGTGTAGCTTCATGGACTACTCTTACAAATGATCTCTAGTGATGATCACGAGAACACATGCTTGTGAAAAATAGAACTTGTAATTACATTGATCATTTGTAAAAACTAAAAGTAGAACAGGAATCTCATGACGCTAGTATGCTAAATCCATGACTCATTTGTTGAAAGGAATAAAATCTATAGCTTCCCTAAAGTTTAGGATCACTTTTAGGTGGGCTGGATTCAAATTCAAATTTAAATATAAGTATAAATGTATCCACTTCTTAGTCACGGGTAGAGTCACCAATTCAAGAGAGATTGTGCTACTTCATTGAGCATACATTGTGCTTATCACATGAAGGAGTAGTCCTCTACAGTTCCCATGTATCATATGTTCAATATCATACACATTTTGATTCATTAAATTGAGGAAGACTTTCTCTTTATTCTGGTTTAGTATAATCATGTACATAGTGAACTTGATCTGTCTATTTCTTCTATGTATAAGCATCCATTTGGTATATTTCACTTTTTTTAGTTAGCTAATAATTTATAGTATCTACATATCAAGTTTCATCATCATTGGTTTAGTAGATCTTCAGATATGAAGCTCTGGAGCTGACTGTGTCTACACATCTTCTTGTTCGTGAAAAGTCAGGGTGACCCTAGACTTATTAGAATCATTTATCATTGTATGGTGTAGCTAAATTCATCAAACAACTTGCCTTAGTTATTTGTATACTTCATTTAGATGTGTGCAAAATCTCTCTAGTCAATCCGTACTAGGTTGTGAGATCTAAGCATATTTATGTGACCGTCTCATCCAAAAAATAGAAGGTTCTTCACAATCTTTGCAAATAGAAGTTACTTGTTTTGGTGCAAACTTTTGATAATGATGTTCCAAAGGAATTAATGGTTCCTTATGCATTTTTTGGAAGCTAAGGAACTATACTAAGCATTCTTGGAGGCGCATTGGCTGGTGTATAGCAGGTTTCTTGCAGCAACAGCTCATCTCTCCACCAATACCATCACCTCTTCACAACCCTTTGTTTGAGTGCATGCAACATGATTTTTTGCATGTATATCTCTTTTAGCTTTCAAAATCACCTCATATCTTCAATGTTTTATGCCTCCTAGAGTTTTTGATCTATTCCATATAATGATCACGAATGTTCATCTTTGGGAAGAGTGGGACTGAAGTGCATTAGGGTGGCCGAGTTTTTGCAAAACAAGATATTACAAATATTGCAAGTCATGCTTCTTGGTTTCTTTCTGTTTCTTTTTATAGTAGTAATTGGCATACCAACTAGTGCAATACATGGGCAAAAAAGAAGAAGAATGCATGATAGGATGGCCCTATGCATGCCTACTCTAAAATTGCAAATGAAAGGAAATGGTAAAAAGGGGATCTTGAACAAGGTGCCCAAGGGTTCTTGTTGAGGAGGCATCTTATTATAAATATTTAAAAACTACGTAGCTTGGAAAAGGTTATAAGTAATGATAACATTAGGTGTTCTTAGAGTATTAGACAAATTATATGCTTAGCCCAATTGGTAAGTCTCAAGTATGGGAAGGAAGAGGTCTTTGGTTGAACCCCCATGGAAGCATGGGAAGAGAGCTTTGTCCAAAGATATTTAGAGCCTTTGAGAAGCATCCACTTATGTTAATGTGAGTTTTCTTTGATACTCTAGTAGAACGAGACTAGCATGGATTCTAAGCTCTCTGGATCTTGTAACATTGGTATCAAAGCCTAAAAGCTTCTATGGACACCTTGGGATCATCATTTCCTTTCTAAATCTCTCATGAAATCTTAGTTAATTCACCATCCTCTCTATGAGAAGAAATTCTAATCTTCATCACTTCATTTAGTTCTCATATTTGTAAGCACTTATTTTTCTTGGTGCAAAGTCATTTTTCTATAATAAGTTTCTTTGTAGTCATTTTTCTTGTTTTTCTTACAATGTGAGCATCTAAAAGAAGAAAGAACAACTTGACATACATTGGAGTTATTAACTCATTTTCCCAGAGATAGTAGGCACTTGATATATCCAAAGAAGAAGCATGAAGTTTTATTTTGTAGCTTCATCATATATAACATGGGAGGCCATCCATAAGGCTTCTTGCATGCATGAAGAAGAAGTCAGCCTTGATGGGTTTCCTCTCCTTGGAAGCTCTCCTTAACAATACAATTGTAACTTTATAAGCAAGCGAAAGGAATGATATGGAGCATTGAAGTGTTGGAGTTTGAGGTTTGTGGCAGCTCACGAGCAGCACAAGGAAGAAGAAGAAGCTTAGAGCACAACACACAATATTGAATATATTACCAAGAGAATGTACAAAGATAACTTACCCATTAGGGTTATAGGTGTATATCCAAGCCGGGGGAAAAACCTCCTAAACAGGGAAAAAAGTGCCCCGGTAGTCCTAGTGTGTTCACATACATCATTACCTAAACATATCAACAAATCCCCCTTGGGAGTGATGCATTGAATGAGGAGCTGGCACTCATGTATAAGGAAGTGCCAAGCTATGTGGAATCAATCCACAAAAGGAAGTAAGCCCAAAGCTTTGCAAAAAGCTTCAAACTTCCCCCTAGGCAGAGCCTTTGTGAAAACGATTGCAATGTTCTTCTATGTGGACACATATGCCAACTTAATCTCTCTAGTAGAGAACCTCTCTCTGACATAATGATGGTGCACCTCAATGTGCTTAGTGCGAGCATGGAACACACGGTTCCTCGCAACTACCAATGCACTTTGACTATAAGTGAAGATGGTGGTGGCAGAAGACTAACCAACACCCAAATCAGCCATAAGGCATATGAGCCACACACACTCAACAATAGTTGTGAAAGCTACCCTATACTCAGCCTCACAACTAGAAGTGTTCATAGTAGGCTGCCTCTTACTCAACCAAGAAGTGTCCATAGTAGGTTGCTTCTTGCTCAACCATAGTAGGCTGCTTCTAGCAGTAGTGATCCCTCCTTGGGATAAAACAATCCAAGTAGCCGAGTACCATTCAAGTAGCAAAAGATGTGCTTAACTGACTGCCCATGCTTGACACCTAGGTAGTGCATAAACCTGCTCATATGTGAGATAGCAAATTGAATATCAAGCCAAGTACTGCATAAGTAAATCAAGCATCTAGTAGCCTATTGATAGACAACAACATCAAATGCATCTCCAGCCTCATAAAGACTCTATCATAAACATGTCTCTATAAGAGTGGCAATAGGTTTAAAATCTTCAAGGACAAAACACTGCAATAATGTGTCAATTTATTTTCTTTGACATACATCTATTCCGCCATCAACTTGCATAAACAGAATGCCCAAATAAAATGCAAATGCCCCAAATCTGACATCTCAAATGAGGCATGCAAATCAACCTTAAAATTGGCAATATGCTTCTCATGAGGACCAATGAGCAAAATGTCATCAACATAGACAACAATGATGAGAAGCACATCATTTGCATGCTTAACATATAAGGTGATCTTAGTTGGATTGTTCTCAAAACCATGTGCAATCATGTAGGCACTTATCTTTTCAAACCAAGCATGTGGTGCTTTCTTCAAACCATATAATGCCTTTTTTAACATGTACACTTGGTTTTCATGCCCTTTCTGTACAAATCCGCAAGGTTGAAAAAACATACAATTCTTCATGCAAGTCACCATTCAAAAATGCAATTTTAATGTCCAACTCATGTATGTTCCAACCTTGATGAGCTGCAAGTGTACAAATGCTACAAACATTAGTCCTTCGACATGTAGGATCAAAGGTCTCATCAAAATCAATCCTCTTTCCTAAGCATAACCCTTTGCAACAAGCTTAGCCTTATACATGTCAATTGTTCCATTAGGATTACGCTTGAGCTTGTATACCCACTTAGTGCCAATAGCCTTCTTGCCAAGAGGCAAGTCACATAAAAACCAGATACCATTCTTCATAATAGCATCATATTATGATTGCATATTAGCCATCTAATTTTCTGAATTTTGTGCTTCATCAAATGCAATAGCCTCATTCTCATCACAAAGACTAGAGGTATCCATAGCATAGCAATCTGATGCAAAAGAAGCACTATGAGAGCCTAAACAAGTATGATATGACAAAGGTGAATCTAATTTGCTTTCACGCAAAGTCTACACTAGCCATTCTGGCATAGTTTTTGCCTCCTCAATATCAACTCTCTCATCAACAAGTGCATCATGTAAATCTGCATAAAAAATGGAATGATTTGCATCATCACATGAAACCTATAAAAGCTTAGAAATTGCCTCATTTGGACTAGAACTAGACTATCCTCCTATAAAAAGAGGGAGAAAAGTGTCATACATATCTTTGGAGCTAACTAATGTCTCCTTAGTACATGAAAGTAATGGTTGAATAGCATCTTCCACAAAAAACAACATCACAACTAGCCAAAATACGTTTAATCTATGGACGATACAGATGATAGCCTTTGCTTTCAAAATTGTACCCAATAAAAATAAATTTCACTGCTTTATCATCCAATTTCCTGCATTGTTGTTCAAGCACTAATGCATATGCCACACAACCGAAGACACGCAGGTGAGCAATAGATAGCTTGCGACCATGCCATGTGGTAAAGTCTGACTCTTGACCATACACCTCGCCATCTCCATGAGTGACCTATTCTTCCTTTTTGCAACTCCAATCTGTTGAGTTGTATATGGCACTATAAACTGATGTTTTATCCCATGTTTAGTTAGTATTACATGAAAATCAGAAGACATATATCCCCCCTCGATCAAAAGGGAGGGTGCCCATTTGACATGCTCACAGATTTTCAGCCAAAACCATAAACTATTTGAAACACAACTTTGCTTTCAATGGATATACCCATGCATGCCCAGAAAAATCATCAATGAAAGTCATGAAGTAAAGATAGTTCCCAAAAGAAGCTGTCTGCATAGGACCACAGACATTAGTGTGCACAAGTTACAATTTTTTAGTAGCTCATACTGAACCATCTTTCAGGAATGATGAACAATGCATTTTGCCTAGAATACAACCTTCACATACATTTTTACTAGGTGCCTCAAGTTTGGCAAAGAGGACTCCATTTCATATTTTTGCAAGCATAGCAAATTAGCAAAATTCAGATGACCAAAGCATGCATGCCAAAGATTTGCATTTGACATAGCCTAAGAATCATGTACCACACATGCTGAATCATTCACAATTTTTTCATAGTCTATGAGCTTATATAGCCAATGACATAAAATGCTATAAGTAATAATGAGATCACCATTTGATAGATCATGAACTATACATCTGTCATCAACAAATTTTACAACCAAGCCAATCTAGGCTAATGTTGAAATTGATAACAAATTTCTCTTGATCCCTGACATAAATAATTCATCCAACAATGTAAAAGCACTACCATCAGCAGTAGTCAGAATGATCTTACCAAGTCTCATAAGAGGATAAGAGAGTTGTTGGTGCATGTGATAGTATTCCCTGTAGGGGCATGTTCAAGTGAAGTGAAGAAATTGTGCTGCAAGGTAATATGTTTGGTTGCCCCACTATCAAAGTACCAAACATCTGAGTCTACTACAAATGTACACTATTCATGTGAAGATGGTTCATAAGTGCAAAAAGTAGTAAATGCCCATTCTTCATTCTACACAAGATTAGCAAACTCTGTTTTGGGTGTAGAGGCCTGTGCAACAACCATTCCAGTCTCTTTCTTATTTGGCTCTTTTGAAGCCGCTTTTGGACATCTTTTTATGAAATGATCATTTCCTTTACAATATTTGCAGAACAATATTTGCAAAACAATTTTTGCTTTTCTATTTTCTTCTCATCTCTGTCATCCTTCTTTGATTCTGCAAAATTAGTAGATTTCTGCTTACTAGTAAAAGAGCTCCATTTACCTTTTCCCTTCTAACTAGCTAGGAAAGTTTGATTTGCAGTTACTAGTAGAAGAGCTCCAGTTACTAAAGGTGATAAATCAATTGAGGAGTAGAAGCAAAACTCTGATATGAATGTGGAAGACCATTCAAAACAATTTGCACAAGTGAATTATCATGCAAGGCTTCATCACCAAAAATCAACTGCTCCTTCAAATCTTTCATCTTTGACAAAAAAACTATCCACGGAATCTCCTTCATTCATGTGCTCACTCTCCAACTATTTTTGGAGGTAAGCAACACGAGCCTCATTCCTTGCCTGGTACAAAGTGGTAAGTGTATCCGAAACAGATAGTTACCGAGAATTCCGTACCTGCGTAGTGCTGGGGACGATGATGCGGCTTGTACCTGCAATAGAGCTCAAAAAACATGCAAAAACAGCACACACAATTTCGTTCTCTCTCTCTCTCACAAGTGAAATGAGGGAAATGAGGTGGAGAAGGTGATATGATCAAAAAACTGAAATTTTCGCGATGATGGAAATGGAGGTGGAAGATGGTGATGATGATGATGGTGATGATGGTGGTAAGGTAAGAAAGAGAAAAATAGGAAAAGTAAAGAAATTACCTACAACGCCAACGTCTCCAATCTATGTCTTACCATCACACGCTCGTCCTCAAAGCTCGATCCCCGGCAACGGTGCCAAAATTTGGTGTAGCTCAGTGATGAGTAGCACCTCCTTTATTGTCAATCCGGGAAGACTTGAGGATGGTATGAAGACCTCGAGCAAGTGAAGGCACAAGTGCGTGAGTGAGAAGCACACTAACATGCACACACATACACACACGCGCGCACACAAGGTAAGGCAAAGGGTGAGAAGCAATGGAGTTCTTTAGATTACTTTCAAAAAGCTCTTACAAGTTCATTTCAATTACAATCCAACCTCCAAAATGAGCTCTCTAGCTCCTTTTATAGTTTTTGACACTTTGGCCCTGTTCAGACCTAGTGTCCGGCCTAGTTAAAAATTAGGTTCCAGGGCTTATTAGAGGGCTCAAACGAGATCTAAAAAATATGAAAATTGGCAGGTAGATACTTCTAAAGCTCCTTAAGCTCAAGAACTCCTTGGCTTGCACAAAATGGAGCTACAAAAATACAAAATGATATTTACACTGGTTTTTAGTGATGAAAATCACTATTTGTGTAGGGATTTTCTCTATTGATTTGTCATACATACCTTTGAGCTCCCTACTTGCTCTTTCTTCTTGTGTGCTCAACTCCTTGATGTCTGAAAAATTTAGATGGCCTACTTGCCAGATCTTCTTTGACTGCCATGTCTGCTTGTGCTGTCCCTTCGCTCTGACTCTCTTCGTCTTGTGGCTCCTTCGGTTCCCTGACTGCTGCCAACACCCTCTTATGTGAAAAAGTGAACACTTAAAAGGAAAATGTGAAGGTATGTGAGGCGACAACGTACGCACAAGTGAAAGTATGGCCCCCCATTAAAATTTTTGGTTTTAGTCTAAAGTCACTACAGGACAAAATAGTGAGTCGTTGGCTGCCACTTGTGAAGACAATCTTGGGACATCAAAGTGAGCACCAAGATACTATTGCAGTTAGGAGCGTACGTGTTCGACACACTCAAATCAAGGCAAGGACCATTCTGGGACAATTCTAGAGTAAGCAAGAGAACAACAGTCTAAGTGAAGCAAGAGAGGGAAGTGCAAGAGTCACCAGTGTGCGACGCAGAGAAGTGGAGTTGAAGACGTCTATCTCCAACAATTGGTATCAGAGCAGGTCGTCGCTTCTTCTAGGGCGCCGTCGACACTCCTCCGTTTGGAGTCTCAGATTTGCACGAAATTTGGTGAGCCTACTTGCCAGATCTTCTTTGACTGCCATGTTTGCTTGTGCTGTCCCTTCGCTCTGACTCTCTTCGTCTTGTGGCTCCTTCGGTTCCCTGACTGCTGCCAACACCCTCTTATGTGAAAAAGTGAACACTTAAAAGGAAAATGTGAAGGTATGTGAAGCGACAACGTACGCACAAGTGAAAGTATGGCCCCCCATTAAAATTTTTGGTTTTAGTCTAAAGTCACTACAGGACAAAATAGTGAGTCGTTGGCTGCCACTTGTGAAGACAATCTTGGGACATCAAAGTGAGCACCAAGATACTATTGCAGTTAGGAGCGTACGTGATCGACACACTCAAATCAAGGCAAGGACCATTCTGGGACAATTCTAGAGTAAGCAAGAGAAGCATAGTCTAAGTGAAGCAAGAGAGGGAAGTGCAAGAGTCACCAGTGTGCGACGCAGAGAAGTGGAGTTGAAGACGTCTATCTCCAACAATTGGTATCAGAGCAGGTCGTCGCTTCTTCTAGGGCGCCGTCGACACTCCTCCGTTTGGAGTCTCAGATTCGCACGAAATTTGGTGAGCATACTCAGGGTGTTTCCGAGATCAAAACGGCTTCGCTTTGTGGTGCCGAAATCGCGATCTGAGCTCGTTTCGGCCTCCGAATGCACTATTGCAGCGCTTGTCCAAGCTATTTTGTCCTTTTGTGCCAAAGGTATATACCAGTTTCTATTCGCCAGTTTAAGCGTCTCGAAGTCTGCTACAGGTCTAGAAGAACTCGTATGGGCAGTTCTGTTCAACTTTTTGAGATACAGTCAATTTTTTGCATCAAGGTATTTTAGTCACCGGCCATGGCTGAAAGCAGTGATGTATTTCGTTTGTTGGCTGTTGAGGATAAGTTGGATGGTACCAACTACCCATTATGGGCTTATATGATGCGACATGTACTGGTTGCAAAAGGATTGTGGAACATTGTGCAGGGTGTTGAAAGACGTCCTGTTACACCTGTAATGATAGGTACTGCAAATACAGGTGTTGGAGCTGATGAAGATGGTGTCGAAGATGATATTCCGGAGATTCCTGTTCGTGCTGTTGTTTCTGTTGCACCTACTGCAGAGCAGATTCGTTGGGATGGCAGAGATGCCCAGGCACATGCATTGATAGCTTTGTCTGTCAAACGTGCCATTATTCCTCACATTCGCTCTTGCAGAACAGCAAAGGATGCTTGGGATACACTTACCACTTTGTACCAGGCTAGGAATGAGGCTCGTGTTGCTTACCTCCGAAAACAGTTGGAGAGTGAGCACATGAATGAAGGTGATTCTATGGACAGTTTTCTTACAAAGATCAAAGACCTGGAGGAACAATTGATTTCTGTTGATGAGGTTATACCAGATAGCTCACTTGTGCAAACCGTTCTGAATGGTCTTCCTGATTAATATCAGAGTTTTGCCTCTACTCTTCGGTTGATGATGAAAGGCAATCCGAATGCCTTGTCATTTGAGGAATTAGTCTCTGTTCTGTTGCAGGAAGATCAGTCCAGGCAGAACAGGTCCATTATGCGTGTTGCAGATCAAGCTTTCTTGGCTAGTTAGAAGGGCAAACGAAAATGGAGCTCTTCTACTAGTAAGCAGAAATCTGCAAATGCTGCACAATCGAAGAACCAGAATAAAGATGAGAAGAAATCAGAAAAGCAGAAATTGTTCTGCAAGTACTGTAAAGGAAATGATCATATTATAAAGAACTATCCAAAACTGGCTGCTAAAGAGGCAAAGTAGAAAGAGGCTGGAATGGTTGTTGCAGAGGCCTCTACACCAAAAACAGAGTCTGCAAATCTTGTGCAGGAAGAAGAATGGGCGTTTACTACTGTCTGCAGTTTTGACCCATCTTCTCATGATCAGTGCATGTCTGCAGTAGACTCAGATGTTTGGTACTTTGACAGTGGGGCGACCAAACATATTACCTCGGAGTGCAGTTTCTTCTCTTCACTCGAGCCTGCCCCTACAGGGAATACTATCACATGCGCCAATAACTCCTCTTATCCTGTTATGGGAGTTGGCAAGATCATTCTGACTACTGCTGATGGTAGTTCTTTCACTTTGTCAGATGCTTTATTTGTGCCAGGGATCAAAAAGAACCTGTTATCAGTTTCTGCATAAGCCAAGATTGGCTTGGTTGTGAAATTCGTTGATGACAGGTGTACAGTCCATGATCTCTCAAATGGCGATGTGATTATTGCTTCTGGCATTTTATGTCGTGGGCTGTATAAGCTCATAGACTATGAAAGATCTGTGAATGATTCGGCATGTGTAGTTCATGATTCTCAAGCTATGTCAGATGCAAAGCTTTGGCATGCACGCTTTGGTCATCTGAATTTTGCTAGTTTGTTACGCCTGCAGAAATCTGAAATGGTGTCCTCTTTGCCCAAACTTGAGGCACCTGGAAAACATGTTTGTTGGAGATGGTGAGCTGCATGGTCAAAAGTCAGGCTTTACCACATAGTTTCTGGCTTGAGGCTGTCATGTGTGCAGCATATGTACGGAATAGGTGTCCCACTAAAGCGTTGCAGTCTATCACTCCATATGAGGCTTGGCATGACCGCAAGCCATCTGTTGCTCATCAGCGTGTTTTTGGTTGTTTGGCATATGCATTAGTGCCTGAACAACATCGCAGAAAATTGGATGATAACGCAGTAAAATGTATTTTTTTTGGGTACAGTTCTGAAGGTAAAGGCTATCGTCTGTATCATCCACAGACTTAACACATTCTGGTTAGCCGTGATGTTGTCTTTGTGGAAGATGCTATTCAGCCATTGCTTTCATGTACTAAGGAGACATCTATTAGCTCCAAAGACATGTATGATACTTTGATGCCTCTTTTTACAGGTGGACAGGCTAGTGCTGGTCCTAGTGAGGAAACTTCTCAGCCTTTGCAGGTTTCATATGATGATGCAGATCATTCCATTTCTGATGCAGATTTACATGATGCACTTGTTGATGAAAGAGCTGATATTGAGCAGGCAAAAACTATGCCAAAATGGCTGGTGCAGACTTTGCGTGACAGCAAATTAGATGCACCTTTGTCATATCGTACTCGTTCAGGCTCTCATAGTGCCTCCTTTGCACCAGATTGCTATGTTATGGCTGCATCTAGTCTCTGTGATGAGAATGAGCCTGTTTCTTTTGATGAAGCACAAAATTCAGAAAATTGGATGGCTGCTATGCAATCTGAATATGATGCTATAATGAAGAATGGTACATGGTCTTTATGTGACTTGCCTCGTGGCAAGAAGGCCATTGGCACTAAGTGGATATACAAGCTGAAGCATAAACCTGATGGTACAGTTGACAGGTATAAGGCTAGGCTTGTTGCAAAGGGTTATGCACAGGATAGAGGCATTGGTTTTGATGAGACCTTTGCACCTACATGTCGTATGACTACTGTTCGGAGCATTTGTGCACTTGCAGCCCATCATGGTTTGAATGTACATCAGTTGGACATTAAAACAACATTTATGAATGGTGACTTGCATGAAGAAGTGTATGTTTTTGTTGCAGAGCTAAAGAGCGCACAAAGCAGAGAAAAAGACGGGCCCCAAAATTTTTCCGATTTGGACTTCATATTTTTGTACCATAATCATTCTTGTAATATATTTTCCGTTGTAAAGGCACTAGAGGAGTCCTCTAGATGCATCCCCACAGAAGATTAGAAGCTTACCCATGTAAAATAGTAGAAATTTAGTCTTTTAGTGAATAGAGTGCCGGTCTCTTGTGTGAAAGGACCATTTTTTAGGGCACTAGTATATAAGTCAAATGTGACTCTTTGTAAAGAACTTTTTGCCATTGTGAGAAGAGAGAGCACAGAAATTCGAATTTGTGTCTTCTTCCCTCCTTATCTTCTTCTTCATGAGCTTGTATGCAGGTGTATTGCTTGGAAAGAGTGCTTGTGAGTATTGTCTATCCATGAAAGTGTTTCTTTGCCGTAGGAAAGGTGTGTGCGAAGTGTAGGAAGTGCTGAAGTGTAGGAAAGTATTCTCGTGACTCAGTATTTCGCTCATAACTTGAAGTAGGAGCGTTGGAATTGAGTGAAACCACTGCCATTGGATGCGTCTTCTCGAGAGCTTCGAAACGCATATGTATTCGCTATATTTGGAGTTCGGAGCTGGGAGAAAAGTCCAAAATACTGACGGCTGCTGCACCAAGTATCGTTTCGCCTTGACCAACAGATGGAGCTTGTTTGGATAAGTCTTTGCCTCATTTACATTCTTTGAGTAGTTCATTTGCATTGATCATTACATGATTGCATGTCTTCATACACTCGGCTAGGTTTGTATACTCTTTGGATTGATAATTAAAAGCGTGTATCCCCACTATATGCACTTGTGAGGGGATTGAGGTATAGTCTCTTTCTCCGCAAGTCCCTAAGTTGCTACTTAGGTCAACACACTTTTTGGCGCCGTTGCCGGGGAGTGACGAATCAAACCGAGGCATTCGTGTGATGGTAAGTAGCTTTTTGCATTGAAGTAAGTGGAGGAGTGGAAATCTTCTCTTCTTTGGTAAGTCATTTTCAGCCGCACTTGCTACTTCTCATTCTTGGAGTGTGTGTAGTGAGTTGTTAGTTTAGGGAAGTGAGTAGAAGGAGTAGAGTAGGAGTGATTAGAGAGTGGACCAAGTCATGAGAGTAGATTTTAGTTTTGTTCAGAAAAGTTTCCTTTTTGTAAGCTAGAAAACTCCAAGTATAAAAGCCAAAAAAAGTCATTTGAAAAATCACTTGTTTGAACAAGTATCGTGAGAGTGAGCGTCGAGTATCGTGAGCAGCTGAATATCGTGGCAGAGCTTGTGGAGTCCCTTTGAGCTAGGAAAGGTGCTAGAAGAGTGTGTCAGAGTTTCAGAGGTGAGTCATTCCATTGCTAGATCCTTCTAATCATTCAAAAAGTTCATCATCTGTGTAAAACGATCTGCGCTAAGTATCGTCTGAGAGCTACAAGGGGAAGAAGAGTATTTTGTTTGATACAGAGAGTGAGGATAAGAGAGAGGAGCTAGGAGATCAAGGGGGTAAAAACAAACTTCAAAAACACTTGCTAAAATTTGTCTAAGGGTCAAGTATCGTTTTACTCCCGCGGTCGAGTATCGCGATACTTATCAAGTATCGTTTTGCTCCTGTGGTTGAGTATCGCGATATTTCCCATCGATCGTGTATCGTTCCATACCGATCGCGATACTTGGTCAGAGATCGTTTCTCCAGCGATCGTTGATCGTGTATTGTGGATTGAGTATCGTTTCGTGCCGATCGCGATACTTGAGAAGTATCGTTTGGTCAAAGATCGCGATACCTGATAAGTATCGTGTATCATTTTGCCAGCGATCGTGTGCGAGAGATCAAGTATCGTTGTGCTCAAGTATCGTGTATCGTCTGATCTTCAGAGATCGCGATATTTGCCAGATATCGTGTATCGTCGATCGTCTCAGTTCAAAGATCGTGTATCGTGGGATTCCAAGTATCGTCGATCGTTTTCAGCCAAGTATCGTTTGGCCCAGAGATCGTTTAGAGCAAAGATCGCGATACTTCCCACATATCGAGTATCGTCTATTCCAAGTATCGTCTCCCATCAAGTATCGTGTATCGTCTGTGACTCAGGTATCGTGTATCGTTTGCTTCTAGGTATCGGTATCGTTCCACTCAGCGATCGGTATCGTTTATCAGGTGTCGCGATACTTGTCAAGTGTCGGGTATCGTCTAAATCTGGAGATCGTGTATCGTGAGTTTGGGAGACAAGTATCGTGTTCAGACAAAATTCTTTGTTACTCATTTCTTTCCAACCCAAGTCTTCTAGACAATTTCTGACCCAGAAGGAAGAGTGCCAAAGGCCCAAAGGGTATCAAAGTCTAATCAGAGCTCTTAAGTGGATGAACCTAAGATTCGGAAGAACCCTAGGAAGTCGAAGAAGCGTAATCTCTTCTGTAGGGAGTGTAGCCGAGCCAAGTAGCCGTTCACATTATTCTGAAACCTCCAGTGAGTCAGAAGGAGAAATTCCCATGGCTTCAGAGGATATGCAAAACACAGTACCCATGATTGGCATGATGTCAATCATTGAGGGAGAATACAGAACCTCCTTGGAGTATGTGAACACCAACCACAACGAGATCCCTATCTATTTGGATGGCTTAAACAGAACTGTGGCCAGGTTACAGAAAGCATCAGAAGCCTACATAGTGCCTAGACCAGCAGTCAAGTACGTAGGAGGACTGTACATGGACAAACAAGATATTCAATACGTGGTCACAGAACACCCGGAAAACATTAATGAGCATGGTGAAGACAATAATGCTTCAAGCTTAAATGGCGGTGGAACCGAAGAGCAAGTAACTACTCCTAGAGGGAGATCTACGATTACAAAAATTTGGACAGGAGACCTGATTCCCCAGGATGACACTCTAATAGATGTGTATTTGATCAATGGGATGGAGCATTTGCTCAGAGCCCATTCCTCGATATGGGAAGCTACTCCTAATCCAGTTACCATCTATGAGTTACAGGATCCTGAGTTCCCCACCATCATCACATATTTGGATAAAAATCAGAGAAAATATTGGCCATTAACAGAATTAGAGAGAGCTGAGTTGAAATATCAGAATATCCCAGTATTCACCCTAGGGACCAAGCCACTACTTCACGGAATCCACTTGGAACATCTCAGAATGATTCATATCAACAGTCGGGACAAACACAACAAACACAACAAACCCAGATCCCCGTCAGACCACATGTGCAATTTGCAATGCCTGCCATTAATCCTAACTACCGGCCACAACCAGCTATTGACCCAAGACATGGAGTTCATGCTCCAGTCAGACCACAGGTAGTGAGAGGACCAGGCATACCAATAGGGAGACCAATTTTCCCAGTGATGCCTAGGCAACCTGAAGCAGGAAGATGACTAAGGCCGATCCAAGTTGCCAAGTGCATGAGAAATCACTATGATGGCTCTAGTGAACCTTACAACCACATAGCATAATTTAAACAAGTAATTAGAGCCGAGCAGGTAGATGACTTTCTGATTCAGTATGAGTCTTTTGGCCTTACCTTGTCAGACACAGCTTTGGCCTGGTTTCAGCCATTGGACCCGAATACTTTTCAGAACATGGAGCAGGTATATCAAGAAATGATTGAAGAATTCACCAAATCTGGAATTAAAAACAATTCTTCATCATTAATCCACAGCTTCAAACAAGTCCCTACCGAGTCAGTGAGATTGGCAGCAAGGAGATTCAAACAGTATATAGATAGATGCCCGGTGGAAGAGAGACCGACACAAAACAAAATGGTATCATTGTTCTTGGAAGGACTGTTGAACGGAACCTTGAGGTCATTAGTGTACGTAAAGAGAGTTCAAACCTTGCAAGAGTGTATGAAGGAATGTATAGACCTAGAAGATAACCTTGCTGAAGACTTGAAAATACCTCCAGGTAGTTTGAAAAGCGAAGAGTCAGCCAGTAGTACATCAAATTCTAAAAACAATGTGGAGGAAATAGCAGATTTAGTAGCAAAAAAACTGAACGTTCAAGGACAGAGGAATTATCCCACTAATCCTATGAGACTGCCTATGCTTAGAAGATGTATGCAGTGCGGAGGAGATCATCCTTCTCATTTGTGTACCAGGGGAGTAGTCTCACCACCTGCCTATGCTCATCCTAGACCCTCTGTCCCCGGACCTCTACAATATTGCAGTATAGAGCAGAGATATACAAACCATAGCACCGAGAACTGCCCTTACAATAGGCAAACCAGACCCACCCAACCTTATGTGAGACCGTATGGATATCCCCAAAGAGATCAAGGAGGAGAAGCCTTTAGATATCCCTCTTATCAGCCGCAGGCACCAGTACCACGACCATACGCATATCAGGGTTACACGCAACCACAGCCTATACTAGGACAACAACCGCCCCACCCTCAGAACGTTGTCCCAGTCAAGATCGCACAACCAGAAGAAAATCTAGAGAGGGCTATAGTGCCAGCCACACCTTTGACTAGTAATGAACCATATGACTCATTTTACGACCCTAGTCAAGGAATATACCCTGGTTATGAAAGCGCGATAACAGAATATGGGCAACAGTATGACCCATATGCTTATGGCATGGAAATATCGGACAGTTCATACAGACACGAGCAGGATTATGTGTCCTTAATGTACACAGCTCCTAGAGCAACCATGCCACCTCGACCAATGAATAGACAGCCTGTACCGAGAGGACCATGCTACAGATGTGGAGGTGACCACTATATTAGAGAATGTACATTACCAAACCCACCACCACCACAACGAATTTGGGAAGGCTACTGTAGCGATTGTGGTAAGGAACATCTTTTCAGAGATTGTCCTAAGAACCCCAACAAAGTCACATCTAACGTGCAGATTAATGTGATAGAAGTGATCGAATCATCAGGGAGCGACAAAGAGTACACAGTACCTTTAAAGGCCATAACAAGAGCCAAGGCCAGAGAAAACCCTGATAGAACAGACGAGAATGATCCAAGTGACAAAGAGGGGAATATAACCATCACTCACAGAGTGGAAGATTCTGAAGAACCAGAGAAAAGTATCGTCAGTAAAAGATCCCAGAGATGGAAGAACCGGAGAGATAGGATAAAAGAAAAAAAGTTATTACAAAAGAAGGAAAATGAAAAGAGTAAACAGAAACCAACAAAAGAACCGCAAATGGAAGAAGAAAATAAAAATGAGAATAAAAGGGAGGAGGTAGGATCCGTCCTAGCAGATCCTGTGCCTGAAGAATTAGCCATGTGGATTCAGGCATATAAGGCACGAATAAAAGCAGGACCTACCGTAGAGCAACATGAGAGAGAGTATCCGAGAGGCGACTTAGAGAAAGAAAGGTTAGAAATATGCAAGAAATTGATAGAAATTGCGCAACAAACCTTAGAAAAACCTGCATCGCCTCTACCAAATACCCGAATTTCCGAAGAAAAATTCCAAGAGTGCCTAAACACTCAGGAAAAGCCTGAAGTATATAGACCACAAAATGAAGAACATGGTGTTGAGGGAAAGGAAGGATCCATAGTCCCCGAAGTAGAAGGAGACTGGACTAAGGATCTATGGGCACGAGTTCAAGAGGACAAGTGGAAAAAGGTAGAAGGAATGGAACCGCCCTTTGAAGAATTAGAAGCAGAAAACGAAATAGAGGGTTCAATACCTGAACTAAATTCAAAAGAAATTTTTCCAATGGATGCAAGTGACAAGGAAGATGTAAAGGAACTACCCAACTACACCGGGGAGTACGAGCACAATTCAGAATTGTATCGCATTCCATCAATAAGGAGACGAGAAACGAACCCATCAGTCCAAACATCTGAGATCATACAACGTCTTAGAGAGGTGAAAATCCCATGTACCCTAACATTCGAGGAACTGTTAAAGGTAAAACCACACTTAAAAGAGAAATTGATCAATCAATGGGAAGTCAAGGAGGAAAAGAAAGAGGTAGCTGACGAAGTAAAAACAGTGAGAATTCCAGTGGATAAGGTAGGAGACTTTAGTGAAGGAGATGAAGGAAATACCTGTCTTCCAATCACCTATAGGGGTTACACTACCAAAGCCATACTAGATTCAGGAGCTGGTGTCGGCATTGCTACCAAAGAAATTTGGGAGAAATGGGGAAAACCAGCATTAAGACCAACACGCATGAAAATTCAAATGGCAGATGGACATACGGAAAGACCCTTAGGGTTGTTGGAACGAGTAATCTTCACTACATGTGGAGTGGAATTTGAACATACTTTAGCAATTTGTCACTTCGAAAGGCCAAGCAATTATGAAATGATCTTGGGAAGGCCCTTCATGAGACAGCTAAAGGTCGTACAAGATTGGGGAAAAGATGCAGTATACCTACAACACGCAGGAACCACCACTAGGATAAACCTACATACATACACTTATCAAGATGTGCCACCTCTACAATGGAATCAAATCCACAAAGAGGAAGACGATCAATCAGTTCATAGTGCAGGTTCTAGTGATCAATCCTGGATGAATGAGGACACTCATCTATGGATATGTCAAGCTGCAAAGAAGGAAGAGGAGAGAAGAAAAGGATGGCAGCAGAAACAAGGAATAGTGAGATCTGTACAAGATCCAGCCTATATGCCACAAGTATTTCCGGATGAAGAATTCGAACCTCACGGTTGGATGGAAATCTTAGCTACCCTCGATGTCTGTGTAAACGAAGAAGTAGTGACCATGAACGAATGTATCGATGGGGAGGGTTATGATGTTAGTCTGTATATGGTAGTCCTTCAGGAGGCAGAAGAAGGAGAAGTGATCGAGAAAGACTGGAAGGAGGACTACGAGAGCATTGAAATGGAACCTGAACCCATGGATCTAGGGATTGGTACCACCAACATAGAGATCACGGCCAATGAAACACATAAGGAACTCACACAAAAAGGGAAATTAGAAGTTGAAAGGGAAAGAGAAGATGAAGAAAACAAACTCCAAGACCAATTTGAGGTACCAGCCCATTTTAAAAAATATGAAGTGGAGGAGAGGAAAATTGCTATTCAAATGCCGAAAAGAGAAGCACAACCTGGAATAGCTTATGATAATAAGGAACAAACCAAGAAAATAGTTGTAACTATAAAAGAGGAAATAGATAAGCTATTAGATGCTGGATTCATCTACGAAATTGAGCACACGGAATGGGTTTCACCCTTGGTGGTTGTACCAAAGAAGAATGGAAAGTTAAGAGTGTGCATCAATTTGAAAAAAGTGAACGCCGCAACCATAAGGGATAGCTATCCCTTACCAATCACTGATCATCTCTTGGAAAGGGTAGCAGGGAAGGAAGTTTATAGTTTTTTGGATGGCTTTTTCAGGGTATAATCAGGTAGCCATTGCGCCTGAGGACCAACATAAGACAGCATTTGCAACTGAATGGGGAGTATACGCCTTTAGAGTCATGCCTTTTGGTTTAACGAATGCCCCAGCTACTTTCCAAAGATTGATGTGTCATGTGTTCAAGGAATTTCTGAGAAAAAGTATGGAGGTATACGTGGACGATCTTTGTACATATTCAGCTATACGATCAGAGCACATCCCTGAACTTGAGAAGATTTTTGCTAAATGTCGACAATATCGAGTATGTCTCAATCCTGAAAAATGTGTCTTCATGGTGCGACAAGGGAAAATCTTAGGACATATTGTCTCTAAGAATGGAATTTCAACAGATGAAGACAAAATTAAAGTAATTTTGGATTTACCAAGACCTAAAACTGCTAAAGAAGTTCAAGCATTTATGGGACATTGTGGATACTATCAAAGATTCATACATATGTACGCCATAATTGCTAGACCTCTTTATGCATTATTGACTCTATTTAATTGGACCGAAGAATGTGAAAAAGCCTTTAATGAGTTAAAGAATCGATTGAGTTCAGCACCCATTCTTCGAGTCCCCAACTGGAATAAACCGTTTCACATTCATGTGGATGCTTCCAAGTTTGCCATTGGTTGCATCTTAGCTCAACCAGCTGACACAGGAAAATTAGACCACCCCATAGCCTATGCCAGTAGACAGTTAAATCAAGCAGAACGCAATTATACTACTACGGAGAGAGAAGGCCTAGGGATGGTATACGCAGTCAAGAAATTCAGACATTACTTACTGGCAAACAAATTCAAATTCTTCATTGATCATCAAGCCCTATTGTACTTAGTCAACAAGCCTTGTAATACAGGACGACTAGTACGATGGTTTTTATTGCTAATGGAATTTGATTTTGAGGTAATAGTCAAGAAAGGAAACACCCACATCAGAGCATACCACTTATCTCGCATGACCCATGGAGAACCACCCATAGGAGTACCTGATGATCTGCCAGATACTTATCTTTTTAACCTGGAAGTATGTCCTCAGTGGGCAGAAAAATTGATCCCGATACTTACACATGGACCTAAAGATGGGATCACGCCAAACCAAACGCAAGATCTCTGGAGGACCAAAAACCTTCACATCATTGCGGGAAGTTTGTACCACCAGGATTCAAGCGGATTGCTGATGAGATGCGTGGAAGAAGAGGAACAAGAAATGTGGCTTCAGAAAGCACACATAAACCAATGGAACACTCATTTGAATGCAAATGGAACGTGGCAAACACTCAAGAGATTTGGCATATATTGGCCAACCATGCAACGAGATGCACATAACTATGTGTCAACCTGTCAAACCTGTCAAGAACAAATCCCAGACGAGAACTCTACATTAGGCTATTCTACAATAGCACCAAGGTGGAGCATGCCTCTAGTAAAGTTCTTGAAGACTCGAGAATACCCTGAGGGAGCTACCTTAGCAAGGAAGCGTGCTCTTGAAGAACAGAGTAAAGATTATGCCATCATAGGAAAACAACTCTTTAAACGCGGGAAAGATAACCAATTAAGAATGTGCATTCATGAAAATGAATATCTCTCTGTCTTAGAAATGGCCCATACAGGAGCTGCAGGAGGACACTTCTCTGCAGACAAAACAGCAAAAATGATCCTCTTTGCGGGAATGTGGTGGCCAACTCTACATCAAG
The DNA here is from genome assembly GCA_020310875.1 of Ceratopteris richardii. NCBI lineage: Eukaryota > Viridiplantae > Streptophyta > Polypodiopsida > Polypodiales > Pteridaceae > Ceratopteris > Ceratopteris richardii. The sequence goes on along the minus strand of CM035433.1, from coordinate 136,561,586 downwards.
ACGCCATAACATATGTACAGCGGTGTGATACGTGTCAACGAACGAAGTATCCTATTAGAAGAGATGAGATGCCACTTAGACCCATGATGAGTGCTAGAGCTTTCACGAAGTGGGGAATAGACTTTATAGGACCTATTAGCCCACCAGCAAAAGGTTCACATGCCGAATACATAATTGTAGCCACAGATTACCTGACCAAATGGGTTGAAGCAAAAGCAACAATGAAAAATGACGCAAGAACTACCGCCAAGTTTCTCTTTGAGAACGTATTCACTAGATTTGGACTACCTATAGAGATTGTGAGTGATAGAGGTACACACTTTGTTAATGAAGTGATAGAAGCCTTATTGAATGAATTCTTAGTAATTCATAAGAAATCTGCTCCTTATCACCCACAAGCAAATGGACAAGTAGAAAGTTCAAATAAAATCTTGTGTACTGTTCTCACCAAAATCGTTAACAACGGTAGATCAGATTGGGATAAGCAGTTACACCATGCTTTATGGGCATTCCGAGTAGCCTATAAAACTGCAATAGGCACTACTCCTTTTAACTTAGTATATGGACAAAATGCTATTTTGCCAATTGATTTCTTGATTCCCACTCTTAGAGTTGCAACTACTTATGAGTGGACAGGACATGAATTATCAGCCCAATTGGACCAAATAGAAAAGCTTCATGAAACTAGGTTACAAGCAGTAGTGGGTATTTATGCTGCTAAAAGACGACAAAAGGCCTATTTTGATGCGCATATCAAGGACAAACAATTGAAGGAAGGGGATTTAGTTTTGGTATACACTCTGAAACAACATGCTAAGAAACTGCAAAAGAGAGGATATGGCCCATTAATCATTAATCGTATATCTATAGGTGGAGCCATCAGCTTAGCAACCTTAGATGGAGACGTGTTACCAAACTACATCAGTGGGTGTAGAGTAAAAAAATACCTAGAACCATTAACAGAAGAAGCTTTGTCTCGATTACTCAAAGGTAAGAATAGACGCGTAGAAGAGGAAAGAATACGGGAAGAAGCGAGACAAGAAGCTTTGGAAAGGATAAAGAAACGAAAAGAGTGGATGAGAGAGCGAGATGAAAGATATCGTCAAGGAGAAGAACTCATCCCGATGGCTAATTTTAGAGCCACTCAAAATCTGGGATCGCAAAGAACACAACCCTATCTGAATTTGGGAGCCGGAAAAACGGAGTATCACTTGGTAAATGCTCTTATTGACACAGGTGCCGCTGTAAGTTGCATTAAGTTTTCTTTGACCCAAAAACTCAAAGAGACAATACGCCCATCAATGGCCCAGTTGATAGGAATAGGAGGAACAATTACTCAGTGCATAGGAGAGATCACCTTACCGTTGCATCTTGGTAATAACACCATGGAACAAAAACTGTTAGTGTGTCATGACCAAGATTTACTTGAGGAAGTAGTGTTAGGTCAAGATTGGATTTACGAATACGAGGTGACCATTCAATTGGCGTTGGGATACATCTCAGCCAGGATAGGACATCGTGAAGTATTCAGTCTGCTAGAGGAGCGACCATTAAAATCTGTGAGCATGGAGCAAACAGTTCAATCTAATGAACAAAGGCCTGAATGCATGATCTCTAGCACTATAGATACACCTTCATCGAGTACTATATGTGCGGACACATTGAATTCTGCTTGCACACCTTGTTCCAGTCTAGCAAGTCTTGAGAGTATCACTCAAACTGAAATCAACCTCACTGAAACACCCTGCATCAAAGAGACTATGCCTCAGAGTAATTCAAAACCTGTCACCATTAAAATATACCCTATTCCATATTCTAACCAAGTGTGGATAAAGAAAGATCAAGTGAAGGAATATCTACGAAGACAAAAGCACAACGGACATCAGAACAAACGAGCAAAGCAAAAACCAACTCCGTCTGAACAGCGAAATCATCGACAAATTACTACACTATGGATTCCCAAGACAGTCGTAGCTGCTCAACAAGATCGATCGCAAATTTGGGTTCCGAAGTCTTGCCTCCCAAGGCAAAACAACCGAAAGGATGATTCCCAAAACAGGAAGGACCAATGCAATCCACCGGCAAAACAACCACAGAAAAAGAGATACTGGAGAAAGAAAGAGTCTGTAAAGGCGGCCCGAGACGTGCCGAGAGTTATAGATCAGATGAAGCAGACCTACGAAACGAAGAAAAAAGCCACATTCAGTAGAAGTGGGCAACCTACAACGAAGCCCAGCACAACGAAGCAAATCTGGATGCCGAAAGACAAACGGGACAACATGCATACGCCAACTACTTCCAATTGCACACATATGGAGTGGTCGAAATCCAAAGTATGCATGATAGGGCCACATTACAAGGCCAAGCATTCGGCACATCCTTCTTCTATTTCAAGATAGTCAAGCACATTTTCCTAATGGGGAAATAGGAGAGCACTTGTACATATAGTAAGAAAATACTCCAAAAAATTACTAACCGCTTCGGCTATGGACTAACCTTTCTGTTGTCTTTTCAGCAAAATATATATATATAAAAATACATAAAAAGGTAAAAGATCCAGGTATTACCTTTCTCACACACACGGGAAAGGGACGACACCATGCACTCGGAGCGACATCGAACTTATAACCAACATATAGAGGAGGATTTCTGAGAACATATGGATACTAATTCATACTCTATATTGAGTGCATATGGCATCCACTGATTCCGAATCTACACAGCAAGAAGAGGTGCAACTTCTTCCATTGGAGTCAGTAACAAAAGCAAGAGGTCACTGGTTCAGGGATGATCAACCAGTGGCAGAGCTAATCTTCATGGCCACAATCAAAATCATGGACACAGATCATTGTTTTCCAATCATGTCCCAGGATTTCAAGACAATCATACAAGGACTATCTCATATTGAAGAGGTGTGGACACAGGCGGGCATAGAAGCTTTCCTAAAGTTACCAATCTATGTGCCAGACTTTCAGAGATGTGCACAGGTAATGAACACCATGCAGCCTGCCGCGACAAAGATCTCAGTCCCAGAAGCACGAGTATTGGATAAAGTCGGGACATGGAAGACCATTCAATTCACACATGAGTTGATTAACAGAGCTTTTGGATGGAATCAAATAGGCATTACTAATGTGAAAGAAGAATGCCATGATCCCAAGAAGCGGTCATTTCTGGAAATTAACAGAATTGACATAGAAGATGCTGTACGACTGGTACATCAACATTTTTGTTTTCCCAGTATGCACAGGTATACAGCTCCACAGAAAATTGTAGTCCAACTACTATCGCATGCCATGAGGCAAATTGGAAAAAAAATCAATCTAACAGGGTATGTCCAAGAAAGACTGTTTGAAGCACAAAAGAAGTGGGGGCAAAAGAAGTTCTTGAATGGCAGTTCAGCTCTTACATTGTTGATTTATGAAGCTTTAGAAATGAAGAAGTGCTTGAGAGAGATGCCAACTTCGGAAGGACTAGCAAGGTATGTCAAGTCAGCGACGGTCTCGAAGAAGAAGAAAGATGTTGCCATGGTTGAAGAGGCTGGAACCAGCACACAAAAACCCATGAGGGGTACGAAGCGCCTACGAGAAGAGGAAGCTCAAGCAACACCGCAATCAAAGAGAACGCACCTCTTACCGAAGATCACAACAACACAAATACCAATCACTAAAAGAGATTTGTCCGCTGCTCTTGAACAAACACATCAGTATATGCAAGGGCACGTCAATTTGAACGTTCAAGGACATCATTATAGACAAGCTAGTCAAGAGCAGACACAACGGAATCCAGAGCAAACACCGAAACAAGCGGGAAGATACAAAGAGCTGGGCATTGATGATTCCAGCACAAATACGGATTCCAGTCCCGAAAAAGATACATTGGATACTGACATTCGGACAGAATCACACGAGGGTGAATGGAACGAGATAGATCAAGTGGAAGTGACGCCACAAAACTAGGAAGACAAGGAAAAGGAAGTCGAAGAATCTATGGAACCGGAGCACGTCATTCAATTGAATGACACTACAAAAATAAGCATCAAAGAAGATACAACCACTGGGATTACACATGTCAAACCACCTATTAAAGAGGAAGATCAAACTCCAGTGAGTAAAGAAGCAAAGGAACTCCAAAACCAAGAACAAGTTATAATCGAGGTGCCTGATGACACACCTCAGGGACATAAAGAAGACATGGGGGCTGAGCCAAGGATCCAGCTTCAGATCAGGCAGCCCCATGACACGACCTTACACATTGCTCAGGGCAAAGACGTAAATACCGGAGAAGAGCCGGCAATACCAAAAACATGGCTTAATGTGGATGTTACGCAGTTGAAACCTGTAGTAAAACAGATGATTCAAACAGCCATGGACACTCAGCAACAGATGATGGATATAGATGCCGAATATGACCAAGCAAGAAGAGAAAAGAATCAGTTTCAACTCATGAGTGAACAACTATCAGCACAGTTGATTGCAGCACAAAAAGAATTGGCAAACAAAACTACTGAAGTGCTAGCAATCCAGACACAACATGCAGCATCCATTGCTCAGAATCAACAGCTGCATACACAACTAACGGAGTTGCAAAGGTTACACGAAGCAAGCGAAGCTAAGAAAGAGAAAATGAAAATGCGGAGCACACTATTAGAACAACAACTCAAACTATATATGGAAGAGAATGACAGCCTACGCAATAGAAATAAAGAATTAATGAAGTCTTTATTATATGATCAACCACTCATCCAACAGGGACCCTCAGACACTAAAGAACAAGAATTAAGAGAGCAGATAGCACAGTATGCCGAGTTGCTGCGACAAGCGAAAGAAGTACGAGAAGAATCAGAACGGAAGCACACTCAAGAAATAGGTGAGCTCAAAAAGCAGTTAAATACAGCACAGGCAAAACTGGTCCAAAGCTACAGTGAAAATATGGATCATGTAGCTGACATAGGTAAGGAACTACTGGCAACCAGAGAAGAACTCGGAGAAGCCATGCAAAAGATAAAAGAAAAAGATGAATGCATCGAACAGCTAAAGAATCAGAAGAAAGACAAAGCACCGATCGGGACATCAGTAGTGCCAGAAAAGGAAAATCCTACTGACGAGGTAGAGGTAAGCCCTCTATCTCACCCGATCTATAATTCTCCAATACGTGAGCAGGTGGCGGATCTACATGATGATCATCCTATGCCATATACTGCAGAAATAAGTCAGAAGGAACGGGCACTAGTGGTGTCCCGGTTGACGGAAAATTTTGAAAATGAAGTAATCAAGGTCATGAAGGAAGCTAAGATCAAAGGTAAAGACTTAGAAAAGATCATGAAGCCTTTCAATATTCCATACGGATTACTGAAAGAGAAAACACGTCAATATATCAAGAAGATCACAAAAACGAGCCCTGACGAGCAGCTCAACTTCGACAATGACACATTCAATTTCACTCAAGGAGAATTTGAAGCCGCACAGCCAGTTTGGAGAAGAAAGTTTTTGGAGAAACATCCGACATTAAGGATACACTGGCAAGCTGTTCCATATTCCCTGCAGATCACAGACAGCCACCACATGATGGCGTGAAGGCAGAACAGTGGAAACAACTGATGATACGTGAAGCTAATCTGCTGAATGATAAAGAGCAAACAGTATATCGAACATATGCCCGTCGCTTATCAAAGCCTGTCAGGGACGACAGAGTCCAGGAGGGGGGCAGTGTTGAGGGAGAGACGAGTAAAAAGAAGAAAAGAAGAAGACAACGAAAGAAGCAGCTTCACTAAAAAGCAAGATTTGAAGATACATCTCTGCAGGAAGCCCCGCAGGGGCGCAACACCCATCTCTGCACAGAGCCCCGCAGGGGCGCACACACCAAGGAAAAGCACGCAGCTGGAAGGAGGAATCAGGGCCAACAAGTATCACATATGTGGGTGCTTCAACCTCTTGAGTTATAGAGGATTCAGATCAAGGCTTACGAGCTACATCCGCATATGTGCACTAATGGCGTGCGTGGCAAACCGAATCACACACACCAAGGAAAGGACGTAACCCACATGGGTGCTTCAACCTCTTGATCTCTGGAAGGTCCAGATCGAAGACTGAAGCACCAAATCTTCAGACCTTCCACTGGTGGCGTGCGCGTCAACCCAGAATTAAGGAACCTATAGGTGAATTAGACTGCAGAATATCAGGTAGTCAGTCTAACTCCAAGGGTTGCGGGCGATCAAGGCGAATACATCAGGCCCAGAGAATGTAAAACAAGAATTAAAAAGAGGCCGTCAAAACTGAACACCTGTTTTATAAACAGGTAACAATGAGCAAAGGTTGCGTGCAGTGAAAAGAAAGAATAATACAGCAAGGTCCGATGTGTGCAACCAGGACAAATCAGAGCGCCTCTAAAACGTAATGCAAGATCAAGAATCAAACAATACTGACCACTGGGTGCGTGCGGACAACAAACTGATGACAAGAAGCAAAGCCTGTCAAGGGACGACAGAGACGAAGAGGGGGAGAGTGTTGTAGAGCTAAAGAGCGCACAAAGCAGAGAAAAAGACGGGCCCCAAAATTTTTCCGATTTGGACTTCATATTTTTGTACCATAATCATTCTTGTAATATATTTTCCGTTGTAAAGGCACTAGAGGAGTCCTCTAGATGCATCCCCACAGAAGATTAGAAGCTTACCCATGTAAAATAGTAGAAATTTAGTCTTTTAGTGAATAAAGTGCCGGTCTCTTGTGTGAAAGGACCATTTTTTAGGGCACTAGTATATAAGTCAAATGTGACTCTTTGTAAAGAACTTTTTGCCATTGTGAGAAGAGAGAGCACAGAAATTCGAATTTGTGTCTTCTTCCCTCCTTATCTTCTTCTTCATGAGCTTGTATGCAGGTGTATTGCTTGGAAAGAGTGCTTGTGAGTGTTCTCTATCCATGAAAGTGTTTCTTTGCCGTAGGAAAGGTGTGTGCGAAGTGTAGGAAGTGCTGAAGTGTAGGAAAGTATTCCCGTGACTCAGTATTTCGCTCATAACTTGAAGTAGGAGCGTCGGAATTGAGTGAAACCACTGCCATTGGATGTGTCTTCTCGAGAGCTTCGAAACGCATATGTATTCGCTATATTTGGAGTTCGGAGCTGGGAGAAAAGTCCAAAATACTGACGGCTGCTGCACCAAGTATCGTTTCGCCTTGACCAACAGATGGAGCTTGTTTGGATAAGTCTTTGCCTCATTTACATTCTTTGAGTAGTTCATTTGCATTGATCATTACATGATTGCATGTCTTCATACACTCGGCTAGGTTTGTATACTCTTTGGATTGATAATTAAAAGCGTGTATCCCCACTATATGCACTTGTGAGGGGATTGAGGTATAGTCTCTTTCTCCGCAAGTCCCTAAGTTGCTACTTAGGTCAACAGTTTTTCAGCCCCGTGGCTTTGTGCAGAAAGGGCATGAAAACCAGGTTTGCAGGTTAAAGAAGGCATTATATGGTTTAAAGCAAGCACCACGTGCTTGGTATGAGAAGATACATGCCTATCTGATTGCACATGGTTTTGAGAACAGTCCAACTGAAAGCACCTTATATGTTAAACGTGCTAATGATGTGCTTCTCATCATTGTTGTCTATGTTGATGACATGCTGCTCATTGGTCCTATTGAGACACATATTGCTGATTTTAAGGCTGATTTGCATGCCTCATTTGAGATGTCTGATTTGGGGCATTTGCATCACTATTTGGGCATTCAGTTTATGTACGTTGATGGTGGAATGGCTTTGTGTGAAACGAAATATATTGACACATTATTGCAGCGTTTTGGCCTTGAAGACTGTAAGCCTATTGCCACTCCTATGGAGATAGGTTTACGATTGAGTCTTCATGATGCTGGAGATGCATTTGATGCTGTTCTCTATCAGCAAGCTGTTGGATGCTTGATTTACTTATGCATTACTCGGCCAGATATTCAGTTTGCTGTCTCACAGATGAGCAGGTTTATGCATTGCCCAGGAGTCATGCATTGGAAAGCGGTTAAGCACATCTTTTGCTACTTGAGTGGTACTCGGCTACTTGGGTTGTTTTATCCCAAGGGGGGATCACTACCGCCAGATTTGCATGCTTTTTCTGACTCAGATTGGGCTGGTTGCTATGACACTCGTGTGTCCACGAGTGGTTTTTGCTTCATGCTTGGTAGCTTATGTATATCTTGGTTGAGCAAGAAGCAGCCTACTGTGGCCACTTCCAGTTGTGAGGCTGAGTATAGGGCAGCTTTCACAGCGACTGTTGAGTGTGTGTGGCTCAGACGCCTTATGGCTGATTTGGGTGTTGGCCAGTCTTCTGCCACCACCATCTTCACTGACAGTCAGAGCGCATTGGCAGTTTCGAGGAACCCTGTGTTCCATGCTCGCACTAAGCACATTGAGGTGCATTATCACTATGTCAGGGAGAGGTTCTCTGCTGGGGATATCAGCTTGGCATATGTGCCCACGCAGGAGAACATTGCAGACCTTTTCACGAAGGCTCTGCCTAGGGAGAAGTTTGAAGCTTTCCGCAAAGCTTTGGGCTTACTTCCTTTTGTGGAGTGATATTCCACATAGCTTGGCACTTCCTTATACATGAGTGCCAGCTCCTTGTTCACCGCATCACTCCCAGGGGGGATTTGTTGATATATTTAGGTAGTGATGTGTGTGAACACTCTAGGACTGCCGGGGCACTTTTTTCCCTCTTTAGGAGGTTTTTTTCCCCGGCTTGTATACGCCTATTGCCCTAATGGGCTATTTTATCTTTGTACATTCTTTAGTAATACATTCATTCTTGTGTGTTGTGCTCTAAGCTTCTTCTTCTTCCTTGTGTTGTTCGCGTGCTTCCGCAGACGTCTATCTCCAACATTTCATAGATTTTGGAAAGGCTAATGGTGTCTCTAGCGTTTTCATCACACATTGATAAAATCAACACATAACCAAACAAGTTTCATGGAAACAATTCTCGCTACACATGGTAAAGTAGCACATGGTGGAGATGCAAGTTCATAATGCCATATTCTTATGTAAAATATACCAAATGAATTTGATTCAGACGTTATTTATTTTGAGCTTGTATTTCCTTCAAGTTTTATTGATTTTAATGGTTTGTTGTAATGCACACATCTAGTAACAATGCCCATCGATGAAGATCTAGAGAATGTCGAACAATGTAAAGGTGACTAGACAAGTAAAGGAGACTCAAAATGCCAAAAAAAAATCCGAGATAACTTTTTTGTAAAGATACATCATTTTTGTCTAATTTAGGAACCTTAATGAAAATGATTGATTTTGTCATGTGTTGGGAAATCCATAAACATAAGTACATTATTTTTTGTGAGCCATTTAAAATCAGCAATATGCTTCTCATTAGGACCAATGGGCAACATGTCATTAACATAGACAACAATGATCAAAAGCATATCATTTTCATGCTTAACATATAAGGTGATCTCACTTGGATTGCTCTAAAAACCATGTGCAATCAAGTAGGCATGTATCTTTTCATACCAAGCATTGGTGCTTGCGTCAAACCATTGTGTACCTAAGTCAAGAAGACTTAAGGACTTGTGCCAAAGAGACTAAATCTCATTTGTCACACAATTGCATATAGTGGGGAATCGACACACGCTTATTTGTCAATCCGATGAAATGACCTAACCAAGTGTAAGAGGACATGTGCACACATGATGGGAAATGAAGTGGTTCAACTTATATGCATGAGAAAATACTAATCCACCTCTCTAACTCACTTAAATACTGAAAGTGCCTGTCATGATACCACTTACACTAGATTTCACAAAATTGAGGATGTCTCCTATCTGCGAACTCCGAATATCACGAATAGCATGTTCATTTCGAAGCTCTCGACGAGACGCATCTATTGGAGATAGTTTCACTCAATTCTAACAACCATGCTTCAAGTTATGACCAAAATAGTGAATGGTGAGAAACACCCATACTCACTCCACAACTCCTACAAGCTCACACACACACTATAGTAGCTCAAAAATAGTGGGGAGAGGTAGACAACAGTCCTCAGGAGCTCTCCTTGTTCACAATGGCAAAAAGTCTATACACAGAGTAACAAAGTGACTTATATACATGTGCCCTAAAAAATGATCCTTTCACACAAGAGACCGGCACTTTATTAACTAAAAAGTGAATTTCCTACTAATTTACAAGGAATATATTACAATGATTTGGGATTATGCATCTAGAGGACTCCTCTAGTGCATTTACATGGCTTGAGGGAATTTCCTAAGACTTTGAAGAAGAAAAATATGCCCATTAATTTGAAAAATTTGGGGCTCCCCTTTCATGCCTCTTTGCTCTGCAACACCTTCCCCCTCTTTGTCTCTGTTGTCCCTTGACACGCTTTTGTCTTTCGTTTGTTGCTTGTCTAAGCTTTCTGAATACACACACCCAGTGGTCGAAGAAGCGACAAGGACTGTCAAAGAATTTGTTATTTTATCCGAGGTATGTCCTTTGCTTCTGTTTGCCCCTTGGTATTCCTTATATCACATATCTGGGTTGCTGTATTAAGTCGGGCTGCCACGCACGCCATCAGTGAGTAAGAATGTGGTATTCTTAGTCACCCGCTTCAACTTCTCAGCCTCTCCCCTTTCTAGCTTTTGGTCTTCTGATATGTCTTTGTCTTCACACATCTGACCTTGTTGCATTGCTTTAAGCCTGTTTATTTTCTGCCAACGCACGCTATCAGTGGGACGATTATTACCTACGAAGTATTGTCTTGCACTTCTTCATGGATACTTCTTGGCCCTAGTCTGTCCTTCACATGAAATGTCCTGGTTGTTGATATTCTTTGATTCCACTCCTCAGGGCCTGGATGTTTGGCATTGTTGCCTAATGCGTGCCCCTGCGGGGCATTGTGCAGAGGGTGGTTCTTTTGCTTTATAATCTTTATTCTTTACTGATCAGTTTTGGTCTTTGATTTTCTTCTTCTTCTCTTCTTGCTTGATTCCCCTTCCACACGTCCCTCCTCCTGAACTCTGTCGTCCTCGACATGCTTTTTGTGGCGATGTGAGTACGTTTGTATGGCGGCTTGCTCTCGTTGATTAAGGAAATTTGCATGACATATCATGAATTCTTTCCACTGTTGTGACTTTACTCCATCCTCTGGTGCTTGTTGGTCATCCGCAAAAAAGCTTGTTTCATAAGCCACCAGTCTTGCATTAAGATTCGAAGTCATCTTTGCAAAAATTTCTGAATCAATTTCGAAGAAGCCAGTAAAAAATGCTTCTTTAAAGTCTGCATATATGTGCTTGGCAAGAACATAAGCTGTGAATAGTATGCCATAAGTGTTAGACGGCTCGGGTCTTGATTGGGGTTAATGAAGGTCTTATTCACCTTTAAGCCTTCTTCTTCTGCATTGCAGTTCACTTCATTTAGTTCCTGCCATTGGCCATCATCCTTGGATTCACTTTGAATGTCCATATATAATAAGGATGTGTCGGGTTCTTCTTGTGCATCCGAAGATGAGCTTGAATTATCCAACCCTATTTCTCTGTATCAATGTACTTTGGTGAGCTTCTTTTTAGCTTCCTTGTCGTGTTGGGTCTGCTGGTAATCATGCCCTTGCACTGGTACATTAATTTGTCCTTCTGTATATTGGTGTGTGTCTTCCAGGGCTTTTGTTAACTCCTCTTCTGTAATTGGTCTTTGCTCTTCAATTCTCGTCTTTGGGAGCACGTGTGCCCTTTTCGTAGCTAGAACTTCAACCTCGACTTGCATTACTTCTCTTAATCTCTTTTTTCCTCTCATTTTGGGTTGAGAGCTAGTTTCTGCCTCCTCAACAATCTTGACTCCTTTTTTCCTTTTTGGGACTGTGGCGACCTTGGCGTACTTAGCCATGGCTGTTGATGAGGGCATTTCTTGGAGGTGCTCTCTAATACCTAAAGCATGGTAGATCAAAGCTACACTGCCGTTGAGGAACTTTTTGTTATTCCACTGCTTCTTTGCCTCAAATAGCCTTTCCTGTATGTATGGAGTCATATTAATTTGATTTCCACTTTGTTTTATGGCATGTGATAGCAGTTGGACAATGATCTTCTGAGGGGCAGTGTATCGATGCATGTTAGGGAAGCACAAGTGCTGATGAATGAGTCTGACTTCTTCTTCTATGTCAACTCTATTGATGTCAGTAAATGTTCTGGTCTTTGCCCCTCGACTTTCTTCTTTCACTACGTTAGTTCCATCCTTCTCCCATCCAAAAGCTTCTTTAATTAAATCATGTGTAAATTGAATCACGACCCATTCACCTACTGCGTCCATGACTCTGGCTTCTGGCACCAATGGATCATGTAGTGCTGGCTGTAATGTATTCATCACTTGCGTGCATCTTTGAAGCGGGTTTGTAGATCGGTAATTCAAAATATTTGTGTAGACTCGCTTTCTTCATGATTTCAATTGTAGACGAAAGCTCATGCACCACTTTAAAATCTTGGGACATAACTGGGAACTGATGATCTGTATCCATGATTTTGATAGTTACCAAGAAGAGATACTCCCCTACCGATTGATCTTCTCTAAACTAGTGTCCCTTTCTTTTTGTTACGCTTTGTGGAGGGAATTCCATCACTTCTTCGTGAATCGTTGCTTCAGAATCTTCAGAAGCCACCTGCACTTGTAATGAAAAGTACATTAGCTTCAATTGAAGATATAGCAATTATGCTGTGCATTGTAGTGACATGTTGTCGTTTGGTCACTCTGTTCCCCTTGCTTGTATAAGTGAGGTCTCTTACCACATATTTTTTCATTTTCTTTTTTGAAAGAAAACAAGGATTAGTATAGCCGAAGCATTTATTTATTTACATAGTATGTCCATTCCTAAGGAAGTTGAAGCTATGACCTATCTCCCGTTGGAGAATGTGCACCACTAATTTTATTATGTGCTTCAAGTGCCGAATGCCTGGCCTCGTAATGTGGCCCTATTATGCATACTTTAGGTGCATTGGAATCTTCATGAGTTCCACAGAAATCTTCATTGTTCTGGTGTTCCATTCCTCGTAGTTGTTTGGTTTCCAAATCCATTTCGTGGTCGCATTGATAGGCCTTATCTTTTCTTTGGTTCCTCAAGCTGCATGTGTTTCTTTTGTTTTTTTGGTTGTCCTAGTGATAGAGGTTTTTCTCTTCATGTTTCTATGATGAGTCTATTTTGGCTTCGTTGTCCGAACATGTCGGTGTAATGCGTCCTCCTGTTTGCTTATCTCTTGAGTGGCTACTTGTCTGACCTTCTTGGGAATCCATATTTGCTGCCGTGCTTGTTGAGCTTCAATCAAAGACCTAGGAAGCCATACTCGCAAGAGTCATTTTGGTTTGGATTTCGGTGAAGAAGAATTCTTGTCCACCTTTTTCCCCTTATGAAGTGGTGTTGCACTCTCTGATTCTTTCACTTGATCCTTGCATACCCATTTGAAGTTGACCTTTCCTTGATGCGAGTATTTGATGTCGTGGTTTTCCAAGTTGGTGATTCTTCTGTAGTGTGAGAAACTCTAAGAGTGTTGATCTCCTTGGTGTCTTTCTGTTCATCAGTTGAATAGGATGAATCCACTTCTTCCGTTGATATGATAGGGTTTGAAATTTCTTCTTCTTTCGGACCTGCTTTTGAGAGATTTGGGTTGGCATCATGCTCTGCTTGCTCTTCTTTGAGTTCTTTTGCACTTTCAATGGCTTCCAGCTTCTGTGAGGGCTTATCCCCTAATAGACTAAAAATTTCCTTGTGCCCTATCTTGGCTGAAATGTATCTTTGCGCTAGGTGGATACTTACTTCATTTTCAATGATCCAATCTTGCCCTAGTATGAGATTCTCTATGAGATCCTCATCTTTACACACTAAGACTCGTTGTTCCATGGAGCAATTTCCTAGGTGGAGGGATACAATAGTTTCTCCAATGCATTCTATGACTTGACCTCCGATTCCTATCAACGAGCTTTCGTGGGAGTCATAATCGTTGGAAGATCTCGGATGACCGTATTTTGTATGCAACTTAGTCCTTGTTGATATATTAGATAGTGATGTGTGTGAACACACTAGGACCGTCGGGGTGCTTTTTTTCCCTCTTTAGGAGGTTTTTTTCCCTCGGCTTGTATATACGTCTATTGCCCTAATGGGCTACTTATCTTTGTACATTCTCTAGTAATACATTCAGTATTGTGTGTTTGTGCTCCAAGCTTCTTCTTCTTCCTTGTGCTGTTCGCGTGCTTCCACAGACATCTAACTCCAACAATTGGTATCAGAGCAGGTCGTCCCTTCATCTAGGGTGCCATCGACACTCCTCCGTTTGCATTCTCAAAATCGCATGAATTTTGGTGAGCATACTCAGTGTGTTTCCGAGATAGAAAAAGCTTCACAGTGTGGTGCCAAAATCGCTATCTGAGCTCGTTTCGGCCTCCGAACGCACTATCGCAGTGCTTGTGTAGGCTATTTTGTCTTTTTGTGCCAAAGGTATATACCAGTTTCTGTTCGCCAGTATAAGCATCTCGAAGTCTGCTACAGGTCTAGCGGAATTCATCTGGGCAGTTCTGTTCAACTTTTTGAGATACAGTCAATTTTCTACATCAAGTTATTTTAGTCACCGGCCATGGTTGAAAGCAGTGGTGTATTTCGTATGTTGGCTATTGAGGACAAGTTGGATGGTACCAACTACCCATTGTGGGCTTATATGATGCGACATGTATTGGTTGCAAAAGGATTGTGGAACATTGTGCAGGGTGTTGAAAGACGTCCTGTCACACCTCTGACTACAGGTACTGCAAATACAGGTGTTGGAGCTGATGAAGATGGTGTCGAAGATGATATTCTGCAGATTCCTGTTCGTGTTGCTATTTTTGTTGGACCTACTTATACAGAGCAGATTCGCTGGGATAGCAGAGATGTCGAGGCACATGCATTGATAGCTTTGTCTGTCAAACGTGCCATTATTCCTCATATTCGCTCTTGTAGAATAGCTAAGGATGCTTGGGATACACTTACAACATTGTACCAAGCTAGGAATGAGGCTCATGTTGCTTACCTCCGAAAACAATTGGAGAGTGAGCACATGAATGAAGGTGATTCTATGGACAGTTTCCTAACGAAGATCAAAGACTTGAAGGAACAGTTGATTTTTGATGATGAGGTTATACCAGATAGCTCACTTGTGCAGACCGTTCTGAATGGTCTTCCTGATTCATATTAGAGTTTTGCTTCTAATCTTCGGTTGATGATGAAAGGCAATCCAAATGCCTTATCATTTGAGGAGTTAGTCTCTGTTCTATTGCAAGAAGATCAGTCCAAGCAAAACAAGTCCATTATGCGAGTTGCAGATCAAGCTTTCCTCGCTAGTCAGAAGGGCAAAGGAAAATGGAGCTCTTCAACTAGTAAGCAGAAATCTGCTAATTCTGCATATTCGAAGAAGGAAGATAAAGATGAGAAGAAATCAGAAAAGTAGAAATTGTTTTGTAAGTACTGTAAAGGGAATGATCATATCATAAAGAACTGTCTGAAACTGGCTGCTAAAGAGGCAAAGAAGAAAGAGGCTGGAATGGTTGTTGCAGAGGCCTCTACACCAAAAACAGAGTCTGCAAATCTTGTGCAGGAACAAGAATGGGCGTTTACTACTGTCTGCAATTTTGACCCATCTTCTCATGAGCAGTGCATGTCTACAGTAGACTCAGATGTTTGGTATTTTGATAGTGGGGCAAACAAACATATTACCTCGCAGCGCAGTTTCTTCTCTTCACTCAAGCCTGCCCCTACAGGGAATACTGTTACATGCGCCAACAACTCCTCTTATCCTGTTATGGGAGTTGGTAAGATCATTTTGACTATTGTTGATGGTAGTTCTTTCACTTTGTCAGATGCTTTATTTATGCCAGGGATAAAAAAGAACCTGTTATGAGTTTCTGCATTAGCCAAGATTGGCTTGGTTGTGAAATTCGTTGATGACAGGTGTACAGTTCATGATTTGTCAAATGGCGATGTGATTATTGCTTCTAGCATCTTATGTCGTGGGCTGTATAAGCTCATAGACTATGAAAGATCTGAAAATGATTTGGCATGTGCAGTAAATGATTCTCAGGCTATGTCAGATGCAAAGCTTTGGCATGCATGCTTTGGTCATCTGAATTTTGCTAGTTTGCTACGCCTGCAGAAATCTGAAATGGTGTCCTCTTTGCCCAAACTTGAGGCACCTGGAAAACATGTTTGTGAAGGCTGTATTTTGGAAAATGTAGTGTTCCTCCTTTCCAAAAGATGGTTTAGTTCAGACTTAGTGCCAATGGCCTTCTTGCTAGGAGGCAAGTCACATAAAGACCATGTACCATTCTTCATTATAGCATCATATTCAGATTGCATAGCAACCATCCAATTTTCTGAATTCTGTGCTTCATCAAAAGAAAGAGGCTCATTCTCATCACAGAGACTAGATGCAGCCATAGCATAGCAATCTGATGCAAAGGAGGCACTATGAGAGCCTGAACGAGTACGATATGACAAAGGTGCATCTAATTTGCTGTCGTGCAAAGTCTGCACCAGCCATTTTGGCATAGTTTTTGCCTACTCAATATCAGCTCTCTCATCAACAAGTGCATCATGTAAATCTGCATCAGAAATGGAATGATCTGCATCATCATATGAAACCTGCAAAGGCTGAGAAGTTGCCTCATTAGGACCAGCACTAGACTGTCCACCTGTAAAAAGAGGCATCAAAGTATCATACATGTCTTTGGAGCTAACAGATGTCTCCTTAGTACATGAAAGCAATGGCTGAATAGCATCTTCCACAAAGACAACATCACAGCTAACCAGAATGCGTTTAGTTTGCGGATGATATAGACGATAGCCTTTACTTTCAGAACTGTACCCAACAAAAATACATTTTACTACCTTATCATCCAATTTTTTGCGATGTTGTTCAGGCACTAGTGCATATGCCAAACAACCAAAAACATGCAGATGAGCAACAGATGGCTTGCGGTCATGCCAAGCCTCATATGGAGTGATAGACTGCAGTGCTTTAGTGGGACACTTGTTCAGTACATATGCTGCACACA
Organism: Ceratopteris richardii; assembly: GCA_020310875.1. Lineage (NCBI taxonomy): Eukaryota > Viridiplantae > Streptophyta > Polypodiopsida > Polypodiales > Pteridaceae > Ceratopteris > Ceratopteris richardii. The sequence goes on along the minus strand of CM035433.1, from coordinate 136,544,534 downwards.
TGACAGCCTCAAGCCAGAAACTATGAGGTAAAGCCTGACTCTTGACCATACACCTCGCCATCTCCATGAGAGACCTGTTCTTCCGTTCAGCAACTCCATTCTGTTGAGGTGTATACGGCACTGTACACAGGTGTTTTATCCCACGTTCAGCCAGAAATGCATTAAAATGAGAAGACATATATTCCCCCCCTCGATCAGAATGGAGGGTGCCTATTTTACATGCTGACAGATTTTCAGCCAAAACCAAAAACTATTTGAAGCACATGAACACTTCGGACTTTGCTTTGAGTGGATATACCCATGCATGCCTAGAAAAATCATCAATGAAAGTCACGAAGTAAAGGTAATTTCCAAAAGAGGGTGTCTGCATACGACCACAGACATTACTGTGAACAAGCTACAATTTTTTAGTAGCTCGAACTAAACCATCTTTTGGAAAGGAGGAACGTTGCATTTTGCCCAAAATATAGCCTTCACATTCATGTTTACCGGGTGCATCAAGTTTGGGCAAAGAGGACACCATTTTAGATTTTTGTAGGCATAGCAAACTAGCAAAATTCAGATGACCAAAGCGTGCATGCCAAAGCTTTGCATGTGACATAGCCTGAGAATCATGCACTGCACATGCTCAATCATTTATAGATCCTTCATAGTCTATGATCTTATGCAACCCATGACATAAAATTCTAGAAGCAATAATGACATCGCCATTTGACAGATCATGAACTTTACATCTATCATCAACAAATTTCACAACCAAGCCAATCTTGTCTAATGCAGAAACTGATAACAGATTTTTCTTGATCCTTGGCAACAAAGCATTTGACAAAGTGAAAGAACTACCATCAACAGTAGTCAAAATGATCTTACCAACTCCCATAACTATCATGGACAAAGGAAACCATCCTGAATCTTAGAATCCATGTGAATCCTATATCTCATGATTGGTTCAGAATTAGGAGAAACTAATGCTTCCATTGTGTCTGAAATGTGCCAAAACCCTAAGATCGACTGTCTTCTTGCTCAATTCTGACATCCAGAGACCATGGTTCGAATTGATGACATCATCAATTCGTAACCGCCCTTGAACCGCCCTTGGAAAACCTATATAAGGAGGGGTTGGCCACATTCATTCTTAGTCTTGCCAATACCAATCTTGGGAGCTGAAGGAGTCGTGACCGCCAAATAAGTACTCTCCAAGTTCCAGTTCCAGTTCTTGTCTTGTTCCTTGTTCCAGTCTTGTCTAGTCTAGTTCTTGGACATCCTATTTTGTCCTCTTGTAATCTCGTAGTACGAGATCTTGTTGAGTTCTTTCTTATATCTAGTTCATCTCCTAGAAGGGAGTTCTTGTAATCTAGATATCTTGTCTCATACTTATGATCCCGGGTTGTGGGATCTCCTGTATCATCTCTAGTCGAGTTTTCCATACCTATTGGTCTCGGGTTGTGGGACATCTTGTATTGGCTACATCTTCTTGTATTATTTTCCCTACGTGGGTGTTCTTGTAATCATAAGTGTATTTCCGAAATCTTGTCTAGAGAAGTCAGAGAGCACAATCTAGTGCTCCCCTGACAATTTGGCAAGACTAGCTTCTATCCAAGACCAGGCATCATGGAGAACGCTTATGAACAGATTGTAGCATCACTTCAGAGTCTCCAACAACAAGTCCAAGACCTAACTCATCAACAGACACAAGTCGAGATGGTACATCTAGTGCATGTAGGTGCACTCCTCCAAGAATTACAAGAACGAATCGGGAGTCTTCAAGCAAATGAAGGGAGCATTGAAGTAAATCAATGGCCTAATACATCATCTATGAAGGAACCCAAGATTTGCATGCCAGAAAAGTTCGATGGGGTTCACACAAAGTTTCGTGGATTTCTCCAACAAGTTAAATTGTACATCCGTATGCAACCTGATAGATACCCTGATGAGGCATCCAAGGTCGGGTTTATTGGAACATTGCTCTGTGGCCAAGCATTATCATGGTTTGCCCCAATCTTGGAGACGAACATGGCAGTGCTCCATGACTATGAGGGGTTTCTTCAAGAACTCACCGCCACATTTGGGGATGCAGACCCAAGTCGAGTAGCAGAAACAAAACTCTGGAAGTTATGTCAAGGTAACCGCCCTGCCTCTACCTATGCATCTGAATTTAGGTAGTTGATATGTGATCTCACTTGTCATGAAGATTATTTCATAAGCCAATTCAGATGGGGTTTAAGAGATGATGGACCTTTTGCTCACAATGCCAGAGGTTAGAACATTGAACGAATATATCATGCAAGCTATTCAATGTGATAACTGACTTTTTGAAAGGAAACAAGAAAAACAAGTAGAAGGAAGACCTCGCCAATGGAAACCCTTCCAGCCTACTCCTAAAAATGAGTCTATGCCTGAACCTATGCAAATGGATGTAACTAGGTTTCAGCCTCTAACACCAGAAGAGAAACAGAGAAGCAGAGTTAATAAGTTATGTCTCTATTGTGGAAACCCTAGACATATTGCAATTAATTGTACAAATAAGAGAACAAACTCTAGAGTCGTAGTCACCCTTGCAGAGCATGGAAATGAGGAAGTCCAGTTGTAAAAGAGACCGTGTAGCCGGACCATGATATAAGAAAGGGTCTCATAATTCCAGCTACACCCATAGAAACATGTATTGCACCTGTCAAGTTAATCATGCCCAAGAAGACCCTTTCCCTTATAGCCCTAGTAGATTCAGGAGCCTCCTCATGTTTCATCGATGAAGGATTGGTTAAGAAACATGGAATTCCTATACTTCGGAAGAACAAACCAGTAGTAGCTAAAGTAGTAGATGGATGACCTCTAGCATCTGGGAATATAACCATGGAAACCACACCATTAAGAGTACACCTTGGTTACCATGAATCCCACATATGTTTCAATGTAATATCAAGCCCAATACATCTAGTTATCATTGGAATGCCCTGTTTAAAGAAGCATAATCTAGACATTAATTGTAAAAGAATAAAAGCACGCATCGAGATATCTAGAAGAACCCAACATATGTCGGAGCCAAAGCCTTCATACATGTAGTAAGGAAGGAACCTACATATATGATCTATGCCATACCAGCTCAAGAATCCAAGAAAGATGATCCAGTGCAGCTACACAATCAGTACAAAGGCTTTGAAGATGTTTTTGAAAAGAAGAATGCAGATATCCTTCTAGAGCATAGACCTTACGATTGTGCCATAGAACTTCAAGAGGAAGCACAACTGCCCTTTGGAACAATCTATAGACTATCCCTAGAGGAACTTACAGAACTACGCAAGAACATTGATGAGAATCTAGCAAAGGGTTTTATCAAGCACTCAAAGTCTGCAGTAGGAGCTCCTATTTTATTGGTAAAGCAGAAGGATGGGACTCTTTCGGATGTATGTAGACTATCATGGATTGAATAAAGTCACTATAAAGAACAGATACTCTCTACCACTTATATCGGAGCTCTTGAAACACCTTGGAAAAGCAAAATTCTTCATAAAGATTGACCTTCGAGGAGCTTACAACCTTGCCAGGATAAGAGAAGGAGACGAATGGAAGACAACATTTCGAACAAGGTATGGCCATTTTGAATATGTAGTTATGCCATTCGGTCTCACAAATGCCCCAACTCTCTTCCAACATATGATGAATGATATCTTTTGAGAATATTTAGATGATTTTGTTGTAATATACCTTGACGATATCTTGATATTCTCCAAAAATCTAGAGGATCATGAATGTCATGTAAAGATAGTCCTAGAGAAACTAAGAGAAAAAGGATTGTATGCGAAATTGGAGAAGTGCTCTTTCCATAAGACAGAAGTGGAATTTTTAGGGTACATTGTATCAGATAAAGGAATTTTTATGGACCCTAAGAAGATTGAGACAATCCTTGATTGGAAACCACCTTCGTGTGTTCGAGATGTACAATGTTTTGTGGGGTTTGCCAATGTCTACAGGATATTCATCAGAGATTACTCCAAGATTGTGACCCCTCTTACCAAGCTTACAAGGAATTCCAAATTCTCATGGACCGAAGAAGTAGAAAAAGCCTTTCAAACCTTGAAATTAGCATTCACCATTGGTCCAATTCTAGTTCATCCTGATTCCAGTAAGCCCTTCTTCCTAGAGATAGATGCATCAGACTTTGCCCTAGGGACTATTCTTTCCCAATATGGAGATGATGGACACCTACATCCAGTCGCATATCAAAGGAATTTTCCGCACTAGAAATTAATTATGAGATTCATGATAAAGAACTTCTTGCCATAGTGGACACATTTGATACTTGGCATCACCATCTAGAAGGAGAAGCTCATAAAGTCAATATGTATATAGACCACAAGAACATAGAGTATTTTATGACCACTCGCGTTCTCAATAGAAGACAATCTCGATGGAGTAACTTTCTATCCAAATTTGACTTTATCATCACATACCATCCAGGACGTCAATAATGTCAGTCAGATACCCTGTCCAGAAGATCTTACCTTGCACCAAAGAAGGGTGAAGAGGCCTTTGATCAACAAGAGAGTGTATTACTCAAGCCTGAGCATCTCCAGTTAGCAGCTATCTCTTCAACCCATCATGAAGATTCAGCCTTGAATCATTTGATCCGTGAGAATCTACCACAAGATGAATTGTTTTGTAATGTTAAGCAAAGAACTCAAGAAGGAAAAGTCCAGGAAAAGGATGGGTTACTATTCTATAAGAACCTATTGTATGTCCCTCCAGGCAAGCCCAGGATCCAGGTACTTCAACAATGTCATGACAACCTTGCAGCATGATATTTTGAAGTAAATAAAACAATAGAACTCATATCAAGGGATTTTTGGTGGCCTCAAATATGGAAGTCAAAGAATATATTCGAACCTGTGACACTTGCAATATATCTAAGGCGCCGCAACATAAATCTCATGGCCTCTTGCAACCTTTACCTATTCCAGAAAGGCCATGGGCTTCACTCTCTATGGATTTCATCACAGATCTACCAAAGTCAGATAAGTATGATGCCATTCTTGTTACTATGGATAGATTTACAAAGATGGCACACTTCATTCCAACTACAAAGGCAATCACAGGTGCAGCCACTGCTAGACGTTTTCTCAGGTACATCTTTAGGCTTTTCTTGTATTATTTTCCCTATGTGGGTGTTCTTGTAATCATAAGTGTATTTCCAAAATATTATCTAGTGAAGTCAGAGACCACAATCTAGTGCTCCCCTGACAATAACAATATAAGAGGAGTTATTGGTGCATGTAACATTATTCCCTGTAGGGGAAGGCTTGAGTGAAGAGAAGAAACTGCACTGCGAGGTAATATGTTTGGTCGCCCCACTATCAAAGTACCAAACATTTGAGTCTAGTGCAGACATGCACTACTCATGAGAAGATGGATCAAAACTGCAAACAGTAGTAAACACCCATTCTTCATCCTCCACAAGATTAGCAGACTCTATTTTCGGTGTAGAGGCCTCCGCAACAACCATTCCGGCCTCTTTCTTCTTTGCCTCTTTAGCAACCAGTTTTGGACAGCTCTTAATGACATGATCATTTGCTTTACAGTATTTGCAAAACAATTTTTGCTTTTCTGCTTTCTTCTCATCTTTGTCTTCCTTCTTTGAATGTGGAGCATTTGTAGATTTCTGCTTACTAGTGGAAGAGCTCCATTTTCCTTTGCCATTCTGACTAGCTAGGAAAGCTTGATCTACAAAAATGTATTACCACTAGAATGTACAAAGATAAGTAGTCCATTAGGGCAATAGGCATATGCAAGTAGACCATTTAATTTTTGGGATTCCCTTCTATTGGGGTCACATATCCACATAAAATTTCTGCGGACCCTTTCCAATTTAAAAATCTCTTGGTCTTTTGGTCTCCAACAAGAGAGAGAGTAAATAGTTGAAGAAATGAGGAATGTGTTAATCACCATCGCCCGTCCTGCTAGGTTGATCTGCATAGCTTTCGAGTAGGCCAATTTGTTATCAAGATTTGAGAGAACTCAGTTCCATCGTTGATACATCAATACGTCGAATCCCATTGGAATAACTAACAGGCACAAGATTTGTCCACTAGGAATCAGCTGACAACCTTGGTCAACAAGAAACTGGGGTGGATGTCCTGTAAACACCCTGAAAGCAGTTTTAGAGTGGTTTATTTTGGATCTAAATCCACATAGAATGTGTTTGGAAATCTCCAAAAAGCATCAATGCTAATCATATTGTTATGAACAAAGGAATTCATGTCACGCATCTAGCCTAGGCTAGCATAATGATTCACAAGGCAGCTAAGACCATCAACAACAATAGCAAATAGGAGAGGGGCTAAGGGGCATCCTTGCCTGATAGAGCGTTTTAGTCTAATAGCTTGAGAAAGATGGCCATTGATGTTTATCTGAGCCAATGCATTTCCGAGCAACGTCGAGACCATCTTAGTGAACTTGTGACCAAAACCGAGGTCTTTTAGAGATTGGAGAAGGAAGTCCCACTCAAGCCTATCATAGGCTTTGTCAAAGTCAATCTTAATAAAGATTACATCTTGAGAAGACTCTTTAGCAAAATCTAGACCTTCCCGAATGTCGATGATAGCTTCCAAGATGAACCTTCCCTTGATGAAACCTTTTTTATCTTCACTCAACCAATTTTGTAAGTGGCAAGCAATTCTATTAGCAGTGAATTTGGCAAGGATCTTGTCACCTGTTTGTAGCATTGTAATTGACCGCCAATTCTCAATCCTGTTTTTGTTTCCTTTTTTGTGAATAAGCTCGATAACGACATTCTTGAGACATTCAGGTAAAGCACCAAATGACAATGCCTCTTTCCAAACCAGACACAGAGGAGTAGTCACCACATGCCAGAAGGTCTTGAAAATTTCATTGGTGAGGCTGTCCAGACCAGGGCTTTTCCCATTAGGAAGTGAGTCGATTACTTCGAGAATCTCAGCATCCAAAATGGGATCTTCTAGAAGCTGCTTCAAATTTTATGGGATTTTAGAGGTCTTGACTCTAGAGATGGTCGCCGTGCAATCACGCCTGTTGGGAGAAAGTGTTGGAAACAATGTCCTATGGTCCAAGAACTCAGAAGCTCATATTATATGAAGCGTTATTCATAACTCCTATACAAGCAAAAGCGTGTGGGCGACGCGGATAAAGCAAAAGCCTCTAATGCATTGGTGTGGGTTCAATACCCGTGGGTAGCAAATTTCGCGAAGCGAATTTGAGTGTGTGTTCTTTTTTGTTTTATTAAAGAATGCACGAACGGTGCCCATTTACGATGCTTTAGCTACAACAATCGTAGTGCTTTTAGAGTGCTTTTGGAGGGATCAACATACTATATAATAAGAGGCTTGTCTTATTATGTACTCACTCACTCAAGCAATCTCAAGGAGATCAAGGAGGAAGAGTCTCACACTCTTGGAGGAGGTGAAGTTTTCATGAAGGAGAGGCTACTCTCTTGGAGCAAGAAGTCTTCTACAAGGTGGTGGTAAACTATCTTTTGTAATTTAACCTTATATTTTGTTTTTAGGGTTTCTCTACCCTAATCTCAAAATTAGGTTTGGTTAATTTACAATTTTGTTACACTATTTTGTGAGAATAAGGTTAGCTTCGTTGCTCGTTCACTTCACACACACTTAGATTATTTTAACATAATCTAGATTTTGTATCATCATCTTCTTGGATATTCTTCCATTAGTGAGTGCACCACTTTATATGGTTGAGTAGTACTCCCATGTTGTAATTTGGACATCTATTTTTTAGTGAGTAAGCATCTTGCTTAGTTCCCCAATCTTGTCTCAAGAGTCTTTCTTTCTATCTCTCACTTATCATCTTAATTAATTAAGTGTGTATGCTCAAAAGGTTTTAGTTTGGAACGATCTTAAGGCCCCAAATTCCAACACTTGGTATCATAGCATAATTGACATACACACTTAGTTAAGATGAGTGAGACTAGAATTGAGATTGAAGACTGTTGATATATTTAGGTAGTGATGTGTGTGAACACTCTAGGACCGTCGGGGCACTTTTTTCCCTCTTTAGGAGGTTTTTTTCCCCTGGCTTGTATATACGCCTATTGCCCTAATGGGCTACTTATCTTTGTACATTCTCTAGTAATACATTCAGTATTGTGTGTTTGTGCTCCAAGCTTCTTCTTCTTCCTCGTGCTGTTCGCGTGCTTCCGCAGACGTCTATCTCCAACAATTGGTATCAGAGCAGGTCGTCGCTTCTTCTAGGGGACCGTCGACACTCCTCCGTTTGCAGTCTCAGATTCGCACGAAATTTGGTGAGCATACTCAGGGTGTTTCTGAGATCAAAACTGCTTCGCTTTGTGGTGCCAAAATCACGATCTGAGCTCGTTTCGGCCTCCGAATGCACTATCACAGTGCTTGTGCAGGCTATTTCGTCCTTTTGTGCTAAAGGTATATACCAGTTTCTGTTCGCCAGTTTAAGCGTCTCAAAGTCTACTACAGGTCTAGCATAACTCGTGTGGGCAGTTCCGTTCAACTTTTTGAGATACAGTCAATTTTTTGCATCAAGTTATTTTAGTCACTGGCCATGGCTGAAAGCAGTGATGTATTCCGTATGTTGGATGTTGAGGATAAGTTGGATGGTACCAACTACCCATTATGGGCTTATATGATGCGACATGTATTGGTTGCAAAAGTATTATGGACTGTGGAACATTGTGCAGGGTGTTGAAAGACGTTCTGTTACACCTGCGACTAGAGGTACTACAAATACAGGTGCTGGAGGTGTTGGAGCTGATGAAGATGGTGTCGAAGATGATATTGTGCAAATTCTTGTTCGTGCTCTTGTTTCTGTTGCACCTACTATAGAGCACATTCGTTGGGATGGCAGAGATGCCCAAGCACATGCATTGATAGCTTTGTCTGTCAAACGTGCCATTATTCCTCACATACGCTCTTGTAGAACAGCTAGGGATGCTTGGGATACACTTACCACATTGTACCAAGCTAGGAATGAGGCTCGTGTTGCTTACCTCCAAAAACAGTTGGAGAGTGAGCACATGAATGAAGGTGATTCCATGGACAGTTTCTTAACAAAGATCAAAGATTTGAAGGAATAGTTGATTTCTGTTGATGAGGTTATACCAGATAGCTCACTTGTGCAGACCGTTCTGAATGGTCTTCCTGATTCATATAAGAGTTTTGCTTCTACTCTTCGGTTGACGATGAAAGGCAATCCAAATGCCTTGTCATTTGAGGAGTTAGTCTCTGTTCTGTTGCAGGAAGATCAGTCCAGGCAAAACAGGTCCATTATGCGTGTTGCAGATCAAGCTTTCCTGGCTAGTCAGAAGGGCAAAGGAAAATGGAGCTCTTCTACTAGTAAGCAGAAATCTGCAAATGCTGCACATTCAAAGAACCAAGACAAAGATGAGAAAAAATTAGAAAAGCAGAAATTGTTTTGTAAGTACTGTAAAGGCAATGATCATATCATAAAGAAGTGTCCAAAACTGGCTGCTAAAGAGGCAAAGAAGAAAGAGGCTGGAATGGTTGTTGTAGAGGCCTCTACACCAAAAACAGAGTCTGCAAATCTTGTGCAGGAAGAAGAATGGGCGTTTACTACTGTCTGCAGTTTTGACCCATCTTCTCATGATCAGTGCATGTCTTCAGTAGACTCAGATGTTTGGTACTTTGACAGTGGGGCGACCAAACATATTACCTCGCAGCGTAATTTCTTCTCTTCACTCGAGCCTGCCCCTAGAGGGAATACTGTTACATGCGCCAACAACTCCTCTTATCCTGTTATGGGAGTTGGTAAGATCATTTTGACTACTGCTGATGGTAGTTCTTTCACTTTGTCAGATGCTTTATTTGTGCCAGGGATAAAAAAGAATCTGTTATCAGTTTCTGCATTAGCCAAGATTGGCTTGGTTGTGAAATTTGTTGATGACAGGTGTACAATTCATGATCTCTCAAATGGCGATGTGATTATTGCTTCTGGCATTTTATGTCGTGGGCTGTATAAGCTCATAGACTATGAAAGATCTATGAATGATTCGGCATGTGCAGTTCAAGATTCTCAGGCTATGTCAGATGCAAAGCTTTGGCATGCACGCTTTGGTCATCTGAATTTTGCTAGTTTGCTACGCCTGCAGAAATCTGACATGGTGTCCTCTTTGCCCAAACTTGAGGCACCTGGAAAACATGTTTGTGAAGGCTGTATTTTGGGCAAAATGCAGCGTTCTTCCTTTCCAAAAGATGGTTCAGTTCGGGCTACACAGAACTTGCAGCTTGTACATAGTGATGTCTGTGGTCCTATGCAGACACCCTCTTTTGGAAATTACCTTTACTTCGTGACTTTCATTGATGATTTTTCCAGGCATGCATGGGTATATCCACTCAAAGCAAAGTCCGAAGTGTTCATGTGCTTCAAACAGTTTTTGGTTTTGGCTGAAAATCTATCAGCATGTAAAATGGGCACCCTCCGTTCTGATCGAGGGGGGAATATATGTCTTCAGATTTTAATGGATTTCTGGCTGAACGTGGGATAAAACACCAGTGTACAGTGCCGTATACACCTCAACAGAATGGAGTTGCTGAACGGAAGAACGTGTGTCTCATGGAGATTGTGAGGTGTATGGTCAAGAGTCAGGCTTTACCTCATAGTTTCTGGCTTGAGGCTGTCATGTGTGCAGCATATGTACTGAACAGGTGTCCCACTAAAGCGTTGCAGTCTATCACTCCATATGAGGCTTGGCATGACCGCAAGCCATCTGTTGCTCATCTGCGTGTTTTTGGTTGTTTGGCATATGCATTAGTGCCTGAACAACATCGCAGAAAATTGGATGATAAGGCAGTAAAATGTATTTTTGTTGGGTACAGTTCTGAAAGTAAAGGCTATCGTCTGTATCATCCATAGACTAAAAGCATTCTGGTTAGCCGTGATGTTGTCTTTGTGGAAGATGCTATTCAACCATTGCTTTCATGTACTAAGGAGACATCTGTTAGCTCCAAAGACATGTATGATACGTTGATGCCTCTTTTTACAGGTGGACAATTTTACTGATCTGCGCAATAAAATCTGCTGTATTTAAAATGCCAATTGGAGTTGTCAATATATGAGGCATTCCATATTCCTTTTCCAAAAATTTTGCTGCCATCAAGCCCATAGTGCTGGTCCTAATGAGGCAACTTCTCAGCCCTTGCAGGTTTCATATGATGATGCAGATCATTCTATTTCTGATGCAGATTTACATGATGCACTTGTTGATGAGAGAGCTGATATTGAGCAGGCAAAAACTATGCCAAAATGGCTGGTGCAGACTTTGCGTGACAGCAAATTAGATGCACCTTTGTCATATCATACTCGTTCAGGCTCTCATAGTGCCTCCTTTGCATCAGATTGCTATGGTATGGCTGCGTCTAGTCTCTGTGATGAGAATGAGCCTGTTTCTTTTGATGAAGCACATAATTCAGAAAATTGGATGGCTGCCATGCAATCTGAATATGATGCTATAATGAAGAATGGTACATGGTCTTTATGTCTCCTGGCAAGAAGGCCATTGGCACTAAGTGGGTATACAAGCTGAAGCGTAAACTTGATGGTACAGTTGACAAGTATAAGGCTAGGCTTGTTGCAAAGGGTTATGCGCAGGAAAGAGGCATTGATTTTGATGAGACCTTTGCACCTACATGCCGTATGACTACTGTTCGGAGCATTTGTGCACTTGCAGCCCATCATGGTTGGAATGTACATCAGTTGGACATTAAAACATCATTTCTGAATGGTGACTTACATGAAGAAGTGTATGTTTTTTAGCCCCGTGGCTTTGTGCAGAAAGGGCATGAAAACCAGGTGTGCAGGTTAAAGAAGGCATTATATGGTTTAAAGCAAGCACCACGTGCTTGGTATGACAAGATACATGCCTATCTGGTTGCACATGGTTTTGTGAACAGTCCACTGAAAGCACCTTATATGTTAAGCGTGCTAATGATGTGCTTCTGATCATTGTTGTCTATGTTGATGACATGCTGCTCACTGGTCCTATTGAGAAGTATATTGTTGATTTCAAGACTAATTTGCATGCCTCATTTGAGATGTCTGATTTGGGGCATTTGCATCACTATTTGGGCATTCGGTTTATGCAAGTTGATGGTGGAATGGCTTTGTGTGAAATGAAATATATTGACACATTATTGCAGCGTTTTGGCCTTGAAGACTGTAAGCCTATTGCCACTCATATGGAGACAGGTTTATGATTGAGTCTTCATGATGCTGGAGATGCATTTGATGTTGTTCTCTATCAGCAGGCTGTTGGATGCTTGATTTACTTATGCATTACTCGGCCAGATAGTCAGTTTGCTGTCTCACAAATGAGCAGGTTTATGCATTGCCCAAGAGTCACGCATTGGAAGGCGGTTAAGCGTATCTTTCGCTACTTGAGTGGTACTCGGCTACTTGGGTTGTTTTATCCCAAGGGGGGATCACTACCGCCAGATGCATGCTTTTTCTGACTCAGATTGGGCTGGTTGCTATGACACTCGTGTGTCCACCAGTGGTTTTTGCTTCATGCTTGGTAGCTCATGTATATCTTGGTTGAGCAAGAAGCAACCTACTGTGGCCACTTCCAGTTGTGAGGCTAAGTATAGGGCAGCTTTCACAGCGACTGTTGAGTGTGTGTGGCTCAGACGCCTTATGGCTGATTTGGGTGTTGGCCAGTCTTCTGCCACCACCATCTTCACTGACAGTCAGAGCGCATTGGCAGTTGCGAGGAACCCTGTGTTCCATGCTCGCACTAAGCACATTGAGGTGCATTATCACTATGTCAGGGAGAGGTTCTCTGCTGGGGAGATCAGCTTGGCATATGTGCCCACGCAGGAGAACATTGCAGACCTTTTCACGAAGGCTCTGCCTAGGGAGAAGTTTGAAGCTTTCCGCAAAGCTTTGGGCTTACTTCCTTTTGTGGAGTGATTTCCACATAGCTTGGCACTTCCTTATACATGAGTGCCAGCTCCTTGTTCACCGCATCACTCCCAGGGGGGATTTGTTGATATATTTAGGTAGTGATGTGTGTGAACACTCTAGGACCGCCGAGGCACTTTTTTCCCTCTTTAGGAGGTTTTTTTCCCCCGGCTTGTATATACGCCTATTGCCCTAATGGGCTACTTATCTTTGTACATTCTCTAGTAATACATTCAGTATTGTGTGTTTGTGCTCCAAGCTTCTTCTTCTTCCTTGTGCTGTTCGCGTGCTTCCGCAGATGTCTATCTCCAACAAAGACAAGTTGGATGGATCTTCTAATTATCCCATGTGGAGTTTCATGATGATGAATATTTTAGTGACAAGGGATTTATGGAGTATCATCAATGGATCCTTAACAAGGCCCAGACAAGAAGGCAAAGAAGGAGCCACAACAGCTTCAAGAGGTACTGGAATTACTATTACAAAACCAATTGAAGAAGAGGTAACCACTTCGACATCTAGAGTCACAGGTAGGTCTTTACCTACAGTTCCTCCTACTGAAGATCAGGCAAGGTGGGATGCTAGAGATGCTTTAGCACTTTCATTCATAGAAATGAGTGTTAAAAAGCATATTCCACCACAAATCAGATCTTGCAAAAGTTCTAGAGAAGCTTGGTTGTAGCTTGAGAACCTTTTTCTGAGCAGAAATCCTGCTACTAAAGCTCACTTGAGGAGACACCTAGCAAATACAAGGATGAAGGCTGGTAAGTCAATTCAAACCCACATTACAAGACTCGTTGACTTGAGAGATCAACTTCTAAATATAGGAGTTGAGATATCAGATGAAGAAATGGTAAATACGCTGATTAATTCACTTCCTATTTCATATCGATCTTTTATAACCACTCTTACCCTTACCACAAGATATAGAGAGGTTACATTTGAAGAGCTAGAGTTCTTGTTACTTCAAGATGAAGATCGTTTGAAGGGAATGGACGAGAATGAAGAAGCACTTTATCTTCCTCAAAGGATAAAAAGAAGAAGAAGCATAAGAAGGAAAAACAATTCATAAAGGAAAGTAATTCCCTTTCACCTTCTACTTTAGATTTTATATCTACTACATCTAAAGAGAAGTCTTCTAAGAAGAAGAAAGTAATATGTTTTTACTCCAAGAAACTTGGACATTTAAAAGCAACATGTTATAAAAGGATTGCAGCAGAAAAGAAAAAGGCATCAGGTAATGTTGCAAAAGATGATAAAAAAGGGAAATCTCAAGGTGATTCTTATGCTTGTATCACCATTGAGGAAGTAGCTTTTGATCAAGTAGCTTTACAACTTCTTTCAGCAAGTCCTTGGATATTTGACTCAGCTGCTACAAAGCATATGACAGGTTGTAGAGATGTGTTTTCTTCCCTTTCTTATTCTTCAGGTAGAAGAGTTACTATTACAGATGGCAATGATTTGGATAATGTGGGAATAGGTACAGTAACCCTAAGGTCAAGAGAAGGTGGTAATTTTTAGATTTTAGATGTTCTTTATGTACCTGAAATGAAGAAGAATAGGTGAGCATAGAGGAGGGATCTTTGTTTTGTCAAAAATCAATCAGGCATATGCAGTCAAATCTTCATCATCGGTGGAAGATATGAAGCTATGGCATGAAAGATTTGGACATATTTTTGGAGCTCTCAAGAGTATCAAAGATAGAGGTATGGTTGAGGGTTTACCCTCATTCAAGCTACCAGATGATTCCGATATATGTGAAGGTTGTCTTGAAGGTAAGATGCATAAACTACCTTTCAAGAAAGATGGTCATATTACAGCTACCAGGAAATTGCAGATTATTCATTCAGATGTGAATGGACCTATGAGAGAAAAATCTATTCAGGGCTTCAGGTATTTTATTCAAATTGTTGATGATTTTACGAGATACTCATGGATTTGTGGTCTTAAGTTGAAGTAAGAAGTCTTTCCTATGTTCAAGAAGTTTGTAGCTATGGTTGAAAATGAAAATCAAGAAACTATCCAGATTCTCAAAAGTGATAGAGGTGGAGAATACTTGTCAAAAGAGTTCCAGATATTTCTTGATGAGAAAGGTATTACTCGACACCTTACTATTGCTTATGCTCCTCAACAGAATGGTGTTGCAGAAAGAAAGAATAGAGTACTTGCTAAAATGATGCAGAGCATGATGGCATCCAAGAAGCTTTCACCGAAATTCTGGTTTGATGGAGTACATATAGCTAATCACATTTTGAACAGGTCATCTACAAAAGCTTTAAAGGTAATCACACCTTATGAAGCTTATTATGGTAGAAAACCTAATGTGAGTTATTTCAGAGTGTTTGGATCACTTTCTTATGTACATGTTGAGAAAAAGGACCGAGACAAACTAAATGTAAAGGCAAAGAAAGCTGTTTTTATTGGATATCCTATTGAGAGTAAGGGATACAGGTTTTATGTTCTAGAGATAGGTGAAGTTATTCTTTCACGTAATGCTTATATTGCTGAAAATAAAGTTTATGATAAAGAAGCAAAAATTCCAGAGTTCATTAGTGAAAATGAATATGGATTTTTTAGAAGATTCTGTTCATTTTCAGCCATACATACATCCTCAAGTTGCTTCCTCAAGTATGCAACACGTGCTTCGCTATGCACGACATACAAAGAAGTAAGAGTGTCCCATGCTAGTCTTGATGTAGAACATGATCGAATGTGTGGAACTATATGACGCTTCACAGAAAGCACAATCAATGCATGAGCTTGAGCATCTTTTCCATCCCATCTAAGTTGTTCCTATGTAGGTGGAGAAGGAGTAACCATTGTACTTGAAGAAGAAGCTCCATTTGTGACAGTAGATTGTGAAGTAGAAGAACCTGTGTGTCTTCGATCTACATCTACCACTATGTTACAAAGTTTTTTTGCAACAAGAACATGCTTCATCATGTAAGACACATTGGATAGTTGGTCCCCTCAAGCTTATCTTTAGCTTGAAGCATGCCAAACAAGTCATTGATGGTCGCCATTTCACGAAAGAACAAGAATGTGACAAAATCTTTACTTTGACGAAAGCTAAAATGAATGTTGAAATTTCAGCTCAGAACCCATCACTATGATGGTGATTCTAATTGTAAGAATGGCTTTGAAATGGGAGTAAAACCCCAATGCTACTTCTGGAAATGTTTCTTGGCTGATGTAATTCACTATTCTATGCTCCAAAGTCGATTTGGACTATTAAAAGTGCACGCATGCCGTGATGCAAAAAATCAAAACTTGAGAAGGAGTTGACCTTGCTCTGATACCAGTGTTGGGTGTGTGTAGAAGTGCGAGAAAGACATGAGAAGCACACACAAGGAGCACAAATGTAGCAAGACACAGGGAGAAGACGAATGGCTGGAATAGCTCTCTCTATTGATGATGAATTGAACTGAAGTAAGAGCTGAATAATATCCCTATGTACAAAGTACCACCACACATGAGTGAATCATGTATGTGGTAACATTGGGAAAAAACCTCTAGCTAGCACTAGAGTAAAAAGTGCCCATGTATAGGGAAAAGGTTCACATCAAAGCTACTCGAGGAACACATAAGTGTAACACGAAAATGGATCTAGCTCCGTGAACTATTCTAAATGAAGGAAAATTAGTGACATTCATTCTCTAGCTCAACTATGGCAAAAGAAAGAGCAAGTTCTATTTTCATTCACTTCCAAAGCATTGATAAAAAAAGCGACAATGCTTTTGCCATCATTAAATTTAGAAACCAATTTGTTTTTTCACGATATCAACAGGTGCACTAATAGTAGTGATTTAAGATTCTTAAAGGAGGACTCTTCACTCGTATTGAGAGGCGGGGAAGTATCCATCTGACAACGACATCCCTTTGATCTCAAGCTTCGAGCAATTCCTTGCCATACATTGATGCATCCGACCTTGACACCATACATCGAACATTCCTCCGACAACACTGCATTGTAAGTTTCATTTGACAACGACGCTCTGTACTGGAGGACTGCTCTCTAACAATTCTTCGATCCCCACATGATCTCCAACCTACTCTGACTTCAATAAATCATATGTCTACGCGGCCAATTTCATAACCGTCTCTAATAATTCTAACTTCTATATCCGACAAGCACTCTATACTATGTGATTATTAATTCTACCTGATCTCTATCATATTGAATGAGGATCAAGTCTGACAATGTTATTACTCTTCTAACTATACAAGTGACATATCTCACCTTTGCATAAAACATCTAATGCTCGTATGATAGACTTTCATCCCTCTAAGTCTAACAACATCCCTCACCTGATAAGAATCATTCTCTTTGATGTGCCGACATCGTTTCATTTTCTTTGTGTGTACATATTGTATATGCAGAAATTAGACATTGGAAAAACGATAAAGATAAACTATAAGCTGGCTGCATTTTGCCTTAATTCTATTTAAATGCTATCATAACATGCAGTCATGTACTTGCATGGCCATTTGACTATCTGTGTATGATTGTATTCCTATTCACATGTCCAACCAATTACTCTATAATCGATGGTGTTGATAACAAATTCACTTTTGTAAATCTGATTCACTTGAATTATATTGATGTTCAATGCTTAGTTATACTACTTTGATACATACGAATTGATGAAGAGTTTTACTTATGTTTTGTTTATCTTTTAAAATGAAATCAAATTCAATTTAGTTCTAAAGAAATTCCACTAAAAAAAAAGATACATATTTTCTGGAGGATATAATGTACATTTGCATTAATTGTTATGCATCTATTGGGATTTATGGGATTTAATATGAATGAAAATTCAAAGGTGATTGAGATTCCATGCACCCTTCCATCCTTTTACCTTGTGAAATTGATAAAAACCTTTATTGTTAGTATTCTTTTCCAAGTGCTAGAGAAATATGTGTGTTGGTAAAGTTACCCTGTGTGAGCCGTTGAACTTGGCAGTTGACATGTTCCACCAACTGAGCATTCCCATCCTTTTCACAATGTGCATTTGGGAAAGGCTACAATTCATGTAATTTTTTTGTCAATAACATAACTAATTATACAAATACACTTCCTAATGCACATAAATCATTTATGGCTTTCTATAAGGATTGTATTATGGCTGATTTTCCTTCTAAACTACCACCTTATAGGGGATCTCTTGACCATAGTATAGATTGAATTCCTAGTAGTTCGCCTCCCCATAAAGCACCTTATAGGCATGGATCTTTACATCAAAATGAAATAGCTCATCAAGTTAAGTATCTACTCCACAAGGGACTTATAAGGCCTAGTTCTTCTCCCTTTGCAGCACCTATTCTCTTAGTGGAGAAGAAGAACAAGACTTATAGGATGTGCATTGACTATAATCACTCAATAAGATCACAATTAACTATTCCTAGGATAGATGATTTGCTAGATAAACTCTATGGAGCACATGTTTTTTGCGAAATTGATCTTAAATCTAGGTATCATCAGATACAAATGACACAAAATGACATTTATAAGACTACCTTTAGAACTCAAATTGGTCACTTGGAATTCATGATAATGCCTTTTGGACTCACCGATGCACCTGCTACATTTGCACAGATGATGAATAAAATTTTTCTTTATTACCAAGATTTTGTTCTTGTTTTCTTTGATGATATTCTTATCTATAGTAAGAATGACAATGACCATGAAAATCATTTAGCAAGAGTCTTTAATTTATTATGCAAAAACAAACTTTATGCCAATCTTGAAAAGCGTTCTTTTTTCCAAAAAGAATTAGAGTATTTAGGACCACTGTTTCTAGTCAAGTTGTTCATATAGATCCACAGAAAATTAAAGTAATTGAAGAATGGCATGTACCTTAATTTGTGAACGATGTATGCTCTTTTCTAGGGTTAGCTAGTTTTTATAAAAAGTTTTTATAAGTTTTTTCTTATTTGACTTTGTATGGTTACAAATAATTAAAAGGCATTTGAAAAATTTTCACAACATCCTAAGGTTAAACTTGCACAACATTATTATGGACTTTTCTGTATTATTCAAAAAATAAATGAGAATTGTCTTGAATTGAACTCACAACCTCCCAGTTAGGAGTGCGATGGGCTAACCACTTGCCCCAAAAGCCATGGTTGAGGATTACTTGCTAATCCCCTCTCGTAGAGCATGGTTCAACCATCTCCTACTAGGATTATGTGACATTCCTCCCCCCTTAGACTGAGCATTGCCCTCAATGCTCACTTGTGGACCTTCCTGAATCTCTTGGACCCACTTTCCATGCATGAGTGCTTCCACCAACCTCAAACTCTAGCACATGGACCTATTTTGGACCTATCCCACCCTCCGTGGGTGCCCAAATGCCCATGTACCTTCATCCAAGATTAGTTTCACACTCACCATGGATAAGTGCTTCCAAGTGCCCACGAATGTACCCTGTCTGGATGTACCCTGGCAGGATGTACCCTGACCAACTATGGGACTGGTAGGATGTACCCTGGCAAGTGTACCCTGACAGATGTACCCTGAGACGCGCCGTGTCGCGCCGCCGTCTCCAAGCCCAATTTCTCAACTAGGCTCTGATACCAATGTCGGGAATCGCGATTAGGAGTACGATGGGCTAACCACTTGCCTCAAAAGCCATGGTTGAGGATTACTTCTTAATCGTCTCTCTTAGGGCGTGGTTCAACCATCTCCTACTAGGATTATGTGACATTCCTTCTGAGCATTGCCCTCAATGCTCACTTGTGGACCTTCTTGAATCTCTTGGACCCACTTTCTATGCATGAGCGTTTCCACCAACCTCAAACTCCAGCCCATGGACCAAATTTGGACCTATCCCACCCTCCGTGGGTGCCCAAATGCCCATGCGCCTTCATCCAAGACTAGTTTCACACTCACCACAGATAAGCGCTTCTTCCAAGTGCCCACGGATGTACCCTGTCTGGATGTACCCTGGCAGGACTGGGACTGACAGGATGTACCCTGGCAAGTGTACCCTGACAGATGTACCCTGAGACGCGCCGCGTCGCGCCGCCGTCATGCCCGATTTCGCAACTAGGCTCTGATACCAATGTCGGGAATTGAACTCACAACCTCCCGGTTAGGAGTGCGATGGGCTAACCACTTGCCCGAAAAGCCATGGTTGAGGATTACTTGCTAATCCCCTCTCTTAGAGCGTGGTTCAACCATCTCCTACTAGGATTATGTGACAAGAATGCTTTTAGATTAGACATACCTTCTCATTGGAATATACATAATTCTTTTCATATTAATTTATTAAAGTCCTTTAAACAAACTTTTACCAGTCATTCCTATTTTAGATGATCCTCCTTTACTTGAAGAGGATGCTGAAATTTTAGTTCCAGAGAAAATACTTGATTATGATGTTACTATTGCATGCACTAGTAAGCAATATCATAAATATTTAGTAAAATATAAAAATCACGCACTTGAAGAATCTCAATGGATTCATAAGACATCATTAACTCCACATTATGACCACTTGATTTCTACATATCATTCATAATCACATTGAATTCTAGTTTTCCATTTCCATGCATGTGTTTTCACATGGAATATGCTTATGATTGTTCAATGATGGGACATGTGACTAGCCATCCATGTCTATTTTATTCTTATCAACTAAGGTCAGTTGCTTGTCAACTGGAAGGCATGTTATACTTTATGGAATAATGGAATGTTGAATGAATTTTAATGGCTCAAGGTTTTTAATGTGATTGTGTTTTGATTTAGCAGGTGAAGAATCATGAGGGCATGAACACGGGTGGATTTATTCAGATAGTTAAAAGATAGTATTTTATATATTTTATGTAAAAATAGTAGATCGCTTAGAAAGCGATGTTTTTTGTAAAAATAGTAGATCGTTTAGAAAGCGATATTTTTTGTAAAAATAGTAGATCGCTTAGAAAGCGATAATTTGTAAATAAAGAAGATTTTTCATAAATGAACGCTTTTTGAAGCGCTACCCTCATGTATCTTCTATTCAGGACATAATAAAAAATACCTATAAATACACATACTCTAATAGACTCATCCATCAAAGTATGTGGGGGGAGATTGTACCCAATCTTGTCTTCAATCTCTTGTCTCTCTCTATTCTGTGTATGCTTTTGTGAGATTTTGTTACTGTATTGTCTCTACATATGTGCGTCTACAAGGTCCGGTCAACAGAGAATAGATTAGTAAAGAAGCTCACAACCTCTTGCAAATTCTCCTCCATATTGCTAGCATGTCCACCAAAACTTTTCTTTATCAAAAGAATGAAATCTTTAGCATTCTTCTTTTTCATTAACTCAAACATACGTTTATTGGGTTTATCAACCTTGGCAGCCCAAAACTCTCTTGAGGAGGAAAGATACTCATGAGCCAAGAGCGAGTCTTCCATTATCAATCTTTCTTGGAGGTCAAGAATCCTTAGACTATAATTAGGGTTAGATGTTCTTATGTCCTCAATCTATTGAATAATCCTCATCCATCTTTGATATCTTATCTTGCTAGCCAGTTGCTTATAATAAGTGAAAAGTGTTTGAACATCAACGATGGACTTTTCCCAAGCAATAAACAGGGGAATGTTAGAGATAAAATGATCTATAAAGCGTTTCTTGGTTTTCTCAACAATACTTGGCATGTTGAGCAAGTTAGCATTAAGATGAGGTCATCCACTCTATAATTCATATAATTCCTAAAGAGGTCAACAATTATAAGAGTGTGGTCAGAGGGCTATAAGGAAGGGTAACAAACACACTTAATCTACCACAATTCGTGAAGTCTACTAACGTTCATATAGCCTTTGTCCAATCCAAGAGTAAGGAGGTCATTCCTACATCTATTACTCCAAGTATGATCAAGCTAGCTCATCCCAACATCTGGTTCTGTCCAAAGAAGTGTTACCTGCATATATACTTACCATCGTGTAGTTAAGAGGAATTTCATATTTCATAGCTATCCATTGACTTGTGGGACTATGGGGAGTCTCTTCGACTAGATGAGCAATACTAGACAAAATCCCAATAACGGAATCACCTTTACCAGAATCATGATTAGTAGTGAACCAAGTATGGTTATTAGAGATCATAACAAGTTAGACTTGAGCTTGAATCCAGAGACTTTAATCTCTTGGAGGCACATAATGTCAGGCACCAAAGAAGAATCCTTCAACCAATTATTAAAGACCATACCTCAAACTAGATCAGTGATCCCTTTGATATTAATAGAGACAATTTTCATACCATCCATGAACAAACTGAGGAAAGGAAGATCTCATAGCATGAACATACTTCAATCGACCAAACATGGAATTACTCTCAAAGTAATTCAAACAAGCTATGATAAGGGTTTCACTAGTCATTTCTTGGAAATTTTTGGTGGGTTTTACCATAGACACGGAAGATCTTAGAGGATCTTTCCTCTTTGTCTTGCCAAAATTATCCCATGTAGATGTCTCGATAGAGGCATTAGACATTGTTATATCTTGTTGAACACTCTTTTTTAATCATGGCATCCTTGATTTGTTGCTCAGCTTCCATGGCGCACTCAGAGATAAGCGAAAACACAGAGCACACACTGGGTGCAAACACACAAAGACACAATAGCGACTAACAGTGGAAAGAACAAGATTAAGTAGGAACAATGAAAAAAATCAGGCGGCAAAAACCCTAATCATAACGTAGTATTGGAAATATACCGACATAATGGTGACATGCATGTATTAACAGATGCATCGACACAGAGGCGGCTATTAGTCATGGTTAGATAAGAAAACGGAAGGATTACGGTCAGTTGGTCAACCGAAACATGGAGAGCAGAAAAGAAAGGCGATGGAAAAGAGTAACAAGCGTAAAAGAGGAAAAATACCGAAGACACCTCATGAGGTGGTAGACGACGGATAGTAGGGTCGAAGCTTTGAACCATTAATCACTTTAGGGAGAAGGTGACCAATTAAGGTGGCTAACTGAAAAGTTGTGGGTCCCACTTGTTCAACAATCCGGTATGGATCGAACCGTCGTAGTTTAAATTTTTCGGCGGATCTATTAGACTTAGCGTTATAGACGAGGACCAATTGGTTTACCGTAAACACGGGAGTTGTGAGGAAATGATCGTGGGTTTTGGCCTGTCTCAGCTGCACTTCCTGCATCACCAAGAAACTCTCCAGACGTTGTTCATCCAAAGACCATAAAGCCTCCAATCGAAAGGGAAAAGATTCTTTTGGTAATAGCTTCCGTTCAAGGGCCAGATGCAAACTGGGAACCGCCAGTTCCATCGGAGCAATTGCTTCCAATCCATACACCAACTTAAAAGGAGTTGTTCCGGTCGCCACTTTGTATGTGGTACGATAAGCCCATAGTACAGCAAGTAGAAATTGGTCCCATCTCTCTGGGTAATCTAACACCAGTTTCTTCAAGATGTTTAAGAGAGATTTGTTGGTACTCTCAGCAAGTCCATTTGCTCGCGGGTGATAGGAAGAACTGAATTTGTGCACAATCTGGAAGGTTTTAGTAAGCACTTGCATTAAAGTATTTGCAAAGTGTGTACCTTGATCAGTTACTATCTCCACGGGTAACCCATAACGCGGAAAAATATCCTTCATTAAACATTTAACAATCGCAGCCGCTGTGGCTAATCGTAGAGCCCATGCTTTGGCCCATCTAGTTGCATAATCTGTGCATGTAAGAATATATCTATTATTGGTGACTGTCATCGGAGGTGTAATCGGTCCGATAAAATCCAAGCCCCATTTCTGAAAAGGTTCAAGAGACACAACGGGTTGGAGAGGAAAGTAATGTCTCTTTAAAGGTTGATTGGAACGCTGGCACTCGCCGCATTGTTGTACATACTTGGTCACGTCACGATACATAGTGGGCCACCACAACCCACTCTAGAGAATCTTTCGGTGAGTCAGGTCAACCGAAAAATGTCCTCCGGTTGGAGCAATATGGGCCATGGTAATGATTGAAGCAATTTCATGGGGGGGGGACACATCTGAGTAGTACTCCTGAGTGGTCCATGTAATATAATTGTCCAACAATCAACTGAAAGCGTCGACTGTACATGGCGAGTCTTCGTCTAGCAGCTGAAGAAATCATACTAGGCAGACATCCACTAGTCAAGAACAGAAGCAAGGTATCATAGTAAGAAGAGGGTACCGATAATTCTTGTTGATCATCCTGTATTGTCTCTGCTGTGTAGATGGCTGGTGTTGTATCATCAATTCCCTCCGGAGGCTCACCGGAATCCAACCGAGAGAGAAAGTCAGCAAGAGCGTGTGCTGACCTTGGTCGATGTACGGACGGAGTAATCAAATTCTTGAAGCAGCAAGACCCACCGTGCTAACCATCCTCCCAAATGTTGTTGTCGCACAAGATACACCAATGCTGCATGATCTACGTGGAAGGTGAAGCGTCTGCCCAACAGATAATGTCGAAATTTTTTTACAGAATATACTAAGCCAAGACATTCTTGTTCAATAACTGAATAGTTACGCTCTACCGGAGCCAATCTATGACTCGCATAATATACTGGACGAAACCATTTATCCGTCTGCTGCATCAACATGCTTCCAATGGCACTGTCGGATGCATCCACAAAGACATGAAATGGCAATTCCCAATTAGGTTCTTGTAAAATGGGAGCCTGAGTTAACAATGATTTCATTCTATCAAAAGAAAGTTGACACTCTTCAGTCCATTCAAACTGACGTGGGCTACTGATTATCAATCGATTAAGTGGTATTGCCAAATGAGCAAGCCAACGCAGATGTTGCCCATGCCATTGGATTTGGTCCAAAAACCGCATCATGTCCTTAGGTGTCTTAGGAGGAGGAGCCTCCAGTACGGCCTTCACTTTGTCTGGATCCACCTGAATGCCTTGTTTTGAAATAACGTGTCCAAGCAACTTGCCACAGGACACAGAGAATACTGATTTGTTCGGGTTCAAGCACAATCGATATTCCCAACACTTTGAAAAGCAACACCGTAAATGGTACATGTGCACCGACGTATCACCGGATAACGAGAAATCATCCAGATACACTCTCATAAATGTGGTGAGATAAGGGGGAAAAATTTCATGTATGCAGCGTTGGAACGTACTGGGAGCATTGCGCATTCCAAACCACATTACGGTACACGCATAGACACCCTAGTTTGTAATAAATGCAGTCTTGGGTATATCCTGCTCGGCCATTCGGACTTGATTGTAACCACTGTATCCATCTAGAAAGGAATACATTTCCCTACCGGCCACGTCGTCTAGCATGGTATCCAAGAATGGCAATGGAAATGGATCAGGTATGGTTGCGGCATTGAGCTTTCGATAGTCCACGCATATCTGTAGCTACTTGTTTTTCTTCGGAACTATAACAATGGGAGAGATCCATTCTGCATGCTCAATAGGCACAATAAATCCCACCTTCAAGAATTGATCAAGTTCGGCTTTACCTTGTGTCGCATAGTTAGGATTCATCTTGTAACTGGGTTGTTTGACGGGTCTTGCATCCAGTTTTAGCACCACTCTGTGTTGATAAATCCGTGGGTCAAACCCCTTCATGTCCCTGTAATCCGAGGCAAACACATCAGCGAACTCTCGTAGCAGCTGCAACAGATGCTTCTAGAAAGTCTCGGATAGTCCTACTTTTATTTTTACTAGTCGTGGGTTGATTTGGTCACCTACACTGTAGGTGATCAACTGATCTTCCGGTACATAGAACTGCCAGGGTATCTCCAAATCGTCTCCTAACTGAAGTAATTGTTGGAGCATCATATCATCCAAGGTCGGTTCTGTGCTTGACTCATGCTCTCCGGTCAATGGTATCACCATACAGGCTACCGGACTCCAATTATCAGCCACCATTTGTAAATCTACAGTGCCAAGTGCCATCAGATCCTTGTTGGTGGTAAGAAAAGCTTCCTCCTCATCATCGGAGAGACCACCAACATGTGTACAGGCTCCGCTAAATATGGTCGTGCATGTAAGTCACAGGGTTTCATGTCATCCAATGGGACAACATATTTCCGGTGATTATTTTTAAAGACTAATTCATGCGCTGACCAGTCTTGCACTACCTTAGCTTGCTTTAGCCAGGGACATCCAAAGAGTAGATTGTAATCCAGGCTCCATTCTGGTAAATCCAGCACAACAAAGGTCATTTTGAAAACAGAATCTTGTAGAGTGATCGAAATATCTCGCACCAAGCCCACTGGATGGACTCGAGATTGATCAGCCATGCATACAAAGAATTGAACAGGTTTAATTTGCGTCCACCCCAACCGTTTGCAAAGTGCTGCTGTTTCAATGTTGACATCAGATCCTCCATCAATTAAGACTTGTGTGATTTTATGGTTTTTGTACCATACAGTAATCAGTGGTACCGTATGGTCCACCGTTGGGTCCAATTCCGGTTGGATTGTAGCTGATGCAGGAGCACTCGAGGGTCTTGGACTGACCTGCTGCTCGAATTGTTGACGCAATCCTGGGACCAAAGCCAATAATTGACCCAAGGGCAAGGTAATTGATGCCTTGGACAGCACATCCCACACCGAATCAGTTTTTGTTGTTTCCGGTATAGTCTCCGATGTGGACTCTGGTACTGTGTGAGTTAGATTTCGCCTTTCTAGTACGTCCGATGGTATGCTTTGCTGCATCACCAGAATTGGGTCAGGGAATACGGTTTGCTCTTGCGTTGCCCACTTGCTTGCTCTTGTGAACACCTTCTGTTGTTCACGAATGTCGGGTTCAAAAATCTCTGCAGCTGGCTATAATTGCTTTTCGGAACGTGTTTGGACCACTGCTGCTTATGTGTCTACTGGTGAGATATACACCATATTTGCCATCGGATGTTGTCGTTCTTTTTTTTATTTATCATACTCCGCTGCATCTTTGCAAAACCTTCGGATATGCCCAATTTCACCACAAAAATGACATTTGGGGGGTGGGGGAGATGTACCTTCTCCTGATGGTCTTGCATTCCACCAGGCTTGTCCAAAATTATTTGACCGTCCTCCTCGATACTTCTTGTATCCTTGGTATTGGGTATTCCTCATCTGTGGTGGAACATAATGGCTGGTCGGTTGCCCTTGTTCCTAAATAATGGCATTAACAACTGCTCTGTTCTGTACCTTGGCATTGTACGAGCAAGTCTCCGTAGTGTGGTTTGTTGTGTGGCAAATGGCACAATACAGTTGATTCAGCATGCATGTTGAGCTGTTGTGCCCTAGATTTTTGCATTTTGGTACAGTATATCTGTTTCAAAGGATCCCCATTGGATTGCCTGGACGCTTTCAGCCACTCTAGGTCTTCGGTGAATCCACCCACTTTGTTTTCTAATTGTAATGCCATAGCAATAACCTCCAAATTTTGTGTATGTCATCCCTGCTGGTACCAGGCGCGGTGGGATAACCTGTTGTTGCTGATGTTGTGGTTGCGGCTGTGGCGGTGTTTGTTGTTGTTGATGTGAGCCACTCATGGTAGTGGCGTTGTTGTTGTTACCGGAAAATTGGGGTGGTATCTCTTGATATTCCTGAACTGTATGGTCAACCTGCTCACTTTCTGGTTCTAAAATGTCGTTGAACTGATTGCTTAACTCCAAATCTAACAGCCCTTCCTTGAGTTTAGTGTCAAAATTAGCTAATCGTGCATCGAAGAATGGTGAGCGTAGTAAGTGTCCACCAAACAGCACCGCAGTTTCATCGAAAAGCTTCAAATCGCCCCCAAATAATACCGAACTCTCACTAAAACCCGCCAAATTCTCACAGGATGAGGCTGCACTATCATTGGAAACGTGCTCACCGGATAATGCGATCCGAAAGTGACCAAATTCTGACCAGATAATGCGGAACTGTCTCCACACTGTGCCTCTGTACAACCAAAAATCACCGTACTTTCTTTAGAAGGTACCGGACTCACACCAGAACACATCAAAATCTCACCGTGTGCTACCAAACTACCACCGGAATTGCTGCTGGCTGGCTGTACTGAACCTTTTGCAACTGGACTTAATGGTCCTCTACTTCTACCACCAGGGGGTGTTCCTAATAGGTTTGGAACTGCCCAGGGATGTTGATCTTTGCGGTATTTGGGGTATGATTCACGAGAACGTGTTACAGGCATATACCAAAGAATTCTTCCTCAGTCTTTAATCTTTGATGCAAACGGCTACTCCATTTCCCACAGACGGCACCAGTGTTAAACCTTTGCCAGTTTAATCTATTTTCAGTCCTGGGTTCTTGGGATGGTTAGGGGTCTGTAAACAGAGGCCCTGTTTGTATTTTCCCAAATCTACAGATTAAGAATATACTACTTCATCGAATTAACACGCTAGGTCAGATTATCTTCCTAGTACTGTTTTGAATATGTTCTTCAACATACTTCCACACCAGACAGTTAACCGTATAACTTCTTCACTTATCGCGTTAATCAATTTACTTAATACTTCATTTAACTTCACTTTAGTATTAAACTTAGTCAACAGAATCGATAAAAGACACAATGTTACACAGAGTTTGACAAACAGCACTTCACTTTCGGCTCTCGCCCAAATGAACAGTCCGACGACTATGCCTTCTGCTTCACGCGACTTTTCCCATTAGTCTTTCCCCAAAGGTTACAACTTTGTGCTATGCCTTTACATGATGTGTGCGACTTTTCAGAGTATATATTACAAAAGTATGAGTTCCTTTCCGGCGGCTTATAGCATCCAAATGAGGCCACTCGGCCCTAAATTGGGGACTACCCATTTGTAAGGACACAACAAGGGGCTTATGATCAGACATGACCAAAACAGAAAAAGAAAAAGTTACTTCTTGCTGTTCTTATTTGGTTTCCTAACAGATAACGAAGACCTGGCAATATCCTTTCTTTTAGGATGAGCATTAACCAACTTGCTTATACCTAGATATCCAAATTGAGTGTTAGGAACTACTTCTTGATCCCCATCCTCAACATCCATATTATCTAGTTGATGCTTGTCTAATGCATTTAGTTGAGCATCAAACACATTATTATCTGGAACACATCTTGTCTTAATATTACCTTGAGAACACTTTTTCCCCACCATCATCCATCCTTCATCCCTAGGCATAGACATGTCTTTACTTGTCTAGACCTGTATATCAAAATTAACCACCTGGTTAGGATCAGTGTTTTCTTTTTGGAAATTAGCCCCCCCCCTCCCCCCCTAATACTTCATCTTGGAAAGGATTAAACACTCCTTCGAGGAGGACATCAAAGGGATTGGAGTTAGGGCTGGAACTTTTTTTTTGGCTCAATTTTTTGTTCACATGAAGTACTACTTGGGAAATCACAGCCTAGGGAGCCACTTTATCTTTCTCTACAATCTAGTTAAGACCTGCAAGATTATCTTTCCCATCAGGATTTGCATCAGATTGCTTCAAAAGAGGGCAATCCCTTATCATATGTCCCTTTTATAACAATTATAACATGCATTAGGTAGATTTTTGCACATTACTTTTTGTTCGTGAATGAGCTTACCCTCAATATTCTTCATATATAATGTGGTTTTTATTTCTCTAGCAATATACACCTTGATCATAACCTGAGGATCCCATTTGGGATTAATTCCATTGTTTCTAACCCTTTTCCCTAAAACTTTGCCAATTTTACTACCTAGATTCTCAATCCAAGGATAAAAATCTATCAGTAGTTCAAGGAACTCCACCCAAATCGGGATTTTGGTAGGCTTAGGTCTCCTAGGTCTAAACCCTAGGAACCATTTAAAAAAGGAAACAAGAACCCCTTTCATAATCCACTACCCTTCTAAAATAACATATAAAGCACTATTCGCATCCTCAAAGAAAAACAGGTAATATCCATTAGGTAGGTACTCTATTTGTTTGACAAAAAGCCCATGGGCTTCCCAATATATATTTTCATCCAATTCTTCAATATCTCATGGGGGAGGGCGAGGAATGTGTCAAAGCCCAATCAACAACGCATTCATTGAGTTGATTTTTCCAACTAATGAACTTATTACTATCAATAATCAGCTCGTTATCGTCCCTAATATCCTGCATGTCTTCTATCTCTATCCTATGCAGGTTTTCTTACAATAGACCTTTGCCTTTACCTCCATCAACAGAGATAAGAAAAGGAAATGCCTTGAGAGGGGACATAATGAGGGACTAGACATCAGCCCTCATAACTAAGTTAGTGTCATCAACAAACATTTGAAGACAACGTTGAGAATGAGCTTGGGGGATCTCAATACCTTTTATAGTACCTTGATTGATGCAGTCCTTAACAAGCTAGCCTAGAGCATCACTAGTGATAGCAAACAGGAGAGGAGCCAAGGGACAACCTTGTCTTATGGATATCATACGCCTTATCAAAATCAATCTTGAAGAAAAAAGCATCAATGTTCATCTCATTGGCAAAGTCTAATCCTTTCCAAATGGAAATAATAGCATCAAGAATAAATCTACCTTTAATAAAACCTTTTTGCTGAGTGAGAATGATACTATCCATCAAGGGACTCAACCTTCTAACAAGGGAGGAGGCATATATTTTGTACAAGGAAGTCAAACAAGAGATAGGTCTCCAATTGTTAAGATCATCCTTAGATCCTCTTTTATGAACCAATCTAATAACCCCAGTATTAATGAAAGTAGAAAGAGAGCCTCTTCTTATGGCTTCTTGTCAGATCCAGAGAATAATGGGCACCAACAACTCTTTAAACTCCTGAAAAAATTCATTAGGAATACCATCATGACCAGGAGACTTATATGGTTTCAATTTACTAATGGTTTCTCTAACCTCACCAGCAGAGAGGGGGAGATTAAGGAGGGAGAAACAAGGAAGGAGGAATCATTTTCATCCTTTTCTGGGCAATGGTAGCTCTTGCACTCTAGATGAGGTCCCCTCTCTTGGGAGGCATAGAGAAAACATTGGTAAAGAAGCTAACAACCTCTTGTAAGTTCTCCCTCATATTGGAAGCATAATCACCATTACTTTTCTTAAGCAAGGGTATAAATTTTTAGCTTTTTCTCATGATCTCATACATATGTTTATTAGGTTTATCAATTTTCCCAACCCAAAACTCTCTAGACGTGGCAAGGGCACCACAAGCAAGAAGGTAATCTTCATACCTCACTTTTTCCTGAAGTTCAAGGATCTTCTGTCTCTTAACATTGATACTTAAATTAGAGCAATCAATATTATCTATCTCTTTAAGAAGCATCATCCTTCTATTGTATCTAATAATCCTAGCTTTTTTCTTAAAAGAAGTAAGAACACATTGAACATCTCTAATAGCCTCCTCCCAGGGTTAATGGGGGAACATCCCATGATAAAGTGACCTTTAAAGATATTAATGATCTTCTCTTTCACAATGGGTTAGTGTTGCTAGATCAATTAAGAAGATTAAACCAGCAATTTTTTTCGGTACGAGAAACCACATTGTTATTGTTGCCAGATCTATCATTAGAGTTAGTGACCATGTTGAAATCACCAATTAAGATGATGTCACCATTTAGCTTACCAATCTCCTCCCAGCATTTAGATCTATCCATAGAGTTATTAGCAGGATAAACACACACAATAGTGAAATTCAGAGGTTCTTTACACTTCAAGGCAACCAATTGATTGAAGTCATTGAACATAGCCTTTTCAACGATCTGATTAAGACTAGAGTTAATACCAATAGCAGCTCCACCTTTACCATTGTGATTGGTATGATACTGAGTGGACTAGCTAGAAACAATCTTCAGATTGGCCATGAGTTGATAACCACCAGGATGCGGGAAGAAGCAAGTATGGACACACATGAAGATCTAGCACTGAGGCAACTTATTTTTTTTTCAAAACCCCCACATCATTCTAAAGTGATTCTCATCACTACGAACCCTTGTAAATATCATTTCACCTTTTTGTAGCTCCATTTTGTACAAGCCGAGGAGTCCTCGAGCTTGGGGAGCCTTAGATGTAGTTGCCTGTCAATTTTCATAATTTTTAGATCTCGTTTGGGCCCTCAAATAAGCCCCGGAACCTAATTTTTAACTAGGCCGGACACTAGGTCTGAACAGGGCCAAAGCTAGTCAAGAACTATAAATAGAGCTAGAGAGCTCATTTTGACAGGTTAGCTTCTTGTAGTTTGAGCTTGTATGAGAACTTTCTTGCAATAGAAGTGATTCCATTGTCTTACTCTCTTTGTTCTTACTGTGTGTGCGCGTGTGTGTGTATGTGTGTGCATGCTTGTGTGCTTCTCACTCACGCACTTGTGCTTCCACTTGCTCGAGGTCTTCATACCATCCTCATGTCTTCCCGGATTGACATTAAAGGAGGTGCTACTCATCACTGAGCTACACCAAATTTTGGCGCCGTTGCCGGGGATCGAGCTTTGAGGACGAGCGTGTGATGGTAAGACGTAGAGAGGACGCGTTGGAATGGTAAGTAGTAGGTAAATTTCTGATTTTTTCTCCATCTCCATCTCCATCTCCATCTCCACCTTCATCTCCTTCTCCACTATACATTCCCTCTTCCTTTCCATTCTCTTCATTTCTTGTGTGCGAGTTTGTGAGAGAGCGGGTGTGCCTTGTTGCTTTGTGTGTTTGTTTTGCATGTTTCTTGCAGGTACCAGCTCCATCATCATCTCCAGCAAGCTCAGCAGGTACGGAATTTGTCTGCACAGTCCCCGAGGCGTCAAGCTCGAGCTATCGCGACACTTCGGAAACTTCACCCTATCGTTAATCTGAGTGCACCACGACACTGCGCAGGCCTAGGGCTCCTAGAATCACTAGACAGAACAGAAAAATTCGCCATATCCCGAGCTATCGCGACACCTCGGTGTATCGCGACACCTCACGAGCTATCGCGACACCTCGGTGTATCGCGACACCTCACGAGCTATCGCGACACCTCGGTGTATCGCGACACCTCACGAGCTATCGCGACACCTCGGTGTATCGCGACACCTCACGAGCTATCGCGACACCTCGGTGTATCGCGACACTTGGCGGGGTATCGCGACACTTCACGAGCTATCGCGACACTTGGGGGTATCGCGACACTTCGAGCCGACCTATCGCGACACTTCGGGGTATCGCGACACTTCACGAGCTATCGCGACACTTCGGGGTATCGCGACACTTCACGAGCTATCGCGACACTTGGGGGTATCGCGACACTTCACGAGCTATCGCGACACTTGGGGGTATCGCGACACTTGGCGAGCTATCGCGACACTTCACGAGCTATCGCGACACTTGGGGGTATCGCGACACTTGGGGGTATCGCGACACTTCGACTCGACCTATCGCGATACATGGCCTTAACGCACGAAATTTTAGAGTGAATTTTTGGAGTAAAATTGAGGTACAATTGAGCTTAGTTTTGGTCACATTGGAGTAACATTAGAGCCTTAGAAGTGGGACAAGACCTAGGAACCTGTGAGGAAATCCCTGAACCCTGAGAGCCTGTTTTGACCCCTATCTGCCTGAATGGTCACAACTTGACCATATGAACTCCGATTGATGAGATTTTGGTCTCGTTGGAAAGCTCGTTGAGAATCCTACGTGGACCTCGACTGGTTTTTGTAAGAATCATACGCGGAGTATCAGAACATGCATTTTTAAGTTGACCTTTAGGTGGAACTAAGTGGTTCTCAGATTCAGGGGGTACAGTGAGTTACTCCAGGGGGACTAAAATATTGATGTGTGTCTTCCAATTACTTGTGGTAATAAAGCTATACTAACTTGTGAGTTTTTCCAGGAACTTGGTGTGCGCTCAAGGCAATCCAAAGCAAGCTAGCAAGGGTGAGTACCGAGCTTGGGGGAAGGCTTCCTGGGCTTGGGTAGCAGTCTGGTCAACCAGCTAATTGAGGTTGGAAGATCTCTCAACCCTCCTTTGTCAATTCCTAGCCTAGGCTAAGTACGACTTAGGTGTGGTAATTAATTAGGGCACGTCAGGCACGAATCAAGTCCAAGAGTTTTAATCAACCAAGTGCAAGAAGTAAATAGGTCTTAAGTGCGAAAACCCTAAGGGATAAAAGGTAAACGGAAATCGATCACTTATCAAGTGCGGAAATTCACTCAAGTACTCCTGACGACGCGATTTCAGACAAGACCATAAACATAATATTCAAGTAAAAAGAACAAAGTGATTGATGCAAAATCAACCTGCAACGAGAGTGTGCTTGGGTTCCAGGGGATAAATAAATCAGGCTTATGAACCTTAGATCAGGCAGACACTTAGGCCGAGACAGACAGAGCCTCAGATCTTCTGAAGCTAGTGTCAATCACACTGCCAGGTCTTGGGCCCAGCAGTTGAGTGATTACCCATACATTCCCAGATCAGAAACAAGTGATTCTGAGATGTCCTATCACATGGAGAGACCAGTAGGTAGTTCAGGGTTGGCTTATCTAGAAAAGCCAGAAGGGCCTTATAAGACTCAATTGGAATATATCAGGACGAATCGTCTTGGTGCTCGCATCTACGAAGACGGACTGAGAAGATCGGTGGTCCAGATTAAGAACCCCGATCAACCCCATGGATTAGACCATCCGGTAGTCAAGTTTGAGAATGGAGCCTACCTGGATAAAGAAGGGACCATATATGTAGTCACCACTCTTCCTGATAGAACTGATGAGTTTGGAAATGTGATTGCGGAGACCGACATGGGAGATATAGAGCAAGGGCACTTAGAGAGAGAGCCAAGAACTCCCCGTGGTAAGTCTGTCTTGACCAGAATCATGACTACTGAGTGGATTCCACAAGATAATAAAAGCATAGATCTACTCTTAAATCGGGAAACCGATGAGGCTTTTTGGAGATATAGAACTTCTCAACCTCAGGAGGTGAACACCCTCACAATCTACGAGTTTAAAGACCCTGATAGTCCAGGCCAAGTAACCTACCTAGACACTGCATCAGAGAGAATCTTCGTGGTCACTGAGCAGGGCAGACATGCCTACACTTGGAAGGGTGAATTAGTTTTTCCCCAACCAAGGTCTAATGGGTCCTTTGGTCATCAAGGAGCTGGGACCTCCCAAGCTCATGGCGCTCAAAGAGATAGAGGTAGAGACAAACCTGAGGTAAGTTTCGCCAACTCCCTGGGAAGAGAAAGAACGGGAACAGAAAGGAATAGAGTAGAAACTGAGAGACA
The DNA here is from genome assembly GCA_020310875.1 of Ceratopteris richardii. NCBI lineage: Eukaryota > Viridiplantae > Streptophyta > Polypodiopsida > Polypodiales > Pteridaceae > Ceratopteris > Ceratopteris richardii. Next base: position 136,509,480 of record CM035433.1, on the reverse strand, counting down.
TAGAACCCCATGGAATCACCGGGACATTGATGATTTTCCTTTGCCAAGGCCGAGAGAACACACTAGGACCCTGCGTCCAACCCAACTTGTGAAGTCCATGAAGAATTACTTCGATGGCACGGGAGACCCGTATGACCATGTGGCAGAATTTCGACAAGTGTTGAAAGCTGAACAAGTGGAGGACCTATTCACGCAATATAATGCTTTCGGTCTAACCCTTAGGAACACTGCCCTTACGTGGTTCCAACCACTGAATGAGAGGCATTTCAGAAACATAGACCAACTCTTAGAGGCATTTATTGTTGAGTTTTCTAAGAGTGGAATCAGGCACAACACCTCCTCACTAATTCATAGCTTCAAACAAACACCTCAAGAGACGGTCAGACTAGCTGGAAGAAGATTTAGACAGTACCTGGAGAGATGCCCTATGCCGGAGTTGCCCACACCAGCCAAACAGGTGGCCTTGTTCCTAGATGGATTGTTGAGCACTAAGCTCAGGTCATATGTGTACCTGAAGGACCCTAGAACGATAGAGGAGTGCGTGCGCATGTGCATAGACATTGAGGACAATCTCGGTGAGGAATTAGAACTATCAAAAATCTATAAGGATTCTGATAGCTCTAGTAACATGGCATCTGGTCAATCCACATCCATCGAGGAACTTGCAGAGAAGGTAGCCCAAAAACTAGGTGTCTCTAGCAAGCAAATTCCGAGATTTGCCCCAGTTAAACGGTGTTACAATTGTGGCGGTGAACATATGGCAAGTGTATGCCCCATTATGGCCCAACCACAGGTGAACCCTAGTAGCCAGTACTGCACCATAGAGCGCAGATACACCAACCACACTGCACAAGACTGCCCATATAACAAGCAAACTGTTAGGCAAAATTATCCTCAGCCATATCCACAACATGGTAGATATCAGAATCAGTACCCATCACCACAATACAATAGACCACAGCAAACTTATCAGCCACCTTATCAAGGGCAGCAGAGGCCTCAACCAGTCCTAGTGCAGCAACCCCCTACTCCAACCAATGTGATCCCAGTGAAGTATGCATCTACTGAAGAAAATCCAAACAGAGCCATAGTCCCAGTCACCCCATTGCTATCAGACAGTGACCCCAGTGACCATAGTTTTGACTCCGCACATATTGATAGCCCACAGGCTTACTACATGCAGTCACCCGAGCATAACGAGTCATACTACTATGAGGACCCAAGTGAAAGTAGCGGAGAACCGGAGTATTCTAATGTCATGTATGCAAACCCCAACCCTAGGCCTCAACCTAGGCAGGTACGACCACCCTTTCCTAGAGGGCCATGCTTCAGATGTCAGGGAGATCACCTTATCCGTGATTGTCCACTGCCTGCCCCTACACAGCCTCAACCAATAACCATTCAGGGCTTCTGTCAAGACTGCGGGAAAGAACATCTCCTACGAGATTGCCCAAAGAACCCTAATAACATGCCTAAAATCACTCCGATCAATGTTGTTGGGTTAGTTGTAGACTCCACAGGGAGTGTGACGTCCACTGCACCTGTGCAGGTGATCACAAGAGCCCAGGCACTTCAACGACACCAAGATGTTGTTCAGGAAAAGAGCCCCGAGGTGAGTGGAACAGAGAGCATACCCAAAAAGAGGACTAGCACCTGGAAGGATAGTCGTGAAAGAATGAAGAGACAATGGGCAAAAAAGATAAACGAACTTGAAGAAAGCGTGAGAGAAACCAAGGCAAAAATCACAGAAATCACATCTCAACCACACTCCCACACACTTCCACCACTACCATCCCCATCACCCTCCATTTCTCCACCCTCTAACACACCCCTCGTAACCCACCCACCACCCCGAGTAGGATCAGTATTAGCTGACCCCACTCCTGAAGGCTTGGACATGATGTTTAAAGCCTACCAGGCTCGACTTCAAGAAGGGCCAACAGCTGCAAACCTAGACAAGAGTTACCCTAGAGCCGACTTAGAGATTGAACGGATGAAGATGTGCATGAAAATGGTAGAACAAGCTCAAGCTATACTTGAGACTAGCCAAAAGTTCAATCAGACGAACGCTGTCAAGCCGGATTTGCATTTCCAAGGCTTACTAGAAAGATTAGAGCAGTTGGTAAACAAATCACAAGTTTCTTTACCTCCACAGGCTCAACCAGTTGTTGAAAGAGGAAGCTCACCACAAATGGTAGCTTATGTTCCTAATTCTACGGATGCTGGAATACCTCCTTCAATACAACAGTACTCTCCAGAATTCTTGCGGGAAATACAAGAAGAGAAATGGGCCAAAGAGAAGGGTGATTCCCCTCCTATTCCTGAGATTGATGATCTTCGTGATCAATTTCCCCAAGACATTCCCTCTATCTATGGGGATCAAGCAGAGCAACAAGAGGCTGAGAGATTAGATTTTGAATCTAATTCTTTACAAGAGTTGCCTCATTTCACAGGCCCATGGGAATCTGAATCTCTCCAGATCAGAGCGCCCACGATATTGGTAAGAAATGAAGACTCAGTGATTCCCAGGAACACTGATGTGGTGAAGAACACTAAGGTTCAATGTCACCTCACTGTAGAGGAACTCCTCAAGGCAAAACTGGAGCTTTGGAATCATGTGAAAGATCAGGTTCCAGAACTTGAATCCAATATACCAAAAGTAGGCTCTAAGCAGAAAGTTCCCGAGATACCTCTTGACAAGATAGGAGACATGAGCGAAGGTGAAGAAGGTAACACTTATCTTCTGATCACCTATCAAGGTTACACAACCAAAGCAATTGTGGATTCGGGTGCGGGAGTTGCTATTGCAACTACCTCCTTGTGGAAACGATGGGGCAAACCCACCTTAAGACCAACGAGAATGAAACTTCAAATGGCAGATGGTCATTTTGAAAGACCTCTCGGATTGCTTGAAGGGATAACTCTAACCACTTGTGGTGTGGAGTTTGAACATACGTTCGCTATATGTGACTTTGAGAAGAATAATGTTTACGAGATGATCCTAGGAAGACCCTTCCTACGACAATTACAAATAGTACAAGATTGGGGAACCAACTCCTTGTACTTACAGCACTTAGGGGTCACCACCAAGGTCAATCTGAAGGATCACACCTTCAGAGATGTACCACCCCTACAGTGGAATCCTATCCACAAAGCGAAAGAAGACTCTATCTCCGTGCATTCTGGAAGTTCACCTGAACCATCCTGGTTGCATGAAGATACTCACTTGTGGATGTGCAAGGTCGCGGAGGAAGAGGAAAAGCGCCGAAAAGCGAGAGAAGAAGGAGCTCCCCCAGGAGATAGACCAATAAAAGACCCAGCCTATACACCGATGATATTTCCAGATGAGGAATTTGAGCCTCATGGTTGGGCAGAAATCTTAGCTACCATGGACATTGCAGTCAATGAAGAACAATGGACACCTCATTGTGATGAGGAGGGTTTTGACATTTCAGTGTTCATGTGTCAGCCCTTGTTGGAAGAGTGTGATCCTAGTGAGTCCATGGAAGAAGAAGAGAGTGACGATGATCTAGAATCCATTGTGATGGATACTTACTTTGACTCAGAGGAACACTACTTAGAAGACATAGGAGTGTTAACCCAAAAAGAAGAAGAACCCCTTGCGAGTATTAAAACGATAAATTCAAAGAAAGGAAGTGAAGGAAGTCAAAAGAAAAAGAAAAGGAAAGCAGTAAGACAAGAAGAGGAAGAATCATTGTTTGAAGTACCAGAAAATTTCAAGAAATATGAAGTGGAAGACCGGAAAATTTTGGTACGAATGCCTAAGAGAGAGGCCATTATAGGAGAAGCATATGACAATAAAGAAAAGACCAAAAAAATTGTAGTGACCATTGAAGGGAACGAAGAACGATGTACGTACATAGGAGATGACCTAAGTGCAGAAGAAGAAGCAGAGCTCGTAGCCCTATTAAGGGAATATAGGGATGTGTTCGCATGGCATTATAGAGACTTGAAAGGAGTAGATCCAGAGATCTGCTCTCATACGATTCCGATGACCGCTGATGCTAAGCCCACCAAACAAAAACCTTACACGTATAATGACAATTATGCGGCCAAAATAAAAGAGGAGATTGACAGGCTGATTGAAGCCGGATTCATCTATGAGATTGAGCATACTGAATGGGTGTCCCCTATCGTAGTGGTGCCCAAGAAGAATGGGAAATTGCGAGTGTGCATTAACCTTAAAAAAGTTAATGCCGCTACGATCCGAGATAGTTATCCTCTTCCAATCACCGAACATCTTTTGGAGCGTGTTGCAGGCAAGGAAGTTTACAGCTTCCTTGATGGATTTTCAGGTTACAACCAAGTAGCCATTGCCCCCGAAGATCAGCACAAAACGGCCTTTGCCACAGAATGGGGAATCTTTGCATTTCGTGTGATGCCATTTGGGCTCACCAATGCACCTGCAACATTCCAAAGACTCATGTGTCATGTCTTCAAAGAGTTCTTGCGAAAGAGCTTAGAAGTATACGTGGATGATTTATGCGCTCATTCCCAAGAAAGGAGTCACCACATCCCCGAGCTTAGGCAAATCTTCAACAAGTGTAGAGATTATCGAGTGTGTCTGAATCCAGAGAAGTGTGTGTTTATGGTACGCCAAGGTAAGATCTTAGGTCACATTGTTTCGAAGAATGGAATATCAACAGACGAAGACAAGGTGAGAGCAATAGCAGAGTTGGCCAGACCAAGAAATGTGAAAGAGGTACAAGCCTTTATGGGCCATTGTGGATATTACCGTAGATTTATCCACATGTATGCCATCATAGCTAAACCTCTTTATGGGCTGTTAACGAATTTTGAATGGAATGAGGAATGCGAGACTTCCTTCAATGAGCTGAAGAGACGTTTGTGCACAGCACCAATATTGACTACTCCGGATTGGAGCAAACCCTTTCATGTCCATGTGGATGCCTCCAATCATGCAATAGGATGTGTGCTAGCACAACCCACAGGTGAAGGAAACCTAGATTTGCCGATAGCATATGCTAGTAGGCAATTAAATGCAGCTGAACGAAATTACACCACAACGGAGAGAGAAGGTTTAGGCATGATATATGCTGTGAAGAAGTTTAGACACTATCTATTGGCCAATAAGTTCAAGTTTTTCACTGATCATCAAGCGTTACTATATTTTGGTCAATAAACCTTGCAATACAGGCCGCTTAGTAAGATGGTTCCTCTTACTAATGGAATACGACTTTGAAGTGGTTGTCAGGAAAGGTAGAACCCATCTTAGGGTTGACCATCTTTCTCGCATCACTTCAGGAGAGCCACCGCAAGGAGTGTCTGATGAGTTGCCCGATGCTTATCTGTTCAATTTAGAAGTTGTACCTAAATGGGCAAATAAGTTGGTACCAGTCCTAACCTTCGGGCCTGCAAATAAAAATGTTAAGACAAGCAAAGAGGAAATTGTAAAATCGCTAAAGTATCAAATATTAGCCGGAAGCATGTACAAGCAAGATAACGAGGGCATATTAGCTTGTTGTGTCGAGGATGATGAACATGCTAGTTGGCTGCAACAAGCCCATGAGGGACCGCTAGGGAATCACTACTCTAAACAACGAACCTTGCAGAATCTAAAACGCTTAGGAGTGTATTGGCCTAGCATGGACAAAGAAGTACAAGAGTGGATCCAGAGCTGTCCAGAGTGCCAGGAGAGACCCCCAGTGGAGCATGCCACTCTTTATCACATGTCATTAATCCCAGATTGGAGTGCTCCACTGGTCAAGTTCATGAGAACAGGAACATTAACCAATCAGGCTAGTATTGCAAGAAAACGGAGCATGGAGCAAGAGGCTCAAGACTATGCTTTAGTAGGAGACAACCTGTATCGAAGAGGCAAGGATGGTTACCTAAGACTGTGCGTACATGAATCAGACTACTTGAAAGTCTTAGAAACGGCACATAGTGGTGCTGCAGGTGGGCACTTTGGGCCTGACAGAGTGATTAAGACTATTCTCTTCTCAGGACTGTGGTGGCCCACTCTTCATATGGATGCACATACTTATGTGAAGAGTTGCGACACATGCCAACGTGCCCAATATCCGACAAGAAAGGATGAAATGCCCTTGAGGCCAATGATGGGAGGACGTGCATTTTCAAAGTGGGGTATAGACTTTGTAGGTCCCATCAACCCCCCAGCTAGGAGCTCCCATGCAGAATACATTATTGTAGCCACAGATTACCTTACAAAGTGGGTGGAAGTAAAAGCCACGGCAAAGAATGATGCTCAAACGACGGCTAAGTTCTTATTCGAAAATGTGTTCACTAGATATGGGTTACCAATAGAGTTGGTTAGTGATAGAGGAACGCACTTCTTGAATGAGGTCATTGAAAATCTCCTTCAAGAATTCATGGTGGTACATAAGAAGTCTGCACCCTATCACCCACAAGCTAACGGACAAGCCGAGAGCACGAATAAGATCCTGTGTAACGTATTGACGAAACTGGTCAATAATAAACGCTCTGATTGGGATAAACAACTTCACCATGCTGTTTGGGCATACCGAGTTGCTTACAAAACGGTACTCAATGCCACCCCATTTCAGATGGTCTTCGGACAAAATGCGGTGCTACCCTTAGATTTCCTAATTCCAGCTTTAAGAGTAGCACAAGAGCATGAGTGGAATGGACACGAGTTGTCCTCTAGGATCTTTGATCTAGAGCGTTTAGGTGAGACGAGGCTACGAGCAGCAGCAGGCATCTATGCTGCAAAGAAACGGCAAAAAGCATACTTTGATGCCCATGTGAAGGATAAGGGCTTGAAGGCAGGAGATCTAGTGTTAGTCTACACATTGAAACAACACGCAAGAAAGCTAGAAAAGAGAGGCTATGGACCTATGATCATTAATAGGATCTCCACAAGTGGAGCAGTACAACTAGCCACTTTAGAGGGGGATGTCCTCCCAAACTATATTAGCGGATGCAGAGTCAAACTGTATCAGGAACCCCTCACGGAGGAGATGCTAAGCCGACTCAATATTGCTAAGCAACGTAAAGAGGAGGAAAAACGAATTCGGGAAGAAGCACAGGCAGAGGCCTTAGAGCGTATCAGAAGAATGAAGTTGAGGAGACGAGGAAGGGACCAGCCTATGACTGACACTCAAGAGTCTCCAGGCTACCACATGGCCATGTGTGAGGCTTCAGGTGGGCGCACCCATAAGATAGTAGACCGACGACCTTTTGTGACCCTAGAAATAGGACAAAAGGACAGCACAACAAGCGTGAGGGCTTTAATTGATTCAGGAGCAGCCACAAGTGCAGTTCGGCTTTCTTATTGCCAGCAGCTGCAGTTGGAGGTAAAACCCATAGAAGCATATCTGATAGGATTAGGAGGTGTTGAAACCCCTTGTATGGGAGAGGTGGATCTTCCCCTCAACATACAAGAGGTCCTCATGCCAGCAAAAGTGCTAGTGTGTGAAGACGAGGATCTAACCGAACCTCTTGTCTTGGGCCAAGACTGGATCTATGATTACGCAGTCAACCTGAACCTAAGAAGTGGACTTCTTCAGGCTTGGGTAGGCCAGAGTCGTCTCACAATTGAATTAGAAAATCAAGCACTCAAACCAATAGAACAGGCAACAACTCCTGGTCCCTCCAGGAATCCACACGAAGATAACCACGTTGTGCTTGTCCAAACTTCTATGGTGCAGAGAAATGTCAATCTTACTGAAGGCTCAGGAGCCAAGAAGGAGTTCCTAATTGATCCAAAGAAGATTTTAAACGAACGGACCGAACATCACTCTATACGAAGGAGACCGCTGATCAAGAGGAAGGAGCACCAACCCGCGCAACATGGAGCATCTCGTGGCGTGAAGCAGATCTGGATACGCAAGGATGGGAGACCCACAACTCCAATCGCAGATTCTCAAGGAGACAAGAAACGAGCCTCACAATCAAGGAACAAAGCTAAGAAGCCCCCTAATATAACCCCTAGGCACACCATCTCTATTTGGGTTCCTAAGCGGTCAATGAAGGCCATCCCTAATGCTAGACAGATATGGGTGCCCAAGGCTAGCTTACAAGCCCAAATTACTTCAACTACAGGCACAAGGATGAAGCAGCTCTCACAAGCACTCTTGGCCAACAACTCAGGAAGTGACAGGATACCTACACCTCTCACTGTCCACACTCCCATCAACCCCAGGAATGTCTGGAAATGGGTACCCACAAGATCCCACATACATCACACTCTCAGACCGAAATCTTCACATGTCCTTAGCTCTAAGAGCTACGACTCCTGTATCAAAGTGTGGAGGATTAAACGGTGTACTAAACCCCCTGACCCTATTCTGTAAATCCGTCCACACTAACGTAGAAGCATTCCGAGCCCATTGCATAACCAAAGTATGCATCTAGGATGACACTGACCTTTAATCACCACTCACACATATCATAAACACCTCACCACTAATCACTGACCTCCGGGATTGTCGTGTTAGTATTGTGAAGGGAACACCATTACATCCTGTTTCCTATGCAACACTAATGTGTCTTTCGTCTTCCAGCAGATAAGCAACCTACTCTCATGGCAACAGCGGCAGGCACAAGCTCTCAGGCAGGATCTGGTGCTCCTATCAATTGGGATGCCATGCCAGTGGAAGCTCCACCAACGGCTAGGCCTGAAGAACTCTTGAATGTGCGAAGGATTCCTATTCCAGATCCACCCAGTGGGCTAACCGAAAGAGTAAAAGGGCACTCCCATTGGTTCAATGAAATGCCAGGGGATTTGGGAGACGCAGATCACATCTGGGAGTCCAAGATGGAGTGTGGAGGGGTTTGGTGGACCTTCCAATTCTTTTCAAGAGAATTTGAGACCTTGCAAAATGCAGCTCCACTTCAAGAGATCTGGCAAAAGGCGGGACTTCAAACTTACTTCAGTGCAGCTCTACCAAAGCCTGACTTCCTCAGGTGCTACTACTTGATTGCTACGTTGAAACCTATCGGGGATAAAGATCATTCAGGCACATTCTGGGTGCCCTCCTTATCTAATCTGGAGGAGATGAGGAAGTTTGAATTAAATGTAACCTTAATCAGGGAAGCCCTTCAAATGTATGGCACTCATGTGCCTTCAGATCGTGACCCCTTGATACCAGAATCAATGAAAAGCAATAGAGTCAAGAAGCTTAAAGACATGTGCGCCCTCACCCCCAACATCGCCATACCCCTGCGGATGTGCCTCCAGCACTTCGCATTTCCAGCTCAAGACCGCTTCACTCAGCCTCACAAGAAGATATGGTACGGATTGTATTTAGCAGAGACCGGAAGCTTGCCCATTAAGATGCCGGTATGGATCTTAGATCAGGCGTATGAGGCAGGCAAGCGGGGGGTGAGGAAGCCCACTCTACATGGTTGCTGTGCGTTGACTAGAATCATCTACAGATGTCTGGCGTATGATGTGCCAGTTGCTCGAGCCCTAAAGTATGCACATCTAGAATTGTTTAAAGGGCGAAAGTCAGGGAGTCAGCCTGCAAAAAGAATGCGTGGATCCCTCTCACAAGTCCTGATCCCTCCAGCAACCACTACCGAAGTCTCCACTAGAGAGGAAGCCCCGGTGGCACCAATCACAATCCATCTCCAGGAGTCTCAACCAAGAGAGGTGGTACAGCCCACTCCCTCTGCCCCTCCGCTACCTACCGATGCAGAATTCGCAGCGATGGCCACTTTCACCGAAGACCAAAATTTTGATTTTGAAACATTTCTGCAGACGGCTCATCTATCAGACAGTGAAGGTTGCCCTGACAATATCGATCCGGGGACATCAACCCAAAGAGAACAGGCACGAGGTGAGACAAGCAGCGTACAGGAGCTAGGAGTGACGCAACCTCCTCAAAGCCCAAACACACAAGCTCAGGAGCAGGCACCAAGGAATAACCCAGAAGAGAGTGAAGACGAAGCCCCTGCATATACGGCACAGCTCAAACGGCTATACCAAACAATCAAGCAGGTACAACGACACCATAAGATGACAGAAGAAGCAAATAGGGCCCTGGTAAACCAGATGTTACACTCAGAGCATATCGATCCCCAGTTTGTAGAATCGCTAAATCTTTTGGCGGACACCTGTGGCATCAGTGAAGCAATGAGAACCTTGGTCTATCAAGAGAACCCTGCTTACGACCAAAGAAGAATTGATACACGACCTCGACACGGAAAGATGATTCAGATGGAAGTCTCTACCGCGTTAGCTACGTCCACAGCAGAAGATGTGCACATGATTAGCCCTAGGCCCAATGATGAACCGGAGGAAATTACGCATGCCCCATCTCCCCCATCATCTCCTATCCCACCCTCAGAGCCTCTCTCCACGTGTCTTTCTACACAACCATTCTCCTCCTATAGTGAGACCATTGTACACACCCCTGTTTCCACGTTCCTTCCTTCACCCTCATCCATCTCTGTCACTCAGGTTTTTGAACCCCAATTAGGTCACCCATTCTTCCCCCTTGCCTTTGGACAACCATCTGTCACTAGTCAGACTCTTTCCATCTCTTTACCATCCACCCCTCCATTTCCTTCCCCCCAAACTCTACCTACCCCATTCCTTGTAACTGCCCCGGGCACCCCACTAATCACCCAACCCTCCTTGTGGACCAAATTTGTAAACATTCTTCAACAGGTTGATGAACATAAGAAAAAGTCCCTTCCCCAAGTTCACTCCCCCACCTTCACAAACACCACTATCTCACCACCCACCATCCCGGTGTTCACGTTTCACGAATCACACTCTCTCATGTCCGATCCCATGGACATCTCACCATCCACTGGGTCACCCGCTACCACTGTTCTCACAACACCATCACATGTTATTACACTCACATCACCACTTCCACACACAATAGGCACAACATCCACTTTTCCCATTCCCACTTCCCAACCCCCTGCATCTTCCATCCTTACCCCCGCATCCACCTCATTTAGTCTTGCACTCGACACGATGCTCGAAGCTGCCACTCAGCTTAAGCAGGAATATACATTGTTGGAAGAAAATAACAAAGACCTTTGCACCCTCTCAGCAACTCTCCAAGAGCGTGTCAATGCTTTGGAGTTCAGTCATACGGAGTCACAAAGAAAGATATCCGCCCTCGAACAGACAAATGCGCAACTCGAGGCGAGACATATGGAAGAGCGCAAAGCCATGGAGGAACAGCTGCGAGATCAGATGGGCCGCAACGCAAGGCTTCAACGAAATATGGCTTTGCTACGACGACATCTAGCGGCAGCTCAAGAAGAGAACAGACGGCTTCAACAACAAAACCAAGAGAATCTCGAGGCGGCCATGGAGAACACCCCGGGAGCACCCATAGACCCGGTCAAATTTCAAGCGGTCCCATCAGAGAGCATACAACAAATATTGGAAACGTATGCCAATCTGTTAGAAGCACATGATCAGCTTGCCGACCAGCTAAAGGACTTGCAGAGACCCCAAGAGTCTACACCACACCGACAGGAGCATAAAGAAATGACAGACGCTGCTACTTCAACCGAACCTGAACCTTCAACGCCCAACGACGTGCTGGAGTTACGGCAGCAGATCGCAGAATTAAAACTGAAGTTGATGCAGTACGAACGACCCCCTTCCCCACCAGAGCAACCGTCAGAAGAAGAAGCAGTTACCATCCCAGTGGAGGAAGCATTAGTCGACGCCTACGAGCCTCAACCATTCCCAGGAGGACGCGTAACAGAAGAAGGTCAAGATACCTATGAGGAACCCCCATCAGCATGGATGAAACAAGTAGAGGAGATGGGGCAAACTCATCAGGAGCGGATATCCACTCAGATGCTGGCAATGAAGGCCATTGAGGACACCATCCTTCACTCAGAATACTTCAGGCACATCGCCCCTAGACGCCTTATCACTAGTTCAGAACTGCAATACAAGCCCTATTTTGTACTGTTAGCTGACTACAATGCAGAAATCAAACGGGTCACCAACAAGTGCCCCACATTTGCCACACAGTTCGAACCAGAAGACATACCAGAAGCGGCACGAAAAGGGGTCATATTCCAACCAACGTGGAGGCAAAAGTTACTCGAAACTTACCCAGACATGCTTCGAACATGGGATCATGCCCCCATGCATTTGAGGTACAATCCGTGTTTTGGGCCAGTGCAAAGACGCCGATCATGGAAAGCTTTTGCCATCAAGGTTCAGAATAACGCAAACTGTAAAGAATGGCTCAATTACCCCGCTATCGCCCCCCCAACCGGTACTCCTACAGTGTCATACATGATTGCAACCATCAGACATTGGATACCACGCCTCCACCCTATGCCAGATGTCGCTGCCCAGATGATGCTCAAGATCCTCGACATGATGCAGGTCGTACTCAAAACTTTTCGCAATGTATGCCGTATTCAACCTCCTATTCCCGGGTTCATTAATGGTAATTACGACCTGCTATATGATATGAGCACAACCCCGAGCATACGAGTGGCTTACGCATGGCATGCACGCATAAGATATCTCCCTGCCTGCTACAAGCAAACATTTGACGATATGTTCACCACGGGGTTTTGGGAAGCACATTCAGAGGTATTTGCGCCACGGCCTACGCATCTACTCCATCTCTTTGCATGCGAACAAACGATGCATTCTGAGCTTTACACGATGCCACAACCTGACATGCCTGGTACAGTGGATTGGGAGGCTTTGCAACGAGATCTAATCAGAGGTTTAAAAATCAAAGAACAAGAATTGGCAACCGACCTCCTGCAACAATACATTGATCAAACGGCGGAAAAGAGGTCTGTCAGAGGCGACAGACCCTAGGGGGGGGAGAGTGTTGACAGGATGCGGGAAGAAGCAAGTATGGACACACATGAAGATCTAGCACTGAGGCAACTTATTTTTTTTTCAAAACCCCCACATCATTCTAAAGTGATTCTCATCACTACGAACCCTTGTAAATATCATTTCACCTTTTTGTAGCTCCATTTTGTACAAGCCGAGGAGTCCTCGAGCTTGGGGAGCCTTAGATGTAGTTGCCTGTCAATTTTCATAATTTTTAGATCTCGTTTGGGCCCTCAAATAAGCCCCGGAACCTAATTTTTAACTAGGCCGGACACTAGGTCTGAACAGGGCCAAAGCTAGTCAAGAACTATAAATAGAGCTAGAGAGCTCATTTTGACAGGTTAGCTTCTTGTAGTTTGAGCTTGTATGAGAACTTTCTTGCAATAGAAGTGATTCCATTGTCTTACTCTCTTTGTTCTTACTGTGTGTGCGCGTGTGTGTGTATGTGTGTGCATGCTTGTGTGCTTCTCACTCACGCACTTGTGCTTCCACTTGCTCGAGGTCTTCATACCATCCTCATGTCTTCCCGGATTGACATTAAAGGAGGTGCTACTCATCACTGAGCTACAACCACCAACTTTAATCTCCTGCAAACATTGAATGAAATCAGGAACTAAAGAAAAATCTTTTAAACAATTATTAATAATTTTCCCTCTGATAGCGTCAGAGAGGCCTTTCGTATTAAGGGAGATGATTTTGATGTTATCCATGACAATCAGAACCAGAAGGGAAAACAAAACAAAAGGCCAATTACATTTTATGATTCTTGAGAGGGTTAACAACCGAGTTAGAGGAGCTAACCATATCTTTCCCTTTTGGTTTAACCTTTTCCTTAGAAGTAGGACTTGACATCCTATCTAATGACATACAAACATCAGTCCCACCCAAAAAACCTATTTCTGTCTGCAACGTAACTTCCTCATCACTTATGTTCAGTTGTTCTATAAACACTTCATCAACAAACTGCATAATATTGACATCATCGTCATGTGAGAAGTGCGAGTCAGAGGTATTACCTGATTCGGGGGAGGGGGGTTTAAGACTACCTTTCTTACGCACAATAGTCCAACCTTCCTCTTCCCCTTGATTACTCTTCTCTTTATTTTTAGTAAAAGTACCATTACTTACATGATGAATACCCGCATTTCCTGTAGAATCTGTAACATCATTATTAGAATCATTAGGTACCTGAAAGGGATTACTTATCTCTTTCACCAATATTTTTGGCTTCAGTCCTAGATGGAAAGGTTTCCTTTTAGTCTTGTTAGGAGCTTTTTTGATTGCTCTTCCCTAGACTGCTCTTCTTTAATAGAGTCTGATACGTGTTTCGTGGAGCTCTCAACTTTGTTATCTTTCAGTTGATTGTTCACCAAGATTGGGCAATCTTTAATCAAGTGACCCTGCTTATAGCAATGAAAACAAGCATTAGGGAGATTTTTATAAAAAACTTATTGTTCATGTAGTTTACACCCTTCAGAGTTTTTAAGCACAAGCACCGGTTTAATGCTCTTAGAAATGTCTACTTCAATTAACATTTGAGGATCCCATCTAGGATTAAACCCATTTCTAGGTCTCTGACCAAGGACTTTGCCAATTAGACTACCCAATTGCTCTATCCAAGGATAGTATTCTACAGGTAGATCTCGAAATTCTATCCAAACAGGCACCTTAGTAGGTTTAGAACCTCTAGGGTTGAATCCTCGAAACCATTTAAAAAAAGAAATAGGTGTATTCCTAATAATCCAATGTCCTTCAACTATCACCTGCATTGCATTATGAGCATCTTCAAAAAAGAAAAGGAAGTAGTTATTGGGAAGATATTGTATATGCCTAGCAAAAAGACCCCTGCTCTCCTAGTTGAGCTTCATCCAATTTTTTAAGATTTTCCTATCATAACTTTCTCAGACAGGTGGTTATTCCAACTCTCCAAGGAAGTGCTTTCAATGACCAATGTGCAATCATCCCTATCTTCAACTTCAGGATCCAGATTAAGAGCATGTTCAGGACACGCATTAGGGATTTCCCACTTCATATCCCCCATCCAACTTCTCTTTGCCTTTATAATCTCTAACTTCAGAATGAGTATAGGGCATACCTGGAAGGCCTTGAACATTGAACATAGAAAATGGTCCTGGTTGTTGAGACTGAACTGCACTCGCATATGAGAGACCCACTCTATCTTTGAGGAGCACTTTTAGGGTTAGGTAATACCTGAAAGTCTAGGTGATTCCGAGCTTTCGCAATATCTCTCACACCCGCTGCATTAGCTCCATCGGAGTCGAAGACCAGGTTAACCATCAAGTTGAGCATACCAAGCATTCCTTCGTGGAGCATAGAAGGGCCAGCCATCCCATCTCTGAGAGCATCTTGTAACGATATGTCTTCCCACAAAAGAAGATGTGAAACAATCCAGAGGGTACCCCCCTCCCGGGGGCACGTGAGAAGCCGTTAAGAACACAGGGGAAGAAGAAGGAGCGACTCGTTCTTCAAAACCTAGCTTCCTTGATTACCTCCAAGAACTCATGAATTAGGAAAGTTTTAGGGCAAACGCATAGAGGAAATATAAATCCGAATGGATCCCGATTCTCCATTGATGGTTGAAGTCGATGGCATTTACATGTGGCAAAAGACAAGTACGATCATTTTTTTATTCTAATGAGAGCAAAACAGAAGTGCTATGTGTAGATATCAAAACCCTAGCGCTGTGGAAGGCTGGCGATGGCAGGCTCCTAGGTGCCTGTCGACTGCGCAAGCCCCTTGGGGGCGGCACTGCTTTGTCTTGTTGCTCACGCTCTAATGGCCCTCCACGAGGCACTACACAACGGTTACGGAAGTTCTTCTGTGATGGAGCAACCGCTTCGGGGAGAAGGTGCCGAAAGTTGTCATGTGGGGAATCTTGCTCCCAATGCACCTCGTAAAAGCTTTGCTGAGATGGCCACAATACAACCGATGAACTTCAACTCACTATTCACTGCTCATCCAGGTAAGGACCGCAACTCTCCAACTACATCGATAGGCAAAGGAAAGGAGAAGGTCGACGAAGGTGTTGAGAATGCGCACAAGGTTTGCCTTGATCCTGAATTTATAGATAAGGACGATGACACTCTTATTATTGAAAGAAATGCCCTAGACAGATGGCAGGCGCAGCTTGGGGAACAAGTGGTGATAGGCTTATGTCATGGGCCTCATCTTGCTTTAGACGTGCTAAGGGGATTGGTAAAACAACACTGGGAAGCAAAGGGTATATTAGTCAAACACATCCAATACCTGCCTAATAACTATTTCTTGTTTTACTTTGTGGACGCTGATAGTGCTTTTAGGGTTGTTAGTGAGGGACAATGGCTCATTAAACTTACACCTATTTCTGTATTTAAGTGGTACCTAGGCTTCAACCCTAAGGGGCCTAAACCCACCAAGGTTCCTGTTTGGATTGAATTCCCAAATTTACCAGGAGACTTTTATCCTTGGCTTGACAGTCTTAGTAGTCTCCTTGGAAGAGTTCTAGGTCAAAGGAATTATTAATCCCAAATGGGACCCGCAGGTGCTCATTGAAATAGATACCTCCAAGCCCATTAAGACATCCCTTGTCATTAAGAACTCAGATGGCAGGAAACTGCATGAACAAAAGATTACCTACCGCAACTTACCTAATGCTTGTTTCAATTGCTATAAACAAGGACACTTGATAAAAGATTGGCCTTTACTTCAAAAAAAGGTTGAAAGCTCCCCTCAGGACTTCAAACATACTAATGTTGGTCCTAGTATGCAAAAGAGTACGCACAAAGTTACTAACAAGGTGCAAAAGAAGAGAAACTCTAAACTATCCAACATGTTTGACATGTTATTAGAAGAAGTAGCAAACCCTTTCACTTCGGACAGAGGTGGTGAACCAAAAGAAAAAGAGAACCCGGAAATGCATCAAGCTGATAGGAATTTGCAAGATAAAGCTGAAATAGTCCATGACACCCCAGTTAAACAGGTTGAGTCAGAGTGGACACAAGTAGTGTATAAGAAAAAGACACATAACCCTCTCCCCTCAAATAGTATGTCCTCCAACCATATTTCTCGCAATACGGAATTGGAGAACTTTGCTCAGGATCTGTACAAGTCGGACCAAATTATGCTTGCCAAACTCTCCTCGCAAGAAATTAACCAGGAAGACACCGATATGGTCAACACTGATGATATGGATATTGGTAATGTCAACCCTAAAAGGAAAGATCCGTTAAGAGAATCAGTGTCCATGATTAAACCCCCTAAAATAGCAGGTATAATGATGTTTAAGAAGGACGTTAATTTCTATTTTCCTGGTGTGCACATTCCCACGTTGTGCACTGAAGTGTTGTTACTTTTGGTGACTAATGATTTAGCTAATTGGGTGATATTAAGCTATAGTCATAGCAGTGAAGTGCCCAATAATTTTAGTGGGGATGGGGATGCCTCTAAACTTGGTACTGGCAGTCTTGAAACTAAACCTCTTTGTATTTTAGGTGGATGGAACACAAGTTTTGTCCTTTGGTTTCAAGCTACAAAGAAGAAGCCCTGTCTGCTGAATGTTCTTGTCGTCAATTGTTGTTCCCTGTATTATATGTTACATGCAGAATCCTCTAAGAGGCCCATGGTGCAGTATGAAATGGAAGCTAAAACCACTAAAGATAGTAAAGTGCACCAATGGCAGAGGTTGGGAGGCCCCTCCAGGATGGATGGGAACAACAATCATCATTCGACCTGCTGGTTGGAGTCTAAATTGCCCTACCAGCACTGTTTCCTTGGTAGGATGGGGATTGAAACAGGTATCAAAGTCTCTAGGTTTCTTCCCAGACGAAGGGACACTACACGCAGTGCTTTGTTAGGATCCTTCAAGTCTAACTTTTCCTTATTCACTGGTCTTTACATTATGGAAGATTTGAATTATGCTACTAAGAAATAGTGGTTCTTGTTTAAAGGGCAATTCACTTTAGTGTTGTGTGCTCCTCAGCTTATGGTGGGACACCTCAAGCAAAGTGTTCTCAATGAAGTGTACCGTTCTTGTATTGTGCAGTGGGTGTCCACCAGGCTCATTCAAGTGTTCGGCTACTACTGGTTTGGGGGGCACATGCTATGTCATATGACTAATAGCAACAAAGAAGGTGAAACCCTTGATCCGAGCAATTCTGCTTTGGTGAGGACTGCTACGGGAATCTGGTGTTTCATTGCCCTTCTTCAATGGCAGTATATGGGAGTCCCTGGTAGGTTTGATGGGAATAACAGACATCAATTTGATTGCTAGCTTGAGTCTAATATGCCCTTTTGTCACTTGTTTTTGTGGTGGCTGGGGACAGAGACAAGTATCAAAGAGCTTAAGTATCATCCCAGTCGGTGGGCCGCAAGATTCACAGCTGACAGTGCTTCCTCAGGTTTGGAGGTGTGGTTTAATGCTCAATCCTTCCTCCTTCAGCAAAGTGTCTTATTTAAAATGTTCCATAATTGTATTTTGGAGTGGATATTTATGTGCTATTGTAGGTGTCCGAGGATCTCCTTCTATGTTGTTTGGGATGCCCTTCATCCTTGTAATTGTTGGGGTGAAGGTGTCCTATGTTTTAGAATTTTAAGGCACATGCTCTGTCTGTTGACTGATAGCAGCACAAAAGAGACACACTCTACTGATTGTACTTGTCTTCAGCTGTGGTACTGTGTTGTTGGTAGTCACAATGCTCATACAAGCCAGAGAGCTAACTTTGCCCGCTTTTCTACGAGGAAGTCTTCTTCTCATTATGTCTGTTCGGTTTCTTCAATTTACCTGCTATTTTAGGTGTCAGAGGATCTCCTACTGTGGTATTGGGGATGCCATCCTTTCGTGTAATTGCTGGAGTGAGGTGTCCTGTGTTTTAGATTTTTATGGCACATGTTTTGTCTGTTGATTGCTAGCAGGAAAAAAGATGATCAAACAACTGATTGTACTTGTCTTGAGCTGTTTTTCATTGATGATGGTAGTTACATTATTCATATAAGACAGAGAACTAACTTTGCCTGCTTTCCTTCTAGAAAGTTTTCTTTAGTTAACCACAGTTGTTGGAACAAGAGGGTTATGTATGATATGAAGTATGGTTGTATCAGGCAAGTGATCCTGTTTGAGTGACAGCTCACTCTTGTTCTGACTGCCCCTCAACTTGTGGTTGGGATTCTTCAACAAAGTGTTCTCATTGAAGTGTTACATACTTGTATTGTGGAGTGGATGTCTGTTTGGTTTCTTCAAATTATATGCTATTACACGTGTCAGAGGTTCTCCTACTGTGTTGTTAGGGATGCCATTCATCCTTGTATTTGCTAGTGTGAAGGTGTCCTGTGTGGTAGGTTTGTATGGCACTTGTTATGGCTGTTGACTGCTAGCAGCAAACATGATGCCCAACCGAATGACTGTACCTATCCTCAGCTGTTCATTGTTAGTGCTAGACACATTATGCATCATGAAAAAGAAGGTGAAACCAAGGAGAATGTTGATGATAAGTTGTCTGTCAAAAACAGCTGGGCTTGATTTCTTTTGTATCACTGGCTTAGAACTAAACTTTTGCTCTTCCTTCTCCTCAGGAATACTAAACTGTGCAGTTCGGCTAAGGAAATATGGGGAATCCTTGCCCTTCTTTTTATCTGTGACCAGTGGTAGAGTTTGGGAGCCCCTATTGTGATTCAATATTGGGACTTCAGAAATAAGTATAAAGTGCTCTTTTGTCTTGGGGTTGAGACAGGCAACCAAGATGTGGTTCTTCTCCTCAGCTGGTGGATCATATGGGGGAATGCTGATAGTCCCTCGACTGGGTGGACGATTTGGTTTAAAGACCATTCCCCTTTCTCCAACAAGCCTAATCTGACCCCTATTCCCAAGGGTCTGAGAGCTGGGAAGATCCACAGCTGTGATAGAAAATCCTATGTTAGCTATAGCCGCTAGGATAAATTAATCTGCATGGTTTATGTTGTGAAGACTTACAAGCAATTGTTCTCGTTTAAGTGGCATATCATTTTATGCTTGACTGCTCCTAGTCTTGTGGTGGGGCTTCTTTAGCATAGAAGAAAAGCCTCTCTGGGTTTGCCTCTTGACAAATTGCTGTGGGTCAATTACCGGATTTGCCTGTATAGGATGGTCTTTCAGTGTGATTCCTATCTCCCTAAATGGATTTAATCAATATTTTGTCCTTTAACATCAAAGGGATCACTGATCCTGTCAGAGCCAAGGTGGTCAACAGGTGGCTAATGGAGTCTTCTCATCATCCTGACTTCATTTGCTTACAAGAGCTTAAAGTGGGTGGTACTGATTTGCTGGTCAACTTGCACATCCTGTCAAGTAAACACACGTGGTTCATTACCAACCATTCCAGTGGTAAGGGAGGTGCTGCTATTGATATCTCTTCTAACCTTCTTCATCTTGTCGAAAAAGTCACTCAGAGTGACACTAACTAGTGGGTTGCTTTAAAGTGTGTTCATCCTCTCAACATCACTATTGCCAGCATCTATGCCTCTAATTGTGCTTCTGTTAGATCTACCTGCTGGGAAGAGCTAGCTGGTATTTCTGGCGATGTTCTTCTTATTGGTGACTTTAACATGGTGTTGAACCGTGTTGATAGATTTGGAAGCAAGGACAACATCTTGAAGGGAAGGGAAAAGTTGAGTTGGTATCATCTTACCAATACTCTTAATTTGTTAGATTGTACTTCTTCCTCTGGTCACACTTGGAATAACAGGAATGCTAGCAACTTTTTGTCTGCCAGACTTGATAGGGTTTATATGAATATATCGAGGTTTCATGATCTTTGGCAATTTAAGTGTTTGCTTGATACCTCCATTCAAGTGTCTGATCACACTCCTTTGGTTATTAAGTTGTATGCTAACTGTCCTGAGCACAAGGCTGGCTGGCCTCATCTGGATGCTTCCCTCCTTAAGATCACCTGTGTCAAAGAGGAGACCATAAATATCTTTAAAACTCATTTTGCCCGTCATGTGTCCCCCTCAGTTGCATGGGAAAATGCGATTAAGGATACCCAAAAATTAGTCACCATCTACAAAGCTAAGGCTAAAGAGTTGAGGCTTAAAAGAAGGATGATGATTGTTCTAGATAGAGACTATTAAGAGCTCTCAAAATGGGAACAACGATGATAGTCAGAGGGTCCTCGACCTTCAAAATAGGTTAAGACTAGAAGATTACCTCCTCGCTAGTGGCACCATTGCCACGTCTAGAGATTTTTGGGCTGGTAAGATGGACAAACCGAACAAGCACATGTTTGATCTGTTAAGGAAGAAAAAGTCTAGAGACTTTGTTCCTATGCTTAAAAGATCTACTGGGGGTTATGCCTGCTCTACCTCTGACAACTTGCAGGAGGCTGTTTGCTTCTTTATGAATGTCTTCTCCGTGCCTCCCAAGAGAGGGGAGGACATCCAGCGTGCGAGAGCCATGATTACCCTAAAAAGAAAGAAAATGATCTCTCGTTCTTTGGCTGCTATCTTGGACCTGCCCCTCTCTGCCGACGAGGTCAGAGAAACCATTTATAAATTGAAGCCTTGCAAGTCGCCTGGGTATGACGGTATTCCTAATGAGTTTTTTCAGGAACTTACTGAATTTTTGGTGCCCATCATTCTCGTGATCTGGCAAGAAGCCATTAGGAGAGGTTCTCTTTCTTTCTTCATCAATTCGGGAGTCATTAAGTTGATTCACAAAAGAGGGTCCAAAGACGACCTCAATAATTGGAGACCTATCTCTTGCCCGACTTCTCTCTACAAAATTTATGCTTCCTTGCTTGCCCGTAGACTTAGCCCCATTATGGATGACATCATTCTCCCGGAACAAAAAGGTTTCATAAAAGATAGGTACATCCTTGATGCCATCATATCTATTTGGGAAGGCATGGAATATGCCAAAGAGGCCAAAATGGACACCTACTTCTTTAAGGTTGACTTTGACAAAGCTTATGATAAAGTGGAGTGGGACTTTATTCTTCAGTCCTTACATGATGTAGGGTTTGGAAAAAAGTTCAGTAAGTTCACCAGTATTCTCTTTGGAAATGCCAATTCGAGGATTGCTATAAATGGTCAAATCTCTGATCCCTTCAAGCTGCACAGGTCTATTCGGCAAGGCTTCCCTCTTGCTCCTCTTCTTTTTGCCATATGTAGTGACGCGCTTCGGTGGCTAGTCAGAGACTGTATGTCGCAAGGGAGCATCAAAGGCATTCATATCCCTGACTCTAGTACTCAGCTTGGCCTTCAAATGTTCGCCGATGATACCAATATGATAACCCTTGCTGACGAGGCTTCGGCTGATGCTTTCATTTCTTGTCTGCATGTGTTTTGTTTAGCAAGTGGATCCATTGTTAATCATAAAAAAATTGGTTTTTATTCTACTAACAACCTTGTTCCAAGCTCGGTGACTTCTCATGGGTGCTCAATCATTAAAAAAGGTGAAGTTTTTCGTCTTTTGGGTATTCCTATGGGTTTCGGTGTTTCTTTTGACCAAAGATGGGATTGGGTTCTTTCTAAGTTTAGAGATAAAGTGTTTAAGTGGTTATCTTTTCAACAAAATCTTGCTCACAGGGTTTTTGTTTTGAAGCACTACATTATGCCCACCATTACTTACTTCCTTGCTTGTTGGCAGCCTAGCAAAAAACATTTGTCCTAGGTTATTGCCCTGTCGAGGAGGTTCCTCTGGGGTGGCATGCAGGAATCCAACAAAGTTCTCAGAGTTGCTTGGAACATTTGCTGTATGAAGAAAGAAGAAGGTGGGCTTGGCATTATCTGCCCGACTAAGATGGCTACTCAGTTGGCCGCTAAGTGGATTGTGAGAGTTGCTACGAGTAATGATTTTTGGGCGTGTTAGTAAAAAGGAATATAAATAAATTTTACATTGCT
Source organism: Ceratopteris richardii (assembly GCA_020310875.1). Lineage (NCBI taxonomy): Eukaryota > Viridiplantae > Streptophyta > Polypodiopsida > Polypodiales > Pteridaceae > Ceratopteris > Ceratopteris richardii. Next base: position 136,486,796 of record CM035433.1, on the reverse strand, counting down.
GGTTACAAAAGTTGGAATAATTTTGACTTGTGGGATGTCATCTCTTCTTCGTACGTGTTCTCCCCCTTTGGTAGCAAACTGGTCTGCTCTTTTTGGAGGGCCTGGATGAAAGTCAAAAGCATGTACCAAATTCCTATTTCTTTTGCTACTAACTTCTCCTTTCAGGTGCAGCAGTCTGCTTGGATTGGTTGGAAGGAGACCCCCCCTGATTATCAACTTACCATTAGAATGAACAAGTGCCGTAAAGCGGGCTTCGTCAAATGGACACACTTTCTCACTGGGAATCAGGTAATCAGTGTTGACTCCATCTATTCTACTGACGGCCTATCTCTCGCTTGTAAACAGATCTTGAAGAGCAAAAGGATGGAGCTGCTGGACATTCTGGCTGGCTACTTTCCTGCTAGAGTTTTGAATATTGGTGCTGTTGCCTCTGACATGTACAGACTCTTCAAGGCTAAATCCTTTGTCCCCATCTCCAAGATCACTCCCAAACTGAACAGAAACTAACTGGAAAGTACAATGGTCCCCTACTCAATGGAAGTTCAGATTCTTGTGTATTTGGGCTTTCCCCCACTCTGTCAAGCAGTCCTGTTTACAGTGGCTTATTGTGCACAAAGGGAGCTGGACGGGGGAGAGAGCTAGCAAGATTAAAATCGAGTATGGTAAATGTTCCCAATGTGGTCAATATGAAGACCTGGCGCACCTGTTTCTCAATTGCATGCAGGCTCATAAGTTCTAGGCTGTCATCAACCTTTACTGTTCGTGCAATGGCCTTCCCCAGCTCGGGTATCGGGAAATTCTCCTTGGTGTTTGTTATAAGTTGGATATGCCCTTGTGGCACCTGATTAGAAGTCACATCTTGTGGTCGATTTGGAAGAACAGATGCTCTAGGATCTTTTCTAGCAAACCAAAAGACTTCAGATTCTCTTGTAATTCTGGCATCAAAAAAATTATATATTCCTGTAACACCTCAGTGTCTGATGCTGTTGATAGAGAAACGAGCACCCATGATATTATAAGGAAGTACAACTACAGGAAATGGAAGCATCTCCTACTTAAATTGTATTCGGGGAAAAGAAGCCAAATGTGTGCCTTCCTAATGGCCATGATGTAACTGGGCCTAGCACCCATGATATTATAAAGAAGTACAACTACAGGAAATGGAAGCATCTCCTGCTTAAATTGTATTCGGGGAAAAGAAGCCAAATATATGCCTTCCTAATGGCCATGATGTAACTTGGCCTATGTGGCCATTCTCGTTTCCTTTCCTGTTATGTCGTGTCGATATTCTCCCCTCTACTTTACCTTTCCTTAATTTTAATCTTTCTTGTTCTGTCAAAAAAAAAAAAAAAAGGAAGGAATAAAAGTCGCCCGCACAATAGGAAAACGTTCATCGTTGGAGTGGCGGAGTGGCGGAGTGGCGGAGTGGCTTTGAATGTGCCTAGGGTTCTGGGCTTTTGAAGGCACGCCTTCTCTCCCCCCTCGGCGGGGAGGGTTCTTCGTTTTCGCGCTCGTCTCCTGTCCCCCTCGCAGTGAGGGGGACCTATTTTCGTCCTGCTCTCTCGTCTGGTGTCTCCTGCGGAGTGTGCTGCTCATCAGGGTGTTGCCATGGCTTTACATGAGGCTCTGCCTGACGGTCTGCTTGGCTCTAAAGTTGGAGGTAATAATAGTAGTCTAAATACTATGATTAATCCAGTTTTCGAAGGTTTCGTAGGATCTGCTTCTGCGTCGGGAGCTATGAAGAAACTCGAGGAGGTTGATGGTGCGCAAACCGGGAGTGTCCCGTATACTCACCAACCTGTGCAAGGTATCGCGTCTTACGCTAAAGTGCTGCAGAGTCAACAGCAAGGTTATTATTCAATGTTCTCTAATCAAGAGGCAACAGGTAATCTTTTTCCGCAATCTTTGTTCATTGATTCTAAAGGTAAAGGCAAGATCATGGAAGGTAATGGGATAGGCTGTTCCTCTCCTGATAAGGGGAGTGTGCATACCCTTGACATTGATCAGGAATCGAATGATCAGGATGATTGCACCCTAATCATTGAGAGTTCAGCTCTTAACAAATGGAATGTTCACCTTGAAGATAAGGTAGTGATTGCTCATTGTCATGGTCCTCGGCCAGCGCAGGAACTGCTAAAAAATTGGATGAGAGTGAATTGGGAAAGTAAAGGGCTTTTTGCCAAGCATGTCCAATTCCTGCCTAACAATTTCTTTCTCTTCTTTTTTGATGATGTGAGTAGTGCTCTGCAAGTCATTGCGGAGGGGCATTGGATTATAAGAAATACTCCTATCTCTTTTTATAAGTGGTACCCTGGCTTTAATCCTAGAAGTAACAAACCGACTAAAGTTCCTGTCTGGGTAGAATTTCCGGATTTTCCTGTGGAATTCTATCCATGGCTTGATAAACTTGGATCTCTCATTGGGAAGGTTCTAGGCCAAAAACAAAAAAAAGAGTTTAATCCCAAATGGGAACCCCAGCTGCTTATAGAGGTGGACATTTCCAAAAATATTAAAACTGAGTTAGTTATTAAAAACTCTGAGGGGTTTAGACTGCATGCTCAAAAATTTTTTTACAGGAATCTGCCAAATGCGTGTTTTAATTGCTATAAACAAGGTCATTTAATAAAGGATTGTCCTTTGCTTGATAAAAATCAGTCTATAGACATTGCTGGAGGGGAAGGGTTCTCCAATGCTGCTGATCCTAATAATAGGACTCCTCCCAAAGAAGATCTAGGCTTCAAAAAGGTTCCTGTTAAAAAAAAAAAAACCCTAATTCAGGTGTCAGATCGGAACCTCTATATAAAGGTGTTTTCAACCCTTATCAGATTCTAGATGACCCCATCAACGCTGACCATTTTCCCTCGACTACTGATGGCCAGATGGAAAATAAGAAACAGGGAAGTCAAAGTTTTGAAGACAACCCACACAGTTCAAATACTGGGGTTATGGAGAAGCTAAAGTCTCAGGTAAGTAAGTCTAACTTGGAACCTCATAAAGATATTGGAAGTAGAGGGACTATTGGTAAGGATTCGGTAAGCAGACCTAATGTGGGATCCACCCCTATTGAGGTTTTTTTTGAAGAGGACTCTCTAAGTAACTGTGATGAGATGTTTTTGGATCAAATTAATAAATTTGATGAGATTAATACTGAACAGGTGGGTTCTGGTCCCTCCTCAGACCAAGATGTGCTTATGACAAATGTCATGTCCCCTAACACTAAAGGTAAAAACAAGACTAAAAGAAAAGACATGGTCAGGAATTCGGTTTCGGCAGTTAAGCCTGGTAAGAACCTTAAAAAGTAAGTCTTCTTTCTTTCTTTTGTCCATGGATTGTATAAAGTTGATCTCTCTTAACACTAAGGGGCTCTCTGATCCTGTCAGGAGCAAGTCCATTAACAACTGGTTCAGAGATTCTTCTCTTGTTCCTAACTTCATCTGTTTGCAGGAGCTGAAGGTGGGGGGTTCCTCCCTTTTGTCGAATTTAAAAATTGTTTCGAACTCTTACCATTGGGTTCATACTGATCATAGTGGTAAAGGTGGTGCAGCCATTGGGGTGTCGAATGGTGTGTGTCATCTTATTGAGGAGGTGTATAAGAGTAATACTAACCAGTGGATTGCTGTTAAGTGTAAAGAGCCTCTTAACTTTATTGTTGTGTGTGTTTATGCTGCTAATCAGGCTTCTCAAAGGTCTAAATGCTGGGAAGAAATTGCTAAAATTAATGATGATATTCTGTTGGCTGGTGACTTCAACATGGTCACTAACCTTGGTGATAGGATTGGTAATTGTGATAATATTATCTCTGGAGGTGAGAGGCATAGTTGGTTTAATCTGGTCAACAAGCACAATCTGTTGGATCTCTCTTTCAACACAGGTCACACTTGGAACAACAGAAATCAAGTTAACTTTCTGTCTGCCAGATTGGACAGATTTTACATGCATGCTGGTAGGAGCAAAAATTTGTGGAATTTTAATTGTACTATTGACCATTCCTTTGTGTTATCTGATCATTCGCCTTTGATTGTGAATCTTTACAATAACAATCCCTTGTATCGTGCTGGTTGGCCGCACATGGACTCCTCCCTGTTTAAAATTCCTATTGTGAAGGAAAAAGTTTCTGATATTCTGATCTCTCATTTCAATAAGGATAAGTCTCCCTTTGTGGCTTGAGAAGAAGCTGTTAGAGAAATTCAAATTACTATTAAGTACTTCAAGAATAAAGCTAAAAATATTAGGTATGAGAGAAGAATGATGACCTTGCAGGAAATAAATCTTATTGAGATCTCTAAGCTTGATATGAATACCAAAAGGCTGAAAATCCTTGAGTTGCAGGAAAAGGTGAAGAAAGTTGATTACCTCCTTGCTAGAGGTGCCCTTGCCACGTCTCGGGAATTCTGGGCAGGTAAAGTTGACAAGCCTAATAAACACATGTTTGATCTTATGAGAAAAAAGAAGGCTAGGGACTTCATCCCCCTGCTCAAAGACAATAATGGTCTCTTGGCTTCTAATATGAAGGATAACTTTGAGATTGCTCATAGGTTCTTTGCCAATGTATTCTCTATACCTCCCAAGAGGGGGGAAGATGTTTGGAGTGCAAGAGCTGCCATTGCCCTTTGTAGGAAGAAATTGGTTCCTCAGGGAATGGACTCCCTCCTAGACATGCCCTTCTCTGAGGGTGAGGTGAGAGAATCCATTAGCAAATTGAAACCTGGTAAATCTCCTGGTCATGATGGTTTGCCCTATGAATTTTTTCAGGAATTCAAGGAGTTGTTGGTGCCCATAATTCTCAAGATCTGGCAAGAAGCTTCTAGAAGGGGATCCCTTTCTCCTTTTATCAACACAGGGGTGATTAAGCTATTACACAAGAGGGGTCCCAAAGATGACTTAAACAATTGGAGGCCCATCTCCTGCCTGACTTCTCTGTACAAAATTTTTGCTTCCATTTTGGCCAAAAGGCTGAGTCCTTTAATGGATAGTATAATTCTGCCTGAGCAAAAAGGTTTTATTAAAGGGAGATTTATCTTGGACAACATTATCACCATTTGGGAAAGTCTTGAGTATTATAAAGAGCTTAATATTGACACCTACTTCTTCAAAATTGACTTTGATAAGGCTTATGACAGGATTGAATGGGATTTCATTCTCTAGTCCCTCCATGACATTGGTTTTGGCAAAAAGTTTATTAGATTTGTCAGTATTCTGTTTGGGAATGCTTTCTCTAAAGTTGCTATTAATGGTCATCTTTCTAACCCTTTCAAATTGTGCAGATCTATTAGACAAGGATGTCCCCTGGCTCCCGTTCTATTTGCTATTGCTAGTGATGCTTTGGGCTGGCTTGTCAAGGCTAGCTTCAGTCAAGGGACCATCTCTGGTTTGGACATTCCCCAAGCTAGCTCTCCCCTTGGTCTGCAGATGTTCGCAGATGACACTAATATGATGATGATTGCTGAAGAAAAATCTGCTAGTCAATTTCTTAAATGTCTTGACCTTTTCTGTTTTGCTAGTGGTTCTGTGGTCAACCATCAGAAAACTGGTTTTTTTGCCACTGATAATAAGACTCCTGATTGTGTTGTGGCTGCAGGTTGTGATATCATCAAGAAAGGGAGTATCTTCAGGCTTCTGGGCATTCCCATGGGCTTTGGCATATCTAATGATCAAAGGTGGAATTGGGTGCTTGATAAATTTAGGGCCAAAATTTTTAAGTGGTCTGATGTGCAATCTAGTATTTCTCAGAGATCTTTTGTTTTAAAGCATTATATCCTCCCTTCCCTTACTTATTTTCTGTCTTGCTGGCAGCCTAGTAAAAAGCAGCTTGGTCAAGCCATCTCCCTTGCTAGAAAATTTTTGTGGGGTGGTTCTAAAATACCCAAAGTTGCTTGGGATATTTGTTGCACGAGAAAAGCTGAAGGTGGGCTTGGACTCATATGTCCTTCCAGAATGGCCACCCAAATGGCTGCTAAATGGATTTACAGATCTATCTCCTCTACTGACTTTTGGGCCTGTTTAATTAAAAGAAATGTTAGTAAATTCAACATCAAGCATAATAAAAGTTGGGTCAACTGCTCTCTTTGGGATGTTATTACCTCTCCTGTTGATTTTGTGCCCAAGGGTAGCCAACTTATTTGCTCTTTTTGGAAAGCGTGGATGGCTGTGAAGGCTAAGTATAATTTGCCTATTTGCTTTACTCACAACCTGTCTTTCTTAGCTCAAGACTCCATTTGGTATGGTTGGTTTAATACTGTTCCCTCCCCTTCCCTTCCTATTAGATGGAATAAGTGCAGAAAAAAGGGTTTCGATCACTGGCAGGACTTGTTAATTGCAGGTAATGTTATTACTGACACTGCCATTTCTGAAATTGACGGCCTTTCTGTCCAATGTAAACAGGTTATCGCTAATCAGAAAGAATTTTTGAAGAAAAAGTTAGAAAAGCACATGTGGAGGAAGGAGATCTCCCTCCAAGATGTGGCCGAGGATATTCTTAAATCTTATAAAAAGAAAGGCAGAAGTATCAAAGAGATAACAGGGAAACTCAATAAGAAGTGGGATCTTCAATGGTCCTCCTTGCAGTGGAAGTACAGGTTCCAGTGCGCTTGGGCCTTTCCCTTCTCCAACAAGCAGGCCTGCCTGAATTGGCTCATTCTCCACAAAGGCATCTGGACAGGAAGTATTGCTAGGAAGTATAAAATTGATGCTGGTAATTGCAAGCTCTGTGGCAAGGAGGAGAACTTGGACCATTTGTTTGTCAATTGTAAGTGGTCCTCCAGATTTTGGGTTGGAATTAGGTGCTACTGTCAGAGCCAAGGTCTAAATGCTCCTAATTGCAAAGATATCTTGCTGGGAGAAGCTTGTGGTATGGACATTCTGCTATGGCAGTTCTTCAGAATACACTCTTTGTGGTTTATATGGAAGACCAGGAACAGTGCCATTTACAATAAGAGTAGGAAGGACTACTTCTTCTCCTTTTTGTTGGGTTTGAAGAAAATTCTCAATCTCTGTTTTACCTCCAGTTGTGATACTCGCTCGGAAGATAAAAACTCCTTTGTAATTATTAGGAATAATCACTTTAAATTGTGGAAGAATAAACTCCTTCAGATGTATTCAAAACCTAGGTTACAGATGATCACTCTTCTTGATGATTATGTTAACCTTGTAAAACTATGAGTCCTATCTACATTTAGGACTACTGCTCCCCTGTTCCTGTATCAGACTTTCGTAAGAGTCTGATCGTCTGCTTGTATCTTTTTTTTTTCAGCATCAATTTTATATTTCCTGTTGTCTCAAAAAAAAAAAAAAAAAAAAAAAAAAAGGAAGTGCTATGTGCAAGTCCGACGAATGATATCTGGTACGCATTAAATGGCGGCCTGCTGCAGCCATCCTCTCCCATTAAACCTGTTCCAAAAATTGAAGGAGGTGTTGAAGTAGCCATCGCCATTGAATGACCTGCACATTTCAAACTTCACTTAAATGCCGCACAACAGACACAAACACATACATGTGTCAGCTTAACATACACATCCCAGACGGGAGAAGGAAAAACAAAAAATAAAGAAGGCAGCGAGAAAGCAGAAACTACCCCATTATAATGCATGCAGCTTACGGGCAGACATAGCCAGCCAGCCTACAACAGATCCCTCCATACATATTACATATCACCGGCGAATGCTATTAACTGCTACTCGCAACCAATCAATCACGTATTTTATCAAATTTGGCTATGTTCTGCCTGTTGCAAGTGCCGTGATTGGGCTCTGTCACAATTCACTTCATGAAGCAGGAGCATTGATGATCCTTCTGGTGGTCCTCCGGGCCTCCCGTTGTTGTCTTCAATCATAGATCGGCTCATTATAGCTATTGAGGAAGGTAACGAAAACGATGGTGGAGTGTTAATAGTCATGTTAGCTGAAGCGCGAAAGCCTTCGAAAGTTCGATCGTGGTCATAGCTGCACAGCGCCATCACTCATGGCCATTAATTATCTGCGTGAAGGATAGTGAAGCGAGGATGGGTAGTTCGTGTGCCATGGTTAATATGAAGCATCATTGTACTCATCACGGTGATGGTTGTCCCCATGATAAAGCCCGCTGCTGTCACAACACGCATCTTCGCCATTAGAAGTTGGAGCTCGGATCATCTCCTGACGATCTGTTGTATCGATCATACCCGACTATCCGTGAGCCTACTTGCTTCTATTCCGAGTGTGCCTGTGTCATTCTCTCTTTATCTGTGCGTATTCTGGGCTGTGTAAATAGGGCCGTATATGGCCACGGGGATCTCACCACTATGGTCAGGTCGACAGGAAGTCGAACCTGACGATGCTGAGTACAGAAGGATGGCGGAGTTCCTGCTGAGTCATTCTCGGGATAGAGATTCACAGCTCCCCCAAACGCTAGATGCTCGACTCCCGAAGAGGTTTTCGCATGATTTCGTATCTGTTGCAGCACATGGTGATGGCCATAGCTTCGACCCAACTGAGCTCGAGTCGGAGATGCCGCTGCCCACCGGTTGGGAGAAGTGCTTGCATTTGAAGGTTCGTGACACTTCATCTAAATCTATGCTTCATACAAAGGTTTGCATACGAGCGGTGCTCTGAATCTTTCATTTTCTTCCGCCATGGATGTAGGTTTTTCATGTGCGTGAGAGACATCTATTAATTTATTTACGTATATTCGTCTTTCATGCAGACCGGTAACATCTATTACCTTAATCGGGCTACTGGTGAAAGGTCTTTCTCGGACCCTCGAAAGCAAACTTCTGGAGCCAGGGTGCAGATTGGATGCGACATGGCTAGTTCATCCTCCTCCTCAGAGCTCACCGTGGAGGGATCGTGCGAAGTGGTATCCAGCAGTAGCGGCAAACACGAAAAGCTTTTCACTACTAGTAGCACAGCTGAAGCTAATAGGCCCTTCGAGGAGACTGATATCGATCTAAATCTCTCCCTGCGTGTAGGACCTTCTTTGTGCCCGAATCAATCGAGTCCATCAGCAGCAAGCCTGCTCGCCAGTTCAAGTCAGATGGACATGTCTGCATCTTTAGCAAGCCTAATGGGCGGCCCCAGAATCGTGAAGACGCCTGTCAATACTTCCCACGTTCCCACATTTCCCACCCCCTTGACTCCTTCGTTTTTGTCAGCAAACCGTACCCCTTCAAGTAAACGGGCTTCATGCGTCCCAATGGGTAATGGAAGATTTGAAACCAAACACAATGATGAAATCATGTGCATGCTTCTAAAGGGGGAATCTTTTCATTGGAATGCCGCGCGTTTTCCTGAAGAACATGTCTTCACGACGATGATGGCTCAAAACCTAGATGACACTAACGAAATATCATATACGTCCATGGTGACAGTGGCGTGCCCTAACTGCTTAATGTTTGTGATGTTGTCGAGGAGCAATCCTAAGTGTCCGAGGTGCGGCATCAGCTGCGTGGAGCAGATGGCTTCCTCTCAGCCCTCGTGCAAGAGGTCAAAGAGTCACTTGTTCTAATGTTTGGAACTGGTGAGTATCATTGAGCGCCCTATGTGATATTCTTCTCGCGATGAAGTACGAGATACAATGGCGCTCACAGTTTAATGGGTCCTCCCTCACCTACGAAACGGCACTCGTTCCTCCGCCTGCTTCTCCGTTATAAACTACTGCAGGTCCGAAACCTCACCTCAGTTCTTGCTTCAGCTTTCATAGCATGAGAATTGCACGGGCAGGATACGTATGCGGATTGTTCTCTGCGTCTGTGCCCATGAACGATCCTGTTCACTGTGATTGGGTACAAGTACACGCAGAAGGCTATATACTCATTACGACTACAGACTTATGTATATGTTTAGTGTATGCTAATGCGTGTGTCAGGAGTGTATGATTCGAGTTGTGCTCAGCTAGCCTATAATGGATGTAAGGTCACACGGCTGTAAATGCATATGCATTAATGGATAAGCCTACTTTCCAGCATCTACAAGTTTGCTGCATGTATCCCTGTGCTCGGAAGATGAGTTGGCGTCTTGAAAATAATATGTTTATGCGCAGAAATGTTGGCATCATCTTTCATACATAGTTATGTGCATTGCGTGTGGTCCTCCATTAGATAGAAAATAATTGAATTTTTGTAAGGAAACTTTTCAATTGTAATCTACTAAAGTCACAGCCACATGCAGGATTATTGGAGGAGTTGGTGAGATATTAGATAAAGAGAGGAAAATCCTGTCATTTCATGTTGAAAGCAGGCCCATTAATGTAGGACAGCTAAGATGGCCTTTACAAGAAAGATTATAAATGCAACAGAAGCAAACAGCCCCTCAAATGGTGTATCCTAGAGTTAGACTTAAGTACAAGAGTATGCACATCACATATCTCATGTACTTAGCATGTCTCGTGAAAAATAAAAGGGTAATGCACATCACATATGTCACGTATCTAGCATCTGATATACATAATGGTCAGTTTGCTGTTCTGCTATTTGCTGTCGTTTGGCATTGAGGACACTATGTCTTCGCACTTTTGTTGTGAGCGAGATGATTTTTGAGATGCGTTAAGTTGCAGTACCTCAGGGAACTATAGCATTGTCACTTAGTGAATGATGTATACTTTAATGTGTATTCTGTATTCAGGGAGCCATGGCATTGTCACTTAGTGAATGATGAGATGCGTTAAGTTGCAGTATCTCAGGGAACTATAGCATTGTCGCTTAGTGAATGATGTATACTTTAATGTGTATTCTGTATTCAGGGAGCCATGGCATTGTCACTTAGTGAATGATGTATACTTTAATGTGTAATCTGTATTCAGGGAACTATGGCATTGTCACTTAGTGAATGATGTATACTAAAATGTGTAATCCATATGTATGTACAAAGTAGAACACTCTTCCACAGAGCAAGTTAGATGCCTGGTAGAGTCTGGATTACAGAGCCTGAAGGCCCACTAAGGAATAGCTTGGGAAGAGATTGACCTAAAGCCAAATGAGAAAATACATGGATTATGCCCGAAGCCTGGATTCAACTTGGTTCACATCATCTAATGGAGGGCGGCAGCAGACAACAGGTACCCCATAGGCACTAAGTCTGCCTTCACTTCTACTTTCAACAATTCAAGCATACATGGGAGACTAGGCCTCAATTGAACTTCCTTCAATGAAAAAGTTAGAACACTCTGATCCGGAAGTACATTGTCCATTGGTTCGCATATCCATTGTGTCTTGTGGAAATCTAACTGCTACAGCAGAACATCAGCAGGAATCCTGTAGAGCTTCTCACATGGACGATACATTTTGGAACAGATGCCTTTCTACAATTCACTTCTCCTTCTAAGGCATATCTGTATGAAAGCTTTATCTTGCTGCAGCTGTGTCTTAACGTTGAGAGAGCAGGAGGAGAAGTGGTGAGAGTATGTAGTTTGCTGAGGTACTGTGGGCTTTCCACTTTGAACAATGTTGCAGATTTTTCCATTGATGTCAAAGTTTACCTGTAGGCATAAGGCAAAAAGCACTTCCCCTAATGCATTTACAGAGTCAGTGAGTCATTCCAATAACTTTCTGTTACAGAGTCCATCATTCATCAAAGTCTGTAACGAATTACTCTCCATTTGCATGGAATTCTCATTAAATCTCCCTATAGAACCCTTTCTTTGCTTTCATTCATCAGACTCTATTCACGATACATGCACTCATACACACATACACAAATAGCATCATACGAGTAATGCTTACTTTAGTTTGGAAGATTTCATGGAAGCTGTTATTTGTTTGTTGAAACTGTTATTCTAGAAATGTTTGTTGAAACTGTTATTCTAGCAATGTTTGTTGAAACTGTTATTCCAACTAGTCTCTCATAGGCTTTGATGCTGCTGCTTGCAGTTCTTCAAGTGTCTTTTGATTGTCTTCACACTACTTTCATCAAATTAAGAGCATGGTAAGAGACCTTAAATTGCATGTGTTTACTTTGCCGTCGTTCTCATGGATGACAGTTAGCACCCATTGATTAACAGTAATTTGAGATGATATGAATATATTAATATTTCCATACTTGTAAGCCAGCAATCCTTTCTATACTTGTAAGGCAATATCTTACTTTTATGAAAATCTAATGTTGGAAGGACATCTAAACTGAATGTTTTACCTTTTATATTGATGTCATGGATTTAGTAACTTTGGAGGTAGCTCGATAGAGATGTCTTTATGATTTATTATTCTTCGCTTTTACTTCCTTCAAAAATGGCTTACTGTATGTCTAATTGCTCATTCTCTGGTACTTTACAGATCTTTGGGGAGGGTATCACACTGAATTACCTACCCACTTATTTGAGAGCCAAATCGTAGTGTCAAAAACCAAGTTCATGTCTTTGCATGAGTTTGCTTTATACTGTGTGGGTTGCACTTTCCAATTCTTACCTTCCCTTCTTTATTAATCTCTTCATCTATCATTTCGTTGTTTTATATGTCCTTTTACTTTCTCCTTCCATGCAAATGAACAATTTTTGCATTTCTCCTATCATAGTTGGAGGGCAGCTCTAGTAAAACCTGGATATATGGTTGGAACCAATCAGCCCTCAATTTTTAGTGTCTTAAATGATGCATAACGATAATCTACGCTATTTGGAAGATAACATTTCATCTTGCGTTGTGATTATAACTTATTTATAGAGATTGTCCATCCCCTATTTGCTATTGCAATTCAAAAGGAAGTGGCTTTACTGGATTCTAGAAGCCAACAGATTTTTCTTGGGATATCTTAACTGTATATTGAAGACTTTATGCCATTTTTTCTTGATAATTCTTAATGGGTGCTTCGCTTCACCCATTTTTGAAATTAGAGAACTTGCCATACCTACAGAAAATTGGGGCATCTTATATTTAAAGTTCTTTTTTTTTGGATGTTTTGATGGTTGAAGCGAAAGATATATAAACTTTTACCTAGTAGATGAGAAGTAGAACTACAAGTATGACATGTACACATTGACAAGAATGCACATATCTTTGCCTACAAATTATAAAATCAAGAGACAAGTCAATGGCATGATGATCTTCATTATGCCATGGATACATGAACACACGAGAGAAATCAACAAGCGCATGCTACAAGCTTAAGCATAGATGCATGTGAACAAGCCTCACTCCAGATCAAGAAACAAGGAAATTTCATGAAATAATGAACACGAGTTCATTACAGGATTTGTGTAAAAAGTGATACTATTCATTTTTTTACATTTGCCATGGCCACAAATAGGTCCCTAAATCCTCATTTGGAGTCTAAACTAAGTGCCAAATAATTTTATAAAATTTAGAGGTTAGGAAATTACTTTAGAAGTTCAAGGACTCCTCGAAATGTGGAGTATAATACAAGTTGTGGTTTTGTGGACATATTTTGGAAGAGGTGGTTTTATGCATAATTGATCAAATTGATGGACACTATGGAAAGATTTTGGTTCCAACTTGATAATTGCTTTGACATCTCTACCTAGCTATTTAGCTCACCCTAGACACAACCTCGATCTTCTCTCGTTTTGGGATTTATGCTTATGTTCATGAGTCTTCATCTTCAATATTCTTCTCCTTTTTAAGAGTTTGTCGACCTTGACATACAATTATTATGAAAGTTGGTAATGGGGAAGTGTGCTTTAGCACATTGGGGTTTTCATGTTCTTATAGAACAAGATTTTACAAACATTGTTATTGATATCTTTTATTTGTTTCTTATAACAATAATAGTGGTACAATAATTTGTGTAGTGCATGGGTGAAAAAGAAAAAACAAAGTGCCTCTTTATTTTACACTTTAATGGAATGATTATTTTTTTTTGTCATCTATTGTGCTTTATCTTCATTAGAGTGTGGATTCGAATATTCCTTTGTGTATTTTGCATATCCTATATAATTAAGGAATAGAAATGCATTGGATGTTATTTTGATAACCCCCATTTCTCGAACCTTAGTCTGTTGTAAACATTTGGTGACCATGGGATGAGTTATCATCAACAATGCTCGATAAAGTGATGGTTAATGCAGTAAACAAAGGAATGAAGAAAGAAAGGATATTCATTGCAATGGAGAAGGATCATGCCAACATGGTCAGATAAGTGGTTTTCAAAATACCAAGAACAACAATCCATATTTGCTCTCTCATAATACTCTACTTCTCAATATATAGGTACTCTCCGTGGTGAAAGTTTGAGAAGCGATCATGTATCCGAATAATTATGCACCTTGGTAGAAAAAGTGGTAATAATTGACACAATTGCGAGAGGTGTAGGCAACTTTTGAGGCAGCAAAGTTGCAAGTAGACGACATAGAAGGATGGCAAGCCAAATAGGAATCAGAGAGGGAACGAGTGGGAAGACCCTTAGACTCAAGTGTGACGTTGGACCTTCTAGATTTTGTTTGGATGGGGCAGTTGGGAAAAAAGCACATCGTATTGCAAAGGTAGGTGTCAATTCAAGATAGTCTAGGAAGATATAAAGCTTGAGGCGGATGAATTCTTGTGGATACTCACTAACGAAGCATGAAAGTGTTGGAAAGTCTCATTTATGATGGTTGGTCTTGTTCAACAAATTAGTGGAATGCAGATTAATCAATTTAATGGAAGAATCGATGACTTGATGTTTTTGTTTTCCTTTTTGACACTCAATGTGCTTGTTGGAAGGGAATCCAGATGACGCTGAAGCGATTCGTTGTTAATAGAATTTGATCCGAATCATTTTGCAACATGTGATGCTTTGAAAATGGCATTTTTAGATGATTTTGAAAAGCCAAAACCACAAGTCAGTTATTTGTAACATTACAATATATGCTATAGTAGCCAACTCATGCTTGCCGAATATGTTGCGTCACATTTTGGAAGTTGAGCATTCTCTTGAAGATGTGGTACGAGGATGGTTTATGGATGGACTTACTTCCATACTAAAAAAAAATAAATTTGTTTGTTTATTAAAAAAAAGAATTTATTTGTTTGCATTGTATGGTCCTACATTTTTGGATCAAATTATAGATGTTACAAAGCAATTTGGATGGAATTTGAAGGCCATCAATCCAATTTGGCAATGCTCTCTAAAAGCTATAAATATGATAACCTCAAATACTTTGGTAATAATTGATTTGTATGGTCAATTATATTGTATAAAATGTAGAAATATGTGACATGTACTTGTAATTTGTGCCTTAAATCAAGTATATTGTGCAATTTATAACCTCGTCACATATAGTGCGGATCAATATAGATATAATACTAGAAATCAAGCACTAATAACCAATCATATTCAACCAAAACCTTGATATGATGATCAATTTTGTTCATCACTCTTTGTACATAATATTCGATTAAATGATTCATGCAATCTCCAAAATACACAAGAATCAAGCTTTTTAGGTAATAGGGATCAAACTCGGTCAAACTACCAAGGATATACATGGGGTCATAGATCCTTCAATAGATATCGTAGAGACAAAGGAAAATATCAAAAGGAAGGTAAAAGTCCACAATGCCAATTTTGTTTGGAATTTGGACATATTTATGTTGATTGTCCATGTGCATAAGACTATGATACGAGAAAGCAAGAAGCAAGACTTAAGGCTCAATGACTAATATGGTAACTTTAGCCCTCGAGAATCCAATAGCTTTGATAGTTACTCGATTTGGAAAGTTGCAAAAGAGAGCTAATCCCACGTTAGCTTCGGATGCATATGAGTAGATTTACGATCAAGCGATCGAATGGGCTAAGCAAGCTCCGATCGAATTTTTGGAAGCAAGTTCTAGTAGACAGGATCAGATTAGATAGGATAATCAGGAAAGGGTAAGTAAAGATGCCACAACAATTCCATTTACGTCCCCATCAGAAATTACTATTCCGGATCATGCACCAATCACTCAATCTTCGGAACCCAATATGACAGAAGTTAATAATAGTGTAGTAGATCCTTGGTAGATTTTTTGGAAATCTACAATATAGTTACCTCTTGATGACTTGTTGGAATGAGTCCTTGCTTTTCGGGATACTTTGCTTAAAGAAGCACATAAACAGAACCATACTAATGCTAACAAAGTGCAAGCTCCAGTAAATATGGTAGAAGCAGCTCAAGATGAATTGGTAGATTACGTTGTATGTTTAATTTTGGCATGGTATAAAAACAAGCACATTTCTAGAGTCTAGTATTCACATCCAAGAAGATAAGATTGAACAAGTAAATTTAGGATCTAATAGTACACCTCAAAAGGTAAAAATAGTTTTCCATTTACTTAAAGGATTCCATAAGGAATTACTTATGCTTTTGTTTGAATTGAAAGATATGTTTGCTTGGAATTACTCTAATATGCATAGATTGGATCCTAGATTTTATCAGCATAAGATATTATTAAAACGAGATGCTTCTTCGGTAATTCAACAATGGTACCATATGAACCAAAATTTCACTAAAGAGGCCAAGGAAGAACTCGATTGATTACTAAAGGTGGGTATTATTGTGCCTATTGAGTATTCGGAATGGGTCTTATCTAGTGTAATAGTATCTAAGAAGAACATGCAACTATGAATTTGTGTAGATTATCGTAAATAAAATGCAGCAACAATTCTAGACCCATTTTCACTACCATTTTTAGATACAATGCTTGATGAAGTTGTTGGCAGAGAAATGTATTTATTTTTAGATGGATTCAGTGGATATAATCAAGTTAGAATGTTAGAAACTCATATACTAAAAACAACTTTCATTACTAATTGGGAAGTATTTGCATGTGTAGTGATGTGGTTTGGATTAACGGAATGCCCCTACTACCTTTCAATGTTGTATGCAAAAAATCTTTGTCCCGTATGTAACCAGTTTCATGCGAATATTTTTGATAATTTTTTAGTATTTGGCCACCAAGCTGACCATATGCAACATCTCTCATTGTGCCTAACTAAGTGTAAAGAAGTACAATTGAGCTTAAACCTAGCGAAATCAATTTTTGGAGTGAAATGTGAGAAACTACTTGAACATATGATCTCCAATATCAGAATTTTGACAAATTCAAAGCAGTATTGGAAGTACCCCTCCACGATCTCCTAAAGAGGTATTATGGTTCTCAAGTCAAATCCACTAGCATGGAAGACATCTGTACTGTCTAGCATATATTGCAATGCCTCTTAATGCTCTTACTCATGTTAAACTGACAATGTTCAAGTGGACTCTGGAATGTGATCTAGCTTTTTGGTGATTATCTCACTCAGACACTAGTACTTCAGTCTTCAGACTGTTCTTAAACTTTCCATGTTTTTATCAACGCTTTTGATATTGCTATTGCTTCGGTCTTAATGCAGAAGGCAGGTCGTTCTTGGTTAAGATCTATATATTATGCTAGTAGACATTTCATTGCTATTGAATGTCATTATTAAGTTATGGAGCGAGAATGTTTAGGATTTATTTATTCTATCAAGAAATTTAGAAATTATTTGTTGGGTCATTCATTCACTTCTCATGTAGATCATTCTGCTTTGCTTTATTTGGTGAAACAACAAAATTTAGTGGACAGATTGGCTAGATGGGTCTTATTATTACAAGAATATGATTATGATGTGCTTCGATGGGGTTCTTCACATTTTATTATCGATTTGTTATCTCACTTATATAATGGGGAACCTCTTGATGGGTTTAATGATTCATTTCTCGATGTAGACCTCTTTCATGTAGCAGACAATGCTGAGATAGAGTTAGGAACCTTTACTTGGTATAAACAATGGTGTCTTTTCTTCTCACTAGCATTCCCCCTTCACATTTACGGTCCATAGCCCTAAAAAAGTTAGCTTTGAGGAGTCGACGATTTTCCATTATTTTAGAATATCTTTCTTATCGGGAAATTACTAGAAGTCTTCGATGTGTGCCATGTCATGAGTTAACATCTATCATTATGAAAGCTCATCCTAGAATTTCCGGTGGTCATCGCGGTACAGACTTAACTTCCACATGCAAAAGAAGAATGTATACATCGCATGTAGGAGCAAATAGCTCATGATGAAGCACAACGAAGGCAACAAGAATTAGCTACAATAGAGGAAGGTGAAAGGAGGTGAAGGGTTGCTGCAAAAGAAGATGAAAGAAGACAAGTGGCTAAGGAGCAGCAAACTCATGAGCGACCTCCTGGTTTGCAATACACACAGACAACTCAAGAAAGGTCATCTACCTCACAAAAAAATAGAGCAAGACCAATTTTCACAAAGGGGATAGTCAATAAAAAGCATTACTTTTTCCACTTTCACAAACTGGGAAATTAAGTCGGGTGGGATTCGAATCCTTGTGCTTCAATGTTCTTCAATAATCTATCCCTCATTTATGAAGGATTATTGCATTCAGTACCATACGCTAATAGATGTAGCCAAGTTATTGAATTTTTGTTCTCTACATATGGAGAAGGCTTAACATAATATTCATGCTGAAGCTGCTGAGATGGTGAAAATGGAAGAAAAAATTACTTCTACTCTCGCAGCAGAATACTAAAATGCAATTTTGTAGTAGGGAGAGCGAACATATAAGAAGAATATGTACAAGTAATGTACAATAAAATCAATGACCTTGAAGTGCATATTGAGGAAATTACGAAAGATGAACATGAAGTAATGAAACAACTTCACTCTGTTCAAGATGAATTATGAAAGGTTAGAATGGATAAAGATGATTTATAAAATCAGGCTGCTATGCTTATGACAGAGAAGGACTCCTTATCTACTCAAGTTGTATTAGTGACGGAGAATTTACAAGTCACTTTCGCTAAACTTAACAGAATAAATGAGTTAGAGCTACAATTGCAAGATGCTAAGCAAATCATTGTGGATAATGCACAAATGTTGGTTGATAAAGAAGAGTAGATCATTGAACTAAAAAAAGTGTAGATTGAATTGCAAAAGACCATTGAAAATAAAGATGTTGGTTTAGTACAAAAGGATAGAAAAATTCAAGAAGTAAAAAATAAAGCTGAAGAGACAAATCTTGTGACTCGTGACTTTCTCGAAAGAATGGCAATTGAATTTTGCAAATTAAAGATTGAAACAACGGCTTGGAAAGTGTAGTTAGCGAACAACCCTAATCAAGAATATTTTTGAGAAGTCTTAGATTTGGAAGGAGTGCACCTTAGAGAAATTTTCGATGAATTTTTGTATGATTTAAATAGAATCCAGAATTTTCCTTTTGATACAGATGAATTGTAATGTTTAGTGGGTTCAAGTCCACCATGCATGCCAGTGTTAGGTGGTGGTTGGTCCAACTTGTCCAACTTAATAATGTATATTATTTTGCAACTTTGGAGTTCTTGGAATTGCTAATAATTAGGTAACCCATTTGTCTTGTAACTGATTTATGGAAGTTATAAAAGAATGCTTATAGAGAGAAAGCAAGCGACTAGCAAGGAACCCAAGAGTAGTTAAGATTGTATAGAAATCTTTCCCATAGTTTGAGGTGCAGACTGTATTTGGGATTGTAACCCTCTCTGATATCATTGTAGTTCTACACTATAATGGAATGATTATTTTCTGTCATTTCTTGTGCTTATCTTCACAAGATTGTGGATCCGAATATTCCTTTCTGTGTATTCTACATATTTTGCATATTCTATATAATTAGTGAAAAGAAACAACATTGGATGACATTTTGCTAACCCCCATTCCTTGAGCCTTAGTTTGTGATAGAACTATGCATGACCTTGTAGGATGATTCTATGCATGCCTACTTTGGGGATGTAAAAGAAAAGAAATGGTGCAAAAAATAAAAGGTTCCTTGAGTAAGGTGCTTAAAGGATTGATTATTGATGAAGCATCCTATTCTAGAGATTCGAATGGTTTCACCTTAGGTTGCTTGATTGACCATGACTTGATAAAGGTAGCTCTAGTGGTAGTATAGATCTTGGACGTGGACCCTACAATTCTTTGTTTCCATGTTTGACACAATTATGAAGTGTAGAACCAAGAGGGTGCTTTTGGATGTTCTTTATAATGACCTGGATTGTGTCACTATCTTTATTATCTGATAAGTGGACATGGAAAGTATGAACAACAGCAAAGACATGTTGAAGATGATTGTTTGAGTGTTCATAAAATGGCATCTTGATAGACCATCATCTTTTTGAATCAATAACTTCATGAAAAGCAATTTGATTAGCTTTCCTTCATGCTCCCTGACATTTGTGGTCCATCTTGCTATGCTAATAGAGCTTCTTTTTTGGTGCCATCATCTTTTGTTTGATTGGTTTTTGTTGTTCTTAAGGAGATATAATTGCATGGGTCTTGGAAACCTAAATATAAGCTTGATTGTGTTGTACAATTACTAACTGTTCAGGTACCCATATATGTTTGATGGAAGGTGTGTGACATTAAGATTTAGATGGGACCCCGTTATGGCCTTGGCTTATGTTGATTTTTTTTTTCTTTTCTCTTTGTGTATTGAGTTGTGTCCTATGTGTGGGTAGATGGGAATTCTCTATTGTTAGTAAAAAAAAGGTTTTGGGTATCCATTGTGGTCCTTAAGGTCTTTGATGACTCAACATTCCCTTTGACACCCAAATTTGCTTTGTGCTCTAGGGCGAGATTTTAATAGGATGAGATTTTGAACTCCCCTCTTTTATTTCATCAACCATTAATACATGATTTCAAGGGGAAGTTTCTTGTCGAACTAGATCATTGATTGATGATGTAGCATCAAAGTCATGTAGTGAGTGATATTTATGTTCCACATAATCAAAATCTACATTCAATAGAAGGGATCTTTTACATAATGACAAAGATCATTGCCTATTGATCGATTGATAAAGAGATAATTGATATATCATGTCCATTAGATGAATGTACCAATCAATACTTCTTGTTGATATTGTCATGTTAGGCTATATATGATGTGAAAATGTGGAGAAGATTCAAGGGATCCATGAGGAGGGTTCTTAGATGACTGTAGTCGATGTGCTCTCAATCTTCTCATATCTATTTATGACACAATCTTCCATTTACTCTAGATGATAGGTGATCATTCCATTGGTTGTTTGGATAGTCAATATTCCCTTACCCAAATAGAGAGTAGTTGTCTCGCCCTATAATGATGTCGCCTAATTGTTGAGATATCAAGCTCAACATGTGATGATCCACGATGACACGTATCAATTTTTCATTTCTCTGACATGTATAGTGGTCACGCCGGTATATGTCAAAGGATACTTCATTGAGCTTTATTAGATTTATCTACCGAGAGTGATGGCACATTTGTTTCTTGCCAGCTCACTCATTCGCAGACATTAGGTTTTTCCTTATGTACTGGTCTTTATATATTGCACTAGTTGTATTCTTGTTTTTAGGTCATTCTTGTACATTCCTTTTATGTAATAGAAGAAGAAGAAGATCATTCTTCCTTGCCTCAATCTATGTGTGTGCTTCTCCTTGAGAGTGAGAGTGTGTGTGTGAGCTCTCTTCCTTATCTCCTTCCTCAGGACATGGTATCAGAGCCAGCGTGGCTGTAGAGAGCTCGAGGAGAAGGCGACGGTGAGGACTACGCGGCAAGGCGTGGAGAAAACGCGATTTCACAAACGGCCTCCGTTTGCTACGAAAATCGCCGTGAAGGTAGAAGACCTCAAAATATTTACGAGAGTTATCCCTTTAGGGTCACTTGTTTTTGTCAGATCAAAGTTTCAGAGCCATCTCGACCTCTGTTTCGAGGCCGCAAGGTGGGGCCCACTAAAAAACCAGGTCAGTTTTAGAAACTGTAACTTGCATTGTGTTCGGCGATACTCATATATTCGAGATCCAGAATTTCAAGCGATTTCGTGTACTATTGATACACAAAAACTGTGTTTTTCTGAGATCGAACTGTCACGTCATAGTGCGATAGTGTTCAAGCAGAAGTGCTGCTTGTAGTGTGTTGCGGTGTTGTGAATTGTTGCAGAAATGGCAAACGCAGATGGAATGAGTCAGCTTATGAGCGATAAGCTAGACAAGAACAACTTCCATGCTTGGAGATTCAGAATGACGAATTTCCTGATGGGAAAAGGCTATTGGAAGTACATCGAAGGAGAGAATGAAAATGCTCCGCAGTTACCAGAAAGGAATCAGACTGCAGAACAGTTAAGCATAATAAAAAAGGATCAAACCAGAATCAAAACAATAATAGCAGAGGCCGAGGTGGAAGATATCAAAGTAATTTTCAAAGAGGTAGACAAAATCAAAGAGATTATGGTAGAGGTGGAGGAAGAAGTTGGGGACAGAATCAATCCTTTAACACCACCTACTACAACTATGCAAATGACACACAGAATGAAAGTCATACATCATTGATGATGAATTCAATTAGCACATCAGATAAGGAAGATCTAAAGGTATTTTACATTGACTTTGGATGTTCTAATCATTTGTCAGGAAACATAGAATTGATGTCAGAATTGGAAAAAGGTATTTCTGGTCACACAGTAGAAATAGGTGACAATACAAGACATAGTATACATTCAGTTGGAAAAGTGAAATGCAAGAGTGGAGCAGATTTACTAACCAATGTTTTGTATGTTCCCACAATACCTAAAAACTTGATTAGTGTGGAACAGATAGTTGAAAAAGGTTTTCAAGTCAGGTTTACAAATGAGGGAGTATTTGTTGAAGATCTAGAGAATCAATATAATCATATTGTCCATGGTAAGAAAGAAGGTAGAATCTTTACTTTAAGAGTGCAAGGGAACATTGGTCAAGCTTTGCTCACACATGGTGAAGGAGTGATTATAGAACTTGATCTCTGGCATAAGAGATTAGGTCATTTCAATGAAAGAGGAATTAAAGCTATGGTTGCAAATCAGTCTGTACTAGGACTACCAAATGTGTAGATTCTACATATGGTTTATAAGTGAAGCATGTCAAATGGGTAAAGCACACAGGTTACCATTTTAGAAGAAAGGTTTCAAACATGATGGATTACTAGAGATCATTCATACAGATGTATGGGGACCAAGAAAAGAAGGATCTATTAGTGGCTCAAGGTATTATGTTCTTTTCATTGATGATGCTACAAGATGGATAACTCTGTATGTTTTGAAGGAAAGATCAGAAGTCTTTGGAGCTTTCAAGCATTTTCATGCATATGCAGAGAGAGTCACATGTCAAAAGCTTAAGAGAGTGAGGTCTGATGGAGGGGGAGAATACTTCTCCCAAGAGTTCAATGATTATCTTTGGAATGCAGGTATTAAGAGAGAAATAAGTTGCAGGTATACACCACAACAAAATGGTGTAGCAGAAAGAAGAAACATGACTTTGGTTGAGTTTGCTAGAGCTATGCTGAAGGAGAAGAATTGTCCAAATTATCTTTGGGCTGAGGCTATAAATACATCTACATATCTTGTGAATAGATTACCATGTGAAACTCTCAATGGAATTACTCCATATGAAGCTTGGTGGGGTAAGAAACCAACACTAGATCATTGTAAAGTGTTTGGATCAATTGCATATGCTTATGTGCCATCACAACTTAGACATAAACTTGAATCAAAGGTAGAAAAATATGTGTTCATTGGTTATGATGAAAAGCAAATGGGTTACAAGTTGTGGAATCCTCTAACCAAACAATTTCTTGTTTCTAGAGATGTTACATTTGATGAACAGTAAAGTTGGTATGCAGATCAAAGTCATACATCTAAAGAATTTGAATAAGAGGTAAGAAGATGTGAGAAAGGAAAATCAATTGTGCAGGTAAATAGAGATGAAGACTATATGCAAGCAAGTACATGGAGAAGTGGATTAACAAGAAGAAATGAAGAAGCTCCTATATTTGATGAAGAAGTGGATTCAGACACTTATGAAGAATGTGAACCAAGAAGGTCAAGCAAGACAAGAAGACAACCAGAAAGGTATTATTATGATACTTCTTACATAACTCAGAAGAACTATGCATATATGGTCAAAGATGATGAAGAACCTCATAACTATGATGAAGCAAAAGGTAAGGGACAATGGGAAGAAGCAATGAAGGAAGAGTTCAATGCACTAGAGGAGAACAAGACATGGGAACTTGTTCCTAACCCAACTGGTAAGAAAGTAATTGGAAATAAATGGGTTTATAAAGTGAAGAAGCTTGCAGATGGAAGTATAGTCAGATACAAAGCTAGACTGGTGGTGAAAGGCCATGCCCAAACCTATGGCATAAAGTATGATGAGACATTCAATCCTATAGCTAAGATGTCAACTATAAGGACAATCATTGCTATTGCAGCTTCAAAAGGATGGACCCTAAGTCAACTGGATATAAAGAATGCATTCTTGAATGGATACATATCAGATGAGGTATACATGGAACAACCTCAAGAGTTTATAAATTCCAGGTATCCAAATTTTGTTTGCAGGTTGAGAAGAGCACTCTATGGATTGAAGCAAGCTCCAAGAGCATGGAACTATAGATTGGTGAAGTATCTCAATGATCTTGGATATCAAAGTTCAAAAGAAGATCCAAGTCTAGTTATCAAAAGAACATAGGAAGGTACAATCTACATTTGTATTTATGTGGATGTCATTATAATCATAGGTACTTCAGATGAAAGAATCAAGGAGGTAAAGAGATTACTTGAGAAAGAGTTCAAGATCAGTGATCTAGGAAAGTTATCATACTTTCTTGGAATGGAAGTTACTTATACAGATCATGGCTTATATGTATCACAAGAAAGGTATCTTTTGAATCTATTGAAGAATTTTGGAATGGAAAATTGCAGAGAAGCTTCAACTCCACTCGAAGTCAACCACAAGCTCAATAAATATGATGGTGCAGAATACAAAGATATGAGGAAGTATCAATCTCTTGTGGGTAAATTTGCTACACTAACAAGACATGATCTTAGTTATGCAGTGGGAATTTTGTCACAATTTATGCATCGTCCAAAGGACCCACATTGGATTGCAGGTCAAAGAGTTTTCACATATATCAAAGGAACCATAAAGGAAGGATTATATTATCCTTTTACTTCAGATTTGAAGTTGAGAGCATATAGTGACTCAGACTGGGCACGTAATCAAGATGATAGAAGATCAACACATGCATACATGATATATATTGGTGATAAGCTTGTAAGTTGGTGTTCAAAGAAACAACATACAGTAGCATTATGATCAACTAAAGTTGAGTACAAAGGAATTGTGGAAGTAGCTAAGGAGGTCATATGGATGCACACATTGTTCAAAAGCTTGGGCATTGATCAAGGTATACCTACAATACATGCAGATAATATGAGTTCACTTTATCTTGCAACAAATCTAGTATTTCATGCAAGAATAAAACATATAGAGATACATTACCATTTCTTCAGAGAAAAGGTAATGGAGAAAGAAATTGAAGTGGAGTACATTTCTACAAAGGATCATATAGCAGATAAAATGACAAAGAGCTTGGATAGTGTGAAGACTAGCAGATTCAAAAGCATGGCAGGAGTAAAAGAAAAGAAGATGATATGAAGAAACAGAGAATGTCAACTAGTGATTGAGGGGGAGTTGTTGGAGAAGCAATCACTAATTGGACATATATTTGAAGGTCAAAGCTTTAGAAGAAAACCACATGCCTATGTGAAGGGACAAATTCACAAGTGTATTATATTTGTAAAGTTAGTTCACTTTAATTCTAGAAGGGTTTTTTGAAATTCACGAGATTGAGAAAAACTATATAAGTTAGTTTGTATCAACTGATACAAAGTGGAAGAGAGGTAGTTAGAGTGAGAAAAAGTTCATTTTGTATGACTGAGTATAGTGGGGCTTCTCTGAGTGAGAAAGCACCTGTAAGCTTCTAAGTTTTTCATAGCTATGAGAAGAACTAAGTAAAGTTCTATGTATGAGACTCTCTCCATCATCTCCATGATTTCCTATTGTGTAATGATTTCAAAAGTTGAAGTTTTCCAAGCAAGTCGATGCCTGGCATCGAATCTAAGTGATAAGTCCTTGTTTTCATATCTGACTTTTATCTACTGCAAATCTCTTTGAAAAGATGAGGTTTATGGAGAAAATCAATGCCTGGCATCGAGTTTATGCATAAAGTCCATGCCTGGCATCGAATTCTAGTTGATAAGTGATATTCTAAGTGTGCATGAAATCATCTATTGTTTTGGCATCTGAAAGGTTGAGGTTTTATGCGGGAAGTCGATGCCTCGCATTGAATCCCTGCTGAAAAGTGGCTAAAGACACCTCAAGTTGATGCTCGGCATCAAATTCTTGTTGCAAGTCGATGGTAGGCATCGAGTTTCCATTTTTAGACAGGCATGCTTACTATAACAGACAAAATTTCTAATTTTGGTAGTAAGACATAGTCATTTTGTGAAGGCGATAACTTGAGTTCTAGAGATCGATTTCTTGCAAATAATAGCTTGTTAGAAATCTCTACTATTCTAGATGCATCTTTCAAAAGATCTTGGAGAAATAATATTTGTGCTAAGAGAAATAAGCAAAAGAGTGAAGGTATGTCATTTCAGTGACTAGAAATTTCTGTAGAAGCAAAGTTCTCAGTTTAAGCAATCTTTTCTCAAAGTTTGGAGAAGCATTGAGTTAATGGTGACCATAGAGGTGTTCTAGTGTCACATTAATTCATTTCTTGTGATGTTTCACACATTAACACTAGAGGGCAATGACATGCCTCCAACACATGGAGATGCAAAAAAAAATTTTAGAGTCCATTGGAATGGAGTACACTAAGATTCATGCTTGTCCAAATGATTGCATCATCTTTCGGAACGAGTATCTCCACATATGTCCAAAGTGTGGAGCAAATAGATTTAGGGAAATGAAGAAAATAATTTCAAAGTTTTGGACATCTACTAGATGCATGAGGTGTCTAAAGATTGCTTTCACATGCAATGACAATCTTGGAGGGCTCAAGTCTCATGACTGGCACAAGTTTTTACAGTTTGTGCTCCCTTTTAGAGCACTTTATGAAGACATTAAAAGGGTTTGTTTGACAGAGAGCACATCCAGAGGGTAGCATGGCAAAGGGATGGCTCGTACAAGAGTCTCTTGTATTCATAACTGAGTTTCTACATATGTCGGATCTAGAAATGCCTCGAGTGTGGAGCGATGATG
The DNA here is from genome assembly GCA_020310875.1 of Ceratopteris richardii. Lineage (NCBI taxonomy): Eukaryota > Viridiplantae > Streptophyta > Polypodiopsida > Polypodiales > Pteridaceae > Ceratopteris > Ceratopteris richardii. Next base: position 136,459,794 of record CM035433.1, on the reverse strand, counting down.
AAGATGTTCCTCTCGTAGGTGATGAACCGCAAGGTAAAGGGTTGCAAAGAAAAATAGATGCAGCTTTTAGAGAGAAGGCAATGAAGTTTTGCATAGTTAACTCTGAGCCTATGCAGAAGTGGTAAGAAAAGTATGAGCTTGCCAAGGAGACAAACGCAAAGGAAAGAGCTTAGTTTCAAAGGAATCATTCCACTTGATTTTCGCCCCTTCCAAAAAGTCTTCGACCTCTTCCACCCTTTCCAATGAGCAGATGGCTAGATATAGCAGTTTCACAAGCAAAAGCAGTGGGTGAAGATATTTCTGAAGAAGAAGAAGAAGAAGAACTCACAAAGGGATGTGATTGGGAGTATTCTAAATACAGCGCACTATGGTCTCATGGATGACACTTTTGGATCGCATAAATTGATAAAAATAGGTCTACTTTTGATAGTGGGGTGATGGTGAACTTATTTCAAAAAAGTAGAGCGAGTTCAAGAGATGATAATCCTCAAGAAGGCCAACAAGATTATTGTGAAGTGATTCAAGATATCTTGAAACTATCCTTTAGGAATTTTGATTACTTTGTTTTTGATGTGAAATGGTTCAAAGTAGTCACCTCTAGAAGAAATGCAACAATGACGTGGGATAAAAGTGGTTTGTTTCAAGTCGACTCCACAAAATTATGGACAGATGAAAGAGATACATTTGTACTTCCCGAACACTATGAGCAAGTTGTTTTTATACCAAATTCAAAAGAACCAGAGTGGCTATTTTTTTTACAAGTCACCCCACGTAAAAGATAAATTTGTGAGAACATAGATGTAGAAGAAAGTCCATCTATAGTGGACTCTGAGATTCATTCAATAGTCGAGGAGGAAGAGATCATTGTTCGAGAAGAAGAGGTCCTTGAAGAAGAGGAGATATAGGATGAAGCAATAGATGATGATAAAGAAGAAGCTAGCATATCAAGTGATTTAGAAGTTGCCAATATAGAGATATATATTCTCTATGCATCGGATCTCCAAGAGGATGCTAGAATAGAGGAGTTTGGAATCAAACACTTGTATGCACTAATTTTTGTTTATTTTTTTCTATGTTCTTTTGTACACTACCATTTCTCTACATTACCTTTATTATCATATGCTAATTATTTGAGTTCTTTTGTTACAAGGCAGGATGGGAGATAGTCCTCCATTCACTCCACATTCCATGACAGAGGAGCAGTTCTTAGAGTTCATATCTCAGGTACCTCCTGTAAATATGGCCGTTCCGTCACAGTACTGGATCGCTCGTGGTAGCACTCCCCCTAATGGCCTCACTCTTGCCGATGTCACTCCTGCCAACCTCACTCTTGTCGGTGTCACTCGTGCCGGTGTCACTCGTGCCGGTGTCACTCCTGTGGGTGGTGCTACTCCCACCGGAGGTATGTCTCCTAGCTTTATGACTCCACCACGACCATCTTTTCAGCCATCCCCTAGTGGCTCTAGTAGTAGACGTGTGCGTTCAACACCTCAGTGCGATACAAGTGTTGGCCCCTCTCGTAGGTCGAGGTCACACTCTAGATTAGGAGGTTCTAGGAGTGGAGCTGGAGGAGGTGGCTGTTATGGAGGTAGTGCGACGGATGTTGTGTCGCCCACTTCTACTCCTAGAGCGAGTACCTCAGATGTATGTACACCATGTGGAACACCACGTACACCTTGGGATGCTCATGACCATGATGATTCCAAGGTGTATAGTATTCGTGATGGAGCTTCGATGATGGATGCGACCGAAAAGGCCATGCATCAACGCATTTGACAGATTTGTTCCAAAGAATTTGGACACTCTATCATGTTGAAATGGAGTGAACAAGATAAAGATCGAAAAAGTTATATCATAGAGAGGATTCATCAAGAGTTCTGGCCAGCACATGGGCAGCCTCTTGTCAGTTCAGAGTGGATTCTACACATCGCACATGAAGTTATGTCCCATCCACGATTCGAGGCTCGTGATGCTTTCAGAGCAGGCTTACCAAAGCCTATGTGGTTAGATGCTAAGGAGTGGGATATGATTTGCGACGAGCATCAGCAAACTCTTGACTGATATCACCAGCAACGAGATGCCACATCCACACGTTTAGATATGGTTGGATTGTCACATTTGGGCAACGATGGATATGACACGATGCATCACAAATCTGTACGTACCATTTGGTTTATTGAATTTGTTTGTGTTAAGCTTGTCATGTATGTTCCTCTAATGTTTTGTATATTTGTTGCAGGAGATGGCAATGGGTCATCCTCCAACACAAACGAAGGAGGCTTATGGATATCATGATGGATTGATTGCACTATTGGAGGACTTGGAGGGATGCGATGCGATCGTTTCATGGGAGCATTTGCGATGAGGTGATGAATTTATAAACTTGGTTTTTACTTGTTGTTTGTAAATCTCATGTGAATTTATCTCATTTCATGTATGTTCTTTATTGTAGGACTGCTGATATGGATGTTTTGATCATTCTATGCACGTGTATGATAGTGGTGTGCCATAATTTTGTATTTGGCTCATATATGGCAGTGGTGCACCAGAATTTTGTATTTGATTCTTATATGGCAGTGCTTTGCCAGATTTTGTAAAAGCCTCATATATGACAGTGGTTTGCCACACTCTTGTACATGCTTCATTTATGAAATATATAACTTTTTTTGTACATGGTTCATGGCTCATGGTATTTTGTTTTGGTTGCCATCAGAGTACACATCACATGTACTCAATTTTTTTGGGCAGAGTGTATTGTCTTTTGCTATACAACATCATGGTAATGTTGCTATAGCAAAAGACAACACAGTCTTCCCAAAAAAAGTTTTGCAGATATGGTCATCGATATAAGCGATGATACTCACAGTAGCTCGTCGGCATAAGCGCCGATACTCCCAACACGGTCGTCGGTATGGGCATCGATATGAGCATCGATATTTTCGACGCTTATACTAATGCATATAGCGGCGCTTATACCAATGCTTATACCGACACATATATCGATGCCTATAGCGGCACTATAATTTCGACGCTTATACTGACACCTACACCGACATCGGGGAAAAAATACGCTCCTTCAATTTCCTTGGTAAAAGCCTCCGTATATGGCTGATATGTTGTAGTGAGGAGGACATTCCTGAGCAAGAGCAGATAGAAAAAAGAACTTAGGGATTTCCTCAAGATAGTCAGCAAGCACATCTTTGCTGTGACAAAAGGAAACAAAAAGTACAGTATGTTAGGTCAGGAATTTCACAACTTCCAAAGGTTGTATGGTGGAAAGAAGTAGGGTTACACAAACTTTTGGAGGAACCCACATTCTTCATTGATTTTGATAGATGTGAGCAAGCTATGTAAAGCCTTCAGGAAATAAGAAGAAGTACAAAAGCTTACTTTATGTGCAAAGTCAAAAATAGGGAAAATGAGGTGGTAGAGATCTTAATCAAACCAGAACATATTAAGGATACTTTGAACTTCTATCCAATGGGCACAAAGATTGATGTAAGCTTTGTCACGAAGAATTCAGCTACCTATGGTGGATTCACTAAGTTTTCAAACTTTAAGGAAAAAGCTAATGAAGAGCTAGCAATCCGGATATTTTTATAGCTACTATGCTTTCCAAGGTTGCCTAGATACACCAAAGGCCACAAACCAGTGAATCTGTTCATGATGAATAACAAAGATAAAAGTAAACATTATGGTGTGGTGGATATGACTCCTTATATCCATGAGCACTTAAGGGAGGCTGCTAAACATTGGGAGACAAAAAAAATTATGAATGGAGCTCTACTCACCAAAATAATCTATCATGTTCTAGGTATGGAGGATAAGCTGAAGTTAGCTCCTGAAGCACAGGTGTTCAGAACACTAATGAGTAATATGAAGAGCCCTCTCAAATCAATAACAGTCAGGGAAACAAGTAGAAAAAGGACGGAAGTAGCTAGTGAAATGACACAACTGATCAAAAAGAGGAAAATGGATCCCACAATAGTAGTGGCTTCTAGCTATGTGACATCAACTTTGAGAGTAAATTGTTCTTGAATGACTTGCTCTTGTGTGGCCATAGTTGTTAGGCATGGTAAACGGTGAATGCAAAGATGATGGGAGCTGGTCCTCTTGGTGATGGAAGGGGGTTGGTGAAGTTTTTGTAGGTTCTAGGCATGGAATTCTGCCTCTCATGCACTTAGTTTGGTGGGATGTGGAACCTCATTGTTCCTTAAACTATTGTAAGTGTCCCTTGATGAAAGCTCTTTCAATGGTATATTGTAAGACAACCACATATAGACAATTTGCATAATGGCACAATAGCCATTGAGCACATGCTTCATTGGCCACCTGGCATTCACAACATTTAGTTGTCCATTATCTAGTGCAACAAATCAATACAAAGTGAGGCATTATGAGCCAAATATAAACTGAACCTTATGTGGCTGTGTGAATCTATCTTGTCCTAGGAAGGCGAAGTGTTGCATGCACATACAAAGCATGGTGGACAAGTTTGGTGTTATTACAAACATTTATGGAATTTTTTAGGAATTTTCTTTTCTTTATTTCTTCTAGAATCAATGCTACTTTGTCCAATGGAATGTGGGTTATGAACATCTTCAATGCTTCTCTTACTAACTTGTGAGTGAGTGGAAAATTCTTTAGTAAGTGGTCCGAGAGAAGAGATGGAAGTACGAATGTTTCAAGTACATCCTTGTCTACTCTAGCTTGCAGCATGTGGATAAAAAAATAACACTTTAGAAATTTGGTTTTGGTAGGGGTGCTATGAAATAATCATCTAAGCTTGATTTTCCCCAAATTGGGTGTAGTTGATCTAAATTTATTAAGGCCTCAAATTATTGTGAGAACTAAAACCTTCCTCATTTGTGAATGAATTCTAGCTTGGTTTCCCTAATGTACTATGCATATGCTAAGCATCCAACCAAGCCCTCGAACCAATGTGAATTCACATGAACTCTATCGGTACCATTCATGGGGGGACCTTTAATTGGTATTTCTCTCTCTAGAAATTAGTGAACTCTTGTGGTGGGAGGACTGCATAGTCCTTGATGGGAATAGACATGCAGCGGATTAGCATGGAGCTCAATCTAGCTATTACCATTGAGTTGACTAAAGATACTAGTAACACTATTAGAACAAGGAAATTTTCATGTTAATATGGTCGGAGCCATTAGATCCTAGCATGGAAAAACTGGGGTCCTTTTCCAATACTAATATGAATTCCCTTGTTAGCTCCTATGAGTGCACTGTGCAATTCTGCTCATCGTGCTTCTACTTCCTAAATGCATACTTGGGAAAGTGCAAAACCTCAAAATGATGCAACATGTCTATGGAAGCTCATCTAGGGTTACTATACAACTTATTGTGGTGATAGTTACAAAGATTATAGATCTCTAGAGTTTTCATGATTTGAGATGAAATTTTACAAGGTCGGTTAGGTTTTAAAAGGAATATATGATCATTACACAGAAAGTGAATTCCAGTTATGGCATGTGGATGAGATGTTATATAGTGAAGAGACAGAAGACATGTTTGCTTTGGGATCCATTTGTATACAATGTGAGGGGATGTAAGGCTTTCTTATTATGATTTAGGTTGAGCAAGTTTACATGCGATGTGAGCAGAAGGTTTAACTCTAGGTTTCTCTAGCAAATACAAATAGGTAACCAGTATCATAGACATTTAGTTAAATATAAAAATCACTCACTTGAAGAATCTCAATGGATTCATAAAACATCCGTAACTCCACATTATGATCATTTGATATCTGTATATCATTCACAGTCACATGCTGAGACTGAGGTCTAGCCTATAAGCTTGATTTTGGGCGCCAAATGTGAGAAGCATTAGGTTGTGCCTTCATAAGTTGCTTGGGCATCCATATGCATTTGATTGTAGGCTCGTTCTTGGCACCTTTGTTGTTTGGTTGTGGAGCTTCTTGTCATGGTATCAATGGAGAACTAATAGTTGAAAATCATTCTCATTTCTTGACCCAAATCTACTTTGTTTTGTAGTTTGTTGCCTTACCTCGTTGGAAATTTGGTGCTCAGTCAACATTTCGATGTTGCTTTACTCCTTGTGATTTCTTCTAGCTAGAGGGGACTAGTTTGTCCATCATGATAAGAATACATTCTTTTGGAAAAGAAGGGGGATCCAAAACATGCCTTCTATGCCCAAAGGAGTTGGGACTGCACTGTTCTAAGGTCTTAGGTTCACATGGAGTGTGTGTGGATTGGGAACAAGAAGGGACTTGGCCTTCCACTTTGACATTCATGCACTACTTATGAATCCAAACTTGCAGGAGTCTCTTCCTCAGGTTCAAGTCAATAGTATGGTTGTATATCTAGTCTTGTCCCAATATTAAAGATCTATGAGATTGTCATCATGGCACGCTAAGATCTTGATTGTTAAAGGGACCTTTTGTAGAGTAATCGATTCTTTCACTTTCCCTAAACATGGAGTTTCTATACCTCTCAATCCTACAAGATATGCCTTGACTCAATGCACCTTTAATTCCATACTTAGATAGGAACATTGTGTAATGACACATAATTTCATCAGAGTTAATTAGGATGCTAATCTTCTTAATACTAGTGCCCTATCCTAGCTCAAATGATATGAATGGTCTTCGATGTATAATGCTATGATTGACCCATGTTTGTGTTTGAGACATGGCCATATGTTATCTTGGGACATTTGGGTTTGATAATATGTCTTTTTGTTTTAACTTCATGCATTTGATAGTTTGTAAGGGCTTGACCTGTGCCTCTACTCTGATTCTTTGCTCTTTCTCTCTAAGCTTCTTAACCTAATTCAATCCTGCAAGCATCTCTTGTATGAGAGGTTCTTGATAGAGTTTCACTCTACAATCACTAATGCAGTTGGGCATCGCGTCTGCTTCTAGGGTTGTTAGCACTGCACAACTTGTAGAACGTCTACTGATAATCATTGAATTATAGCCACATTTTTCTAACTTATAGGTGTGTTATTTGAGTTTGTAAACCAATACTAAATCGCAAACATGTGTGCATCAAAGTAGGCTTTTTGTCTCCTCTTAGCTCTGTATATTCTTGTTGGTGCCCTCAAACTTTTCTCTCTGGGGTATTCTAGATCCAATATCTTGTAGGATAGTTCATGACCATTCCACTTATGCAGTTGTGCTACTTTCAATGTGGGGATCAAGAAGTCTAAGGTTGGGATAACTATTTGACCAAAGACCATATGAAAGTGGGTTGCATTGAATACCATTTTATAAGCCACTCGATATGCTCAAACAACATGATGTAACTATTTTTTTGAGTCAAATGATTCATTATTCACTAGCTTAGTTAGCGCATTACACAAGATTTTATTTGTACTCTAAGCCTGTCTATTTGCTTGAGGATAATAAGGTGATGATTTCTTGCGAATCATCAAGAAATCTTGGAATAGGTATTGAATTCATTCAGGAAATGTGTTTCTCTACCATTGACTACTTGATTCACACATCATTCTTGCATGTAGCTCTCACCTGTATCTACATCCTTAGGTAGTATGTGGCAACTATGATGTGCTTAGCATGAGAGTTTCTCATAGGAGGATTTATGGGTCCCACAAAGTCTATGCCCCATTTAGAGAATGCACATTTTATTATGGGTCTTAGTGGCATCTCCTCTTTTCTTACATGGTATTGAGCTCGACATGTGTCATAATGTTTCACATAGGTATGCACATCCATATGAAATCACCAAAGATGTGAAAATAGAATACCTTTGATAACACAATTGGTTCCAAAGTGTCCACCTGCAATACAATTGTGCACAATGTTTAGAACTCTAAAGTAACCACTCATGTACACATAACCTCAAATATCCATCTCTCCCTTGTGTGCTAGTTTTCTTTGTCAGGTGAGTGTCATTTACTTAGGAAAAGTTATTGTTTTTAGGAAGCTGACTAAAGGGCTGCTCCAATCAGGTATTAGTGAAAATTTATATAATGTTTCATGTTCAATTGGGGGTATTCTAATACAAGTCAGACATTGCTTAATCAAGTTATGCACATTAGAATCCATCGTTGGCCAGTATACACCTATACGTTTCAATGATTGTAGGGTTCTCTATTTAGCATATTGTTGTCCTAAGGCACCTATGTGTGCCCATTGTAAGAACATATGGTGGTCTTTGCCCATAGAGCAGAATAAAATTCATTGCTTATCTTTCTTATAGATAGTTAATGCTAGTATATAATACTTTTGTGCTCTTAGAACTTCGCTTTCCTTTGTTTTAACTATAGGGTTTATGGATCCATACGCCAGGATTTACACTAATTGTTTTCCCCAATTTGGAATTCCTTCTAAGTTGAGCAAGTATGCATCAAGAAGTGCATTTGGCACACCTTGCAAGGATTCTCTTGAAGTGAGTCATGAGAGGTGATCGTTCCATAAATGGGTTTTCCCTTTTCTTACCACTACTTTAAAGTCTTACTCCATTACTAAGAGAAACCATCTTACTACTCTTCTGGTATTGCAAGGTTTGTTCACAAAGTAAAGTAGGGCTTGATGGTTTGTAAAGAATTTAAATTTATTTGTTAATAGATAATGCTCGAATTTCTTTTCCACATAGACCATACAAAATCTTCCACACTCAGCTATGGTGTAATTTCTTTTCGCAACATTTTGTTGTGTACTTGCATAAGCTATGGGTAGGTCTACATTTCATTCATCTTTAGGTTGTGCTAGCACATATCCAATAGAAAATTTGGAGGCATTGACATGGACATATAAGGGCTGGTTCCCCTTAGGCATCCTCAAGATTGGGGCTAAGCACAAATGTCATTCATGTTTTGCAAATGATTTTTCACACTTGTTATTCCTCTCAAATTAGTTAGAAGGTTGTACAAGGGCTTTGCTATGATTGCATACATATGTATGAATTGTCTATAATAACAACAAGGGCCCATGAATGCTTGTACTTCCTTCACCGTTCTAGGTCATGGTAACTTTGCAATAGCTCTTACTTTATCTACGTCAGTTGATATTCAAATTTTCAAAACTATGTGACCTAAGGTTCTTCCTTGTTGCACCATGAATACAACTTGTTTTGTGGATTCAAACAAAATTGATATTCTCTACAATTTCAAATATCTACCTGAGTTTTGGGATATGATTTTCTCTTATGTGGGAATGTACACAGATATCATCCACATAGAGTTCTAGGTTTTATGCAAGAACACCTTAAAGAAATGGCACATGACCCCTTGCAAGGTAGCCACGACATTGATTAGGCCAAATGGCATCACTCAAAAGGCATACATTCTCCATTTAGTGGCAAAATCAATTTTATGTTGATCTTAAGTAGCTATAGCTACTTGATTATAGCCTAAAAATCCACCCAAGAAAGTATATACCTCCTTGCTTGCTACACATTCTAAGAGATGCTCAATGATTGGAAGCAGAGAACTATACTTGATGGTCGATGCATTAACTTTCTTCAAGTTAATACATGCACACAAATTACCATTCTTCTTGGGCACAACCACAATGGGATATACCCATTCAATCTGCTCAACATCATTGATAAATCCTAGTTCCTTTCTGCGATCAATTTCTTCATTTATTTTTGCTGCATATGTGCCATTGTAAGTCTATGGTTCTTGTTTCATAGGCTTCACTTCTAAAGTCATAGGGATCCTATGCCATAGAAGTCTAGATCCATTTCTTTTCAAATATTTTTATGTCCAAGCAAACACATCTTGATATTCTCACAAAAGGTCTATTAACTCTTCTTCCTCCTCAATAATTAGGTCATTTTCTATGTATGTGCTTATGTCTTCTTGCTTTTCGATTGTCATTACAATTTTCTTGGTCATTTATTTATTGTCGTAAGCTTCTTGCATGAGAGCTTCTTGTTTGGGCATGCTCACTATAATTTTCCTAATCTTGATCTCATATTTTTTAAATTTGTGAGGCACTTGAAATAATGACTCTCTTCTCCCTATATTGGTGGGTTCTTCTAGTGTTTGATATATTCAAGAAGTTTAAATAATTGGTTGAAAAGAAAATAGGTAGAAGCATATGAAGCTTGAAATAAGATGGAAAAGGTTACTATTTTTCTCATCAGTTTCTTGCATATTTGGAGGAAGAGGGAATTAAGAAGGAGACTACAAAGAGATACATAGCTCAACAAAATGGTGTGGCCAAAAGAAGAAATAGGTCTATCTTGGAGATGGGTAGGAACATGTTAAATGAGAAGGACTTACCACTTACTTTTTGGGCTGAACCATATAATATTGTTACACTTATGTGTTCCTCGAGTAGCTTTAATGTGAACCTTTTCCCTATACATGGGCACTTTTTACTCTAGTGCTGGATAGAGGTTTCTTCCCCATGTCACCACATACTTGATACTCTCATATATGGTGGTACTTTGTACTTCGGGATATCATTAAGCTCTTACTTTAGTTTCGTTCATTGTCAATAAAGAGAGCTATTTGAGCCACCGTCTTCTCCATGTGTCTTACTGCATTTGTGCTCCTTGTGTGTGCTTATTGTGTGTCTTTCTCACTTCTACACACAACCAATAGTGATATCAGAGTAGGCTTAGTTCCTTCTCAAGTTTCAGTTTCTCGCATCGCGGTGCGCGTGCACTTTAAACAGTGCAAATCGACTTTGGAGCATAGAACTATGAATTTTAGTAGCCAAGAAACATTTCCACCAAGCGTCCTAGGGTTTTAACCCCATTTCAAAGCCATTCGTCCAATCAGAATTGCCATCAGAGTGATGGTTTGTGAGCAAAAATTTCAACATTCATTTCAGCTTTCTTCGAAGTGAAGATTTTGTCACATTCTTGTTCTTTTGTGAAACGGTGGGCAACAATGACTTGTTTGGCATGCTTCAAGCTGAAGATAAGCTTTATGGGACCAAGTATCTAATGTGGTCTTACATGATGAAGCATGTTCTTGTTGCTAAACAACTTTGGAACGTAGTGGCAGATGTAGATTGAAGACCTGCAGGTTCTTCTACTTCACAGTCTACTGTCATAGATGGAGCTTCTTCTTCGAGTACAGTGGTTTCTCCTTCTCCACCGACATAAGAGTAGCTTAGATGGGATGGAAAAGATGCTCAAGCTCATGCTTTGATTGCACTTTCAGTGAAGCATCATATAGTTCCACACGTTCGGTCATGTTCTACATCAAGATAGGCATGGGACACTCTTGCTTCTTTGTATGCCGTGCGTAACGAAGCACGTGTTGCATACTTGAGGAAGCAACTTGAGGATGTATGTATGGCTGAAAATGAGTCGATGGATGTGTATGTGACATGCATCAAGGACTTGAAAGAGCAATTGGCAAACATAGGTGAGATTATTTCGGATGCATCACTCATTCCTACATTGTTGAAAGGATTACCAGAAAGCTTTGTTACTACGCTCCGTTTGGCTGCAAAAGGAAATCCTAATATGTATGCATTTGATGAGGTTTTGCCTCTTCTTTTGCAAGAAGAGAAATCTAGAGTGAGTAGGAGTGGTTTGATTGAGGGAACACAAGCACTTGCTATCTCACAAAAGGGGAAAAACAAGTATGGTTCAACTTTGGGTTCATCAAAACCAAAGCCTCAACCTTCCTCTTCCACTCATTCATCTAATGATGGTGATTTGCAAAAGAAGAAGAGATGCAAATATTATCGAAAGGCTGGTTATACTATTGATGAGTGTAGAAAGCTTGCTAAACACAATGAAAAGAAGAAGGAATCCAACATGTCTATTGCTGAAAATTCAGCAAATGCAAAGAATGATGAAGCTAACATGGCTCAAGATTTTTGGGCATGTGTTGTTACATGTCATTACGATGCTTCTTTGCATTCTAGATGTATGGTTGTGAGTGAGGCTGATTCAGTTTGGTTCTTTGATAGTGGTGCTTCAAAGCACATAACATCATGCAAAAGATTTTTTGCCTCTTTGAAAGATGCACCCAAAGGAGGACATGTGCTGTGTGCAAACAATGCCTCTTATCCTATCATTGGAGTAGGAGAAATTGAGCTTACAGTTGCAAATGGAGGTGTGATTCTCTTAAAAAATGCATTGTATGTGCCCATTATCAAGAAGAACTTAATTTTAGTTCTGTTGATTGCCAAAGCTGGACTTCATGTACACTTTGTTGATGATAAGTCTATGGTTCATGATTTCAGCAATGGTGATATTATCGTGATGTGTGGTACATTATGTAATGGTTTGTATTGCATGGATACATACAAGAGGGCTGCCTCGAATTCCTTGGTTGCTCATACTTCTTCCATGGCTAAAATGGAGCTTTGGCATGCTTGTTTTTGGTCACTTGAACTTTAATAGTTCGCTTTACTTGCAAAAGAATGACATGGTTATTGGTTTGCCTACTATTGAGTCCATTGAAAAGCATGCATGTGAAGGTTGCATTCTTGGAAAAATGCATTGTGCTTCTTTTCCAAAAGATAGTCATACACACACTACAAGAAAATTACAACTTGTTCATAGTGATGTACATGGTCTCGTCAAGACTCCATCTTTTGGGAAGCTTGTATAGTTTGTTACCTTCATTGATGATGCTACTCGCCATACATGGGTGTATCCTATGAAAGCAAAGAATGAGGTATTTTCTTGCTTAAGCATTTTTAGCTATGGCTGAAAATTTTTCTTCACAAAAGCTTTTGACTCTACACACCGATCATGGTGGTGAATACATGTCACATGAGTTTTATGCTTTTCTTCATGAAAGAGGTATTTCACACCAATGTACGGTGCCATATACACCTCAGCAAAATGGTGTTGCGGAGCGTTAAAATAGAACTCTACTTGAAATGGCATGATGTATGGTTAAAGGAAAGCATCTTCCTGATAAGTTTTGGACGGAAGCGGTCATGTGTGCAAACCTGTGTTGAATAGCTTCCCAAACAAAAGCATTGAGAGTCATCACTCCTTATGAAGCTTGGAATGGTCATAAGCCTATGATTAGTCATATGCGTGTGTTTGGTTGTTTGGCATATGCTCTTCTACCATCACAACAACGTCACAAACTTGATGACAAGACAAAGAAATGTATATTTGTTGGTTATATTGCTGAAAGTAAGGGATATCATTTGTGCCATCCATTGAAGAACACAATTATTGTGGGTCGAGATGTGGTATGTACTGAAAATTTAGTTTTCCCTCTACTTGAATGCAGAAAACACACAACAGTTAGCTCACAAGATGTGTTCGATACGCTCATGCCTTTGTTTCAAAATGGTGCGCTTGACTATGGCCATGTAGACCAGCCAACTGAGGCACAAAGGGCTGAAAAATTCCAGCAAAATAGTGCTGAAAATGCAGAGAATTTCCAGCCAAACATGGTTGAAATTTTTCAGCCAAAAAATATCAAAACTACTGGACATTTGTGTCAAGATATGGCTGAAAATGAGCATGAAATTCAGCCCATGCATGATGTACATGTTGATGATGTATTGAATAATGAATGCATGTCTATCAAGAGTGCACAAACTATGCCAAAGTGGGCGAAACAAACTTTGCAGGATAGCAAATTGAGTGCACCTTTACTTGGTAAATCAAGATCAAGCTCTCATAATGCATCAAGTAATTTTGTGGATTATTCTCTTATTGCTACAGCATGTAATTTTTGAAGATGCATGTGACGATCCACAATGGATGAGTGCTATGCAATTAGAAATGGATTCCATACATAGGAATGGTACTTGGGAGCTATGTGAATTGCCAAAAGGAAAAAATGCCATTGGTACAAAGTAGGTTTACAAGATTAAGAGAAAGTTTGATGGTAGTATTGATCGCTACAAAGCTAGATTGGTTGCCAAAGGATATGCACAACAATATGGCATTGACTATGAGGAGACTTTTGCACCTACTTCACACATGACTACAATTTGTACCGTGCTTGCATTGGCTTCCCATCGAGGTTGGAAAGTGCATCAATTGGACATAAAAACAGCCTTCTTGAATGGTGATTTGCAAGAAGAGGTCTATGTGAAGGAACCTCCTCGATTTGCTATGAAAGGGAAAGAGCATATGGTTTGTCACTTGCATAAAGCATTGTATGGTCTCAAGCAAGCTCCACGTGCATGGTATGACAAAATACATAAGCACTTGGTTGTTCTTGGCTTCACATGTAGTTCAATTGAAAGCACACTCAATGTACTCAAAGATGGGGCTGATCTTATAGTGCTTGTTCTTTATGTCGATGACATACTCTTGACTGGGTCATGTGATGCAAAACTTGACATTCTTATGGCTGATTTGCAACATACTTTTGATGTCACTTATCTTGGTCTTTTGAGCTACTATCTTGGCATCCATTTTGTATCCATTGAGGGGGGAATTGTTATGCATCAAGCAAAGTATGTTGAAAAACTACTTCAACATTTTCACTTTGAGGATTACAAGCCAGTTTCCGCACCAGTTGAGATAGGATTTAGGTTCTTAGTTGAGGATTCTAGTGATGCATTTGACACTTCTCTTTATCAGCAAGCTATGGGATGTCTTATGTATGCATGCAACACAAGGCCGGATATACAGTACACAGTTTCCCAGTTGAGTCGAATCATGCATAGCCCTGGCACTAAGCATTGGCAAGCGGTGAAAAGTGTGTTTAGATATCTCCGAGGCACCTTGAACTTAGGCCTCTTTTATGGCAGATATTCAACCATGCTTGCATGCTTTTATAGATAGTGATTGGGTTGGTTGTTATGATACTCGCGTGTCCATTGGTGGTAATTGCTTTTTCCTTGGAGATTCATGCACATCTTGGTTGAGTAAGAAGCAACCTACACTGGCGACATCAAGTTGTGAAGATGAGTACAGGGTAGTTTTCATAGCTATAGTGGAGTGTATATGATTGAGACTCCTATTGATGGATTTTTGCATGGAGATTGATGCTGCTATGCATATTCTCACTGATAGTCAAAGTGTTTTGGCTGTTGCATGAAGCCCAGTGTTTCATGCACGGACCAAACATATTGAGATGCATTATGAGAGAGAGCACCTTCATGCAGGAGATATTGATTTGATATATGTGCCTACACAAGATAATGTGGCAAACATATTCACCAAAACTCTTCCACGGGAAAAGTTTGAAGCTTTTTGCAAAGCTTTAGGCTTGTTACCTTGTGGGGGCTGATCTATCACTCTCTGTATGTGTTCATATCATTCACTTCAGGGGGGTTTGTTACACTTATGTGTTCCTTGAGTAGCTCTGATGTGAACCTTTTCCCTATACATGGGCACTTTTTACTCTAGTGCTGGCTAGAGGTTTTTTCCCCATGTTACCACATACTTGATACTCTCATATGTGGTGGTACTTTGTACTTAGGGATGTTATTCAACTCTTACTTCATTTCAGTTCATTGTCAATAGAGAGAGCTATTCCAGCCATCGTCTTCTCCGTGTGTCTTGCTGTGTTTGTGCTGCTTGTGTGTGCTTCTTGTGTGTCTCTCGCACTTCTACACACACCCAACAAATATGACGGTTTATGTGATGAACATGATTCCACCTACTCAAAGTTCTATACAGAAAGCACCTTATGAAGTGTTCAATGAATCAAAACTAGATGTTTCTAATTGTAGACTTTTTGGAAGCATATGCTTTGTTCATGTTCCACAATAGCTAAGGTCAAAGTTGGATCCAAGGTCATAGAAAATAATTTTCATTGCCATGGAAGAAGGGCAACGAGGATATAGATGTTTCAACCTAGATACTAGAGTGATTAATGAAGAAGAAAATACAAGAAGTCATGAAGAAGAGCCAAGTCCTCCGAGCTCACCCGAAAGTCAAATTACACATGAAGAGGTAACTTCCCTAATCAAAAGTTGAGGAAAATTCTAGATTAACTTTCAAAGCATCCTAATGAATTTTCTCTAAAGTAGGTGTAGCAGAAACTGTAGCACGAACATGAGCATGAAGAATATCATCATCATCAACACTATCTTCATCAGCTTCAGTACTTGTATTTGTACGTGTAATAGGATGTTTTTCAACACCCTGCACAATATTCCATAGGCCTTTTGTGACCAATACATGACATATCATATAAGCCACAATGGGTAATTCATACCATCCAACTTATTCTCAACAACCAACATATGAAATACATCATTGCTTTCAGCCATGGCCGCTGACTAAAATAACCTGATGCAAAAAAATGACTGTATCTCAAAAAGTTGAACAAAACTAGCCTAACAAGTTCTACTAAACCTCTAGTAGACTTTGAGACTCTTATACTAGTGAACCAAAACGTGTATATATCTTTGGCACAAAAAGACAAAATAGCCTGCACAAGTACTACATTAGTGTGTTTGGAGGCCGAAACGAGCTTAGATCATGATTTTGACACAACATAGCGAAGCAGTTTTGATCTCCTAATCACCTTGAGTATGCACACAAAATTTCGTGTGATTCTGAGACTATGAATCAAGAGGTGTCAACGATGCCCTAGATGAAGTGGCGACCTGCTCTCATACCAATTGTTGAAGTTTGAGGCCTTCTGAAGGATGCAAACAGCACAAGGAAGAAGGAAAAGCTTGGAGCACAACACAAAATACTAAATGTATTACCACTAGAATGGACAAAGATAAGTAGCATGTTAGGGCAATAGATGTATATACAAGTCAAGGAAAAAAGCCTCGTAAAGAAGGAAAAAAGTGCCCCGACAGTCCTAGAGTGTTCAGACACATCACTACCTAAATATATCAACAAGGGGGAGTGTTTGAAATTTAGAAGCTCGGTGTGAACCAAGACTAAATTCAGGTGCCATCACTACACTTTGTATTACAGTCTACAAAAAATTTTCTAGGAGTTTTTCAGCTCAAGATTCCATCTAACTTGATGCAAAAAAGTGAGGGATTTTGGAGGCATATTTTTTATTCAAATTCTGCACCAACTTTTGGAGCATTATATAAGCAAGAGGTTGCAAGAAAGTTCTGGCCATCCTCAAGCTTCCTGTGCTCACTTTTTAGGCTCTCATTAGGATTCTATACTCTAGTTCTAAGCTAGCCCTAGCTAAGCTAGCCCTTGTTAGCTGAAGTTTTCACTTTGGCTACATCCTTTTTCATCTATGTCTCATTGTGTAGGTGTTTGTTTCATGAGCAAGATAGTTCATCTCGTAGCTCTTCTTGTATGATTTCATTTGACTATAATCATAGCATGAAGTGTTTATTATCCTTGATCATATTGAGCTTGAAAGGTAAGGTGGAACCTCTATTCAACTTGAAGTGGGAGAGGCTCAAAATTAATATTGAGCCTCTATTCAATTTGGAGTTAGCGAGTCTCAAACTTAAGTTTTAGCCTCTATTCATCTTTCAGTTAGAGAGGATCAAGCTTAATTTTGAGCCTCTATTCATGTTGGAGTCAGAGAGGCTGGAACTTGAGTTTGAGAATATATTCATCTTGGAGTTAGAGAAGCTCAAAGTTAAGAATGAGCCTTTATTCAACTCTACGTTTTAGAGGGTTGAATTTAAGTTTTGTTGGAGCAAGTCTATGATAAGCCTAAGTATTGGCTTGAGTCCCACAAAGTCATAGAAGAAGCCTTAAAATGAAGACTATGTAAAGTTCACTTGTGAACTACCTCTTGTAACTTTTGAAGAGTTTACTTAATGTAAAAGTGAGAGAATCTTAAGTGGTTGAGTCCACTTGATCAAAAAGGGAAAGAGGAGCCACAAATTCGTGATTTGTGGTAGGTAGAGAATCAAATCAATCACTAATTGATTGGAGAGTGATTGAGGGAAGTTAGCCTCCCAAACTCAACTATAAATAGATGGCAGCTTTAGTCGTGGTTAGAGAGACCTATGTGAAGACCTCCAAGAGCTGAGCTTTATGCCATATCAAGGTGTGATTACAAGACACACATATGTATCAGTAAGTCCATTATATTGTACAAGCAATATACTTTCATTTTCATGATTATTTGAGTTCATATTTCCATATTCTTTTTTTAATAAAGGAAGTTCGGCAATAGCCTACTCTCCCGGACTTGAATTAAATTAAGAAACAAAGGTACAATAGAAGGGGACTAGTGCCCACGGGACCCCCCAAATCCCACAAAGCAGGGGAAGCTTGGTTGATTCCTAGGTTGCATTACAAAGAAGGTTGATCACCCTCTCGTCGCCCTCATGCGGGACCCACTTGGGTTTAAGCTTGTTGTTGATCAAAAGGAGGACTTGGTGGTGCCTGAAGGGGGGGGATTTCTTACTGTTGACAATCCTTTTGCCAAGGAGGAATAGAGATTTTTCAATCGACCACTCCCTGGGGGGGTCGCCGAAGTTGAGAGCACACCGCTCTCGCCAAATTTTCCACAGGACTTCCCCTCTGATTGCGTTCCAGAGAGCCGCAGAGCATCCAATCGCTTCTCCCAAAAGGACTTGTTTCCAACCAAGCTGTTTCTGAGCTCTGATTTTCAGTCCAACCTTCTGCCAGATTCTGTAGGAGTTGGGGCAAGTAAGGAAGATGTGTGGGACATCTTCGATTGCACGGTGGCAGCGTTTGCACCACGGAGGGATCCCACAAATTTTGCTTGCCTTATGGTTAGTCCAAATTCCTCGATGAAGAATTTGCCATAAGAGGACAGACTTCTTAATCTCTATAAGTGGGTGCCAGATACCCATGAATTTCATGTCCCACCGAAGCCGCGTCCAAGACAGGCACCACTTCTTGTTGAGGCTGATCTGGAGGTCAGTCGTTTCTTTGATGTTCGGGATTTTGAGTAGGCTATTTCCATTGTGCCATTTGAGACCACGCGCGTTCGGAGCATCATGTCCCATGAGAAGGTGAGTTTTGTGACGATCCCAAGCAAGGCATCTGCTTTGCAAGGTGTTCCATTCTTCGTAGGAGATGTTTATGCGAGGGTCGATATCCTCGAAGTTGATCCAACTGTTGGTGTCATGTTTCCAGAGGTGTTTCCATTTTTTGAATCCTTTGTTCCATAACTTCTTGGCATTTTGAATGTTCCACGACTCCACACTCCGGATGCCATGTATCGGAAACCAGATAGAGTCGTTTTGTCTGATTCCGGCCGCCCACTTCCAGTCCTCACTAATTCTTGTGAAGCTTTTGACTTTATTCCAGCCCTTCCAAAGAGAGCATACGAGATTGGAGCCTTTCGGGAAGACAGGTATCGGGGAGAATAGCAGGGTCATGATGTCAAGGTTCTTCCAGTTCGGGGACCCCGTGAGGGCCAACTCATTTTTGTTTCTGAAGATCAGCTTGGCCCACGAGGCCTCCCTATTGCACCAAGCTTTAATCATCCATTTGGCTGCCAGTTTGTTAGCCATACACCCAATGTCCAGGATGCCAAGCCCCCCGCTATCTCTAGGGCTGGTGCAGATGGCCCATTTGATTTTAGGCACCCCCCTTCTGTTATGATCACCCGTCCAAAGAAAGTTTCTGCAGATGCTATTCAGTTTGGACAGGCCTTGCTCATTCGGTCTCCAGCAAGAAAGGAAATAGATGGTAGACGAGAGGAGGAACGTGTTGATAACCATCGCCCGTCCAGCGAGATTGATTTGCATGCCTCTCCAGTAATTGAGCTTGTTTTCAAGTTTGGCCAGCACCCAGTTCCATCGCTGCTCCATAGAGACGCCAAATCCCAAGGGGATTCCAAGCAGCCGAAAGATTTGGCCCTGCGGAATGATTTGACAGCCATGATCAATGAGAAGGCCAGGTTGATGTCCCACAATGGCCCTAAAGGCGGTCTTATTGTGGTTGATTTTGGATCCAGAGGCCTCACAAAAGGTATCAAGACACCTCCTGAAAGTCTCCAGGCTGGTATTATCATTGTGAACGAACGCGTTCATATCGTCAGCAAAAAGTCTCATGATGATTTGACTGTGGTCGTGAGGTAGCTGGAGGCCTTTGATATTGCCAGCCTCCACTTGTTGAGCCACAAGTCTGCTCAGCCCCTCAGTGGCGATGGCAAAGAGAAGGGGGGCAAGAGGGCACCCTTGTCTAATAGATCTTTTAAGATGGATCGCCTTCGAAAGTTTGCCGTTAACGTTAATTTGGGTCGTTGCGTTGCCGAGAAGGGTCGCGATCATCTTGGTGAATTTCTGACTACATCCGAGGTCTTGGAGCGACTGCAGAATATAGTCCCATTCTAGCCTATCGTAGGCTTTGTCAAAGTCTATCTTGAGGAAGACCACATCTTGATTAGACTCGTTTGCAAATTGAATACCTTCCCAAATATCCATAATGGTTTCCAGGATGGACCTGCCTTTGATGAAACCTTTTTGGTCCTCACTAAGCCAAGATCTCAGGTGGCACGCAAGTCTGTTGGCAATGACTTTGGCGACGATCTTGTATCCTGTTTGGAGCATCGTAATTGGCCGCCAGCTCTCGATTCTGTTTTTTTCCCCCTTCTTGTGAATCAGCTTGATAATTCCATTATTT
This sequence comes from Ceratopteris richardii, assembly GCA_020310875.1. Taxonomy (NCBI): domain Eukaryota; kingdom Viridiplantae; phylum Streptophyta; class Polypodiopsida; order Polypodiales; family Pteridaceae; genus Ceratopteris; species Ceratopteris richardii. The sequence continues at coordinate 136,439,398 of CM035433.1, read as the reverse complement.
ATACAAGAAGGAAGAGCACCAAATTTTAGCGCTTCTTGCCAAACCATCCGAAGAGGGGTGGCAACCACCAGCTTGAAGGATTTAAAAAACTCATTAGTGAGTCCGTCGGGTCCCGGGCTTTTACCGAGAGGGAGGGCATCAATGACCTCAATGATTTCTGATTCAGAGATCGGGGCATGAAGCAGGGAGTGGAGGTTGGGTGGTATTCTCTGGGGGGAAACCCTAGAAATGGCAGCCATGCAGTCCCTTCTATGGTGGGAGAGGGGGTTCGAGGTTCCCAGGAGTCTCGTGAAGTGCCCTTCGATGATGCCAAAATTATCTTCTTCCGAGTTGCATACATTGCCATGTGGGTCTAGCAGTAGGGGAATCGTCTCTCTGTTGTGTTTCCTTTTAAGGATACTGCACATCTCTTTGGTGGGTTTGTCGGCTTTTCCAGCCCACCACTCCTTGAAGAAGATTTGCAAGTTTTTCCTTTGTATTTCTTCCTCGTATCTCAACGCAGCTCTGATTCTTCGGAGACCTTTCTGGGCTTGGTGTTTTCCTTTGTTCACTTCCTCCTCGAGTCGCCAGAGTCTGTGGTAAAGCGCTTCCCTACGAGCCCGCCGCACTGTCTCGAGCATCTTCTTAGTTCTGATCATGATCTTGCGAGACTTGTCGACCGCACTTCTCCAGCACTTGGCTGGGGCCAAGCCAGAGGCGAACGCCGCCTTCCACACATCGGCAATCTCTTGATGGACGGAGGGGAGAGAGAAGGTGGAAGCGTTGGCATGGAACCACGGAGCCTTGTGGGTCCTGTTGGAAGGTTGAAAAGTGATAACGATCGGGTAGTGATCAGAGATGGTGAGGTCAGTACGTTGCGTGATGGACGGGTGGCCCCATAGATGAGTAAAGCTCTGAGAGATGTAGCATCTATCAAGTCTAGCTTTCCTCAGATCCTCGCCCGCTTGGAGATTCGACCAGGAAAAGCCATTCGAGTCTTTGAATTCGACCAGATCCAAGTGGAGTTTGGTCATGTCCCACGTTTCTTTCTCCCGACTGTCAATGACCCTGCCCTTGCCCAACCATCTGTCCATAGGGTCCTCCACCATGTTGAAGTCTCCACATATAAGCACGTTGTGGGGAAGCGAGTCAAGAGAAGTCCAAGTGTTCAGCCTCTCCAAATCCCCGTTAGGGGCGTACAAAGAAACCATAGTAACACAGAGGGGAGCACCAAAAGAAACCGCAATCCAGCGGTGATTTACATCTTCAATGGAGTTCTCGAGCTTTTCAAGCCAGGGTTGTTTAACACCGATAGCCGTTCCACCGGACCCCCGCTGGTGCTTTGTTGGGATCCACACATGGGCCGAGGAAACCTGTCTGAGCCGTTTCAGAAGGTCTTCTCCGTCAATTTTAATCTCTTGAATGCATATAATGTCTGGTTTTAAGCTAGTGTCGCGGAGCCATTGACCAATGATGGCCGCTCTTGAGGGATCGGTTAGCCCCCTAGCATTAAGCGAGATGACAATCATTTTTGTATTGATCCCTCTTTGCGGGAGGGAGCCTTGTCCTTTCTTCTCTTGGCTTCATCTTTCTTTTTCGCTGGGATCTGATCCCGACTTAGAAATCGGTTCTTGTGGGGGCTTTTCCAGGGTAGCTCCATAGGCTGTTTTCCTTTGCGGGATACACCTTGCTGGGGAGAATTGGGCCCCATGCTCGGTACCGTTTCCGGGATCGTCGATCCAATGATGGAACTTTCACTATCCATGTTGTCTTCATTACTAGTGGTGAATCCATCTTCTTTGCTTGTAGTATAGCCCTCCTGGGGGGTTTCTTTGTTGTCAAGGATCTCTAGGGCATTGTCGTAGGTATCTACCTCGAGTGGCTTCCCGCCTGGATAGTCAAGCTCGTTGATCTCCTTTCCTAGATTGCAGTACAAATTGCTGTTGGGGGTAAGTGGTAGGTTGTTTCTCTCACCGTTGGCCCTCGGACTTCTTTTCCTTCTTCTTCTAACTTCAGTAAAGCCATCAGCATCAGCTTGTGGATTGAGGAGGCCCTTGCCTTCCCCTTCCTTGGTCGAGTGGGTCAAATCGCCGTTGTTGTCTTGAGCAGTTTTGGAGGCTTCTTGCGAACGCTTGTTTTTTTGCCTGAGAGGGCAGTCTTTAATCCTGTGACCTTGTTGACCACAACGAAAGCACGCGTTGGGGAGGTTTTTGTAGGTGATATCCTGCTCCCAAACATCACCTTCGCCCATGTCCACTTTGATCATTGTAAGTGTACTACTCACTGCCATAACTCTCAGTTTTCTTGTAAGTGTACTACTCACTGCCATAACTCTCAGTTTTCTCAGTCAGATTGCAGAGATGGTTTCTGTGCGCTTGGTGCATCATTTTCAGCGATTTAACTTGGTAAAGTTAGCTCTATAATTCTACTATATGCTCATCAATTTTCATTTCATTTGGGTATTGCAATCTTCAGTTATGTTCAGTTGAAGTCAACCGTGTCTGTCATTTTCACTTCTCTGTCAAGTACTCGACTTTTTTACGCATCTTGTCAGAGCTGTTTCTCAGTGTGGATTTATCCAAATTCAATGATGTAAAGCTTGTTGGATTCAGCTTACTGTCTAGTATAATCATAAAAAGTTTCATAATCATTGGATTCTTAAACCTGGAGTTATGTTCATTTTGCTGCTCACTGGTCTCAAACTATACCAGCCCGTGAAAATCGGGATGATGTCATCAGTTGCTAAACATCATTCTCAGTGTGTGGTTCATTGATGAGATTACTCTTGAAAGTTAGAATTTAAGTTAACTAGAGTTCCCCAAGAGGAATTAAGCTAATTGCTGCTGTGCTCAGAGAATTATGCAAAACACTGGACATGTGTATGAACCAGAAATAGCAAGTTCTTCACCTTTGAGCTAACTCCAACTTATCTGTTTTGATCTGTCTTTTTATGAGTGAGCTTGCAAGGTATATAGGGTGTCTAATACATCCATTGGAAAGCTAAAAGGGCCCACCATATACTCTTGGAGTTCATTTGGCTGGTGTAGATCAAGGATTTTGCAACACCTCTTCATCTTCAAGCACATACCTATCCATCTCTTCACAATGGTATCAGAGCAAGGTTGGACAACATGGCAGATGGATTTTCTTCATCAATTGAAAAATTGGACAGATGTAACTCCTCAGCTTGGTCATTAAGAATGGAAGCTTATCTCCAAGGTAGAAGTTTATATGGTTATGTGGCTGGAGATGAAGTTATGCCAAGTTTCAGGAACAAAAGTCAATGAACACAAGAAGAACAAGAAAGATTGAGCACATGGTGCTCCAAGGATGCACTTGCAAGGTCTTATCTCCTCAACTCTATCTCAGATTTTTGTTGCCTCACATTAGAAGTTGTAAGACATCTCAGGAAGTGTGGGATGCACTTGAAGCCTTCTTCTCTTCAAGTACCAAAGCTAGGAAGCATCAACTATGGCTGGATTTCACAACTCTGAAGAAGGCTCCCAAACAAAATGTGAATGATTTTGTCACAAAGCTCAAGGACATAGCGGATCAGTTGGGAAGCATTGGAGAGGTAATAGATGAAGAGAAAATTGTAAGGCAGGTCATCAATGGCTTGAAGGCAGATGACAAGTGGGAAGCATTCACCACAGCTATGGATTTGTACATGGACATGCATGTACCTGATTTCAATAAACTCATTGGACAACTACTTACTCAAGAGGCAAAGCTTATCAAAAATGGAGAAAGCTCTAAAGGTAATCAATCTTCAGCTTTATACACTGATAAAAGCAAGTCCAAAGATAATAAAGGAAAGGCAAAGAAAGTGGATGATGAAGCACGTACATATCAAGCTAACTATGCAGGTAGAGGAAGACATGGTAGAGGTAGAGGAAGAGGAGGTAGACAAGGCAGGGGGAGATCCCAAGACTCCAACTCATGTTCTATTTGTGGATTAACTAATCATACAAGTGAAAATTGCTTTAGGAATTCCAGGAAGCAAAGAGGCAGAGGATACAATAGAGGAAGTTATGGCTACTCAAGAGGAAGGTTCAACAACTATCATGGCAACTACAACAACTACAATCATTCAAACTATCAAGGAGGCTACAAAGGAAGCAGAGACTTCAATAACTACACAGAAGACTCAAACAAAGAGGGTTCATTATTGATCATGAACATGGCTATGCCACAAGGTAAATCTGATGAGCATGTTTTCTACATAGATTCAGCTTGTTCAAATCATGTGGCAGGAAATGTGGCACTCCTATCAGATTTAGAAGATCCAAGGAATAAGCATGAGTTACAAACAGGAGATGATACAAGACATCTTGTGGAGAAAATAGGCAATGTCAAAGCACCTGATGGAAACATCAACCTACTCAGTAAGGTACTCTATGTCCCTACCATTACAAAGAATTTGATAAGTGTTGGGAAGATAGTAGAGAAAGGGTTGCAAGTGAGGTTCACAAAAACAGGAGCATTTGTTGAAGATCCAAGTCAAGGATTTAGAAGAATTTCAAAAGGTGAAAAGACAGGTAGATTGTTCACATTTGAATTACAAGACACTAGAAACATTGCTCTCTTTAATTATGGTAGTCAGACACTCACAGAATTGGAAGTATGGCACAAAAGGTTAGCACATATTGGTGAAAGACCAAAGTGTACTCGGACTTCCTAACTTGTCAAAACAACATATGATTTATAAGTATAGTGCATGTCAATTTGGAAAGTCTCACAGGTTACCATTCATGAAGAAAGGTTATATGCATGGAGATCTCTTGGAGTTGGTTCATACAGATGTATGGGGACTTAGCAAGGAAGCTTCAATATCCGGATCAAGGTATTATGTCTCCTTTATTGATAATTGTTGCAGATGGACTATCCTATTCTTTATGAAACACAAAGATGAAGTTTTTTCATGTTTCAAAAGATATTTGGCTCTTGTGGAGAATCAACAGGTAAATCACTAAAAAAGCTAAGGTCAGATGGAGGGGGAGAATACTTCTCCCATGAGTTTGATTCTTTTCTTCAAGAAAGAGGAATCAAAAGAGAGGTAACTACAAGGTACACTCCTGAGCAAAATGGAGTGGCAGAAAGGAGGAATAGGACAATTGTTGAAGCTGCAAGGTCCATGGTAAATGAAAAGCATTTGCCTAGTTATCTATGGGCTGAGCCTGTATCTACAGCCACTTACTTGATTAACAGGTTGCCTTCAAAATTCCTTGATGGGATGACTCCATATGAGGCTTGGAATGGAAGAAGACCAAGCTTAGATCATTGTAAAATTTTTGGATGCATTGTTTTTGCACATGTTCCTTCACAGGTTAGAGGCAAGATGGATCCAAAGGCAGAAAGGTGTGTATTTATTGGATATGACAACAATCAAAAGGGTTACAGGTTATACAACCCTACCAACAAAGGATTCTTGGTAAGCAGAGATGTAGTTTTTGATGAAAACAATTCATGGTATGAAGATTCATGCAGGAAGGTCAATTTACCATATGATCTTGAAGAAGATTTTCCAAAGCTTGTTAGAGAACAACCGAAGATTGAAGAACAAGACACCTCAGAGGATGATGAAGAATCTCAGATGGAAAAGATCAAAGCATGGAAGTCTAAAGGTAAAGAAAAATTGCAGGAACTTGGACATGAGGCAGAATCATCACATGATGGCCTAAGAAGATCTATGAGGGAAAAGAAAAAACCAGAAAGGTATGGGTTTAACACCTCATTAGTAACTAAACATTCTATCTATATAGCACAGGACATAAACCAAGAGGAGCCATCATCATTTGAAGAGGCCAAAGCAAAATCAGAATGGAAGCATGCAATGAAGGAAGAGATTGAAGCACTTGAGGAAAACAACACTTGGGATTTGGTGCCCAAGACTTCATCCATGAAGGTAATAGGCTCAAGATGGGTCTATAAACTCAAGAAGAATTCTGATGGTTCCATTAACAGGTATAAGGCAAGGCTTGTAGCAAAAGGCTTTGCACAAACTCAGGGGATTGATTATGAGGAGACATTCTCTCCTGTGGCAAAGATGCCTACTATTAGGGTTTTGCTTAGTATTTCCTCTTCCAAGAATTGGAAGATACTTCAACTAGATGTAAAGAATGCATTCTTGAATGGTTGGATAACAGAAGAGGTATATATGGCACAACCACCTGGATTTGAGAATCAAGTTTATCTTGATTATGTGTGTAAACTTAACAAAGCATTGTATGATCTCAAGCAAGCTCCAAGAGCTTGGAATTTCGGACTTGTTTCATTCTTGCAGGACAAAGGCTTTCAACCAAGCAAGGCAGATCCTTCACTCTTTATCAAAAAGAGTAACTCCGAGGTCATCTACTTATGTGTATATGTAGATGATATTATATTGACAGGAAATGATGCAGATGGTATGAAGAAGATCAAAGATCAGATGAGATAAGAGTTCAAGATAAGTGATTTGGGTTCACTTACCTACTTCCTAGGTTTGGAAGTTGTCTACAAAGATCATGGTTTGTTTCTCACTCAAAGAAAGTACATTAAGGACATGTTGGCAATATTCAAGATGCAAGATTGTAAGATTGCAGGTACTCCAATGGAGGTCAATCACAAATTGAGCTCACATGAAGGTGAACTCATAGAGGACATCACATCATATCAAAGTCTAGTGGGTAGTCTCAACTATGCCACATTGAGGAGAGTAGATATATGTTACAGTGTGAGTGTGCTAAGTCAATTTATGCACACACCAAGGAAACCACATATGAATGCTGCCAAAAGGATTCTCAAGTATCTCAAAGGAACCATAAATAAAGGACTTTATTATCCTTATGTATCTGATTTAGGTTTGAAGCTATTTTCTGATGCAGATTGGGCTGGCTCCAAGGAAGATAGAAGGAGCACTTCAGGTTATCTTACCTTTGAAGGTTCAAAGCTTATTTCATGGTGATCCAAGAAGCAACCCACAGTTGCTCTCTCTTCTACTGAAGCTGAATATAGAGGTCTTGCCATAGCTACACAAGAAGCTATGTGGATGAAGACATTGTTCAAAGTTCTTGGATTGGAGTTTGGAACTCCAACTATTTATGGTGACAATATGAGTTCTATTCATTTGACTGCTAATCTTATTTTTCATGCAAGGACTAAACATATTGAAGTTCATTATCACTATGTAAGAGAGAAGGTTCTAAGCAAAGAGATTCAAATATCATATGTGTCCACTCATCAACAATGTGCGTATATTCTAACCAAAACATTGGATGGTACAAAGCTTTGCAAACTCAAGGCTATGATTGGTTTACAGGTATTCTTGGAAGATTGAAGACCTCAAGCGTACTTGGCTTGAGGGGGAGCTATTGGAGCAAGTCTATGAAAAGCCTAAGTATTGGCTTGAGTCCACAAAGTCATAGAAGAAGCCTTAAAATGAAGACTATGTAAAGTTCACTTGTGAACTACCTCTTGTAACTTTTGAAGAGTTTACTTAATGTAAAAGTGAGAGAATCTTAAGTGGTTGAGTCCACTTAATCAAAAAGGGAAAGAGGAGCCACAAAATTGTGATTTGTGGTAGGTAGAGAATCAAATCAATCACTAATTGATTGGAGAGTGATCGAGGGAATTTAGGCTCCCAAACTCAACTATAAATAGATGGCAGCTTTAGTCGTGGTTAGAGAGACCTATGTGAAGACCTCCAAGAGCCGAGCTTTATGCCATATCAAGGTGTGATTACAAGACACACATATGTATCAGTAAGTCCATTGTATTGTACAAGCAATATACTTTCATTTTCATGATCATTTGAGTTCATATTTCCATGTTCTTGTGAAGTGTACTACTCACTGCCATAACTCTCAGTTTTCTCAGTCAGATTGCAGAGATGGTTACTTTGAGCTTGGTGCATCATTTTCAGAGATTTAACTTGGTTAAGTTAGCTCTATAAGTCTACTATATGCTTATCAATTTTCATTTCATTTGCGTATTGCAATCTTCAGTTATGTTCAGTTGAAGTCAACCCTGTCTGTCATTTTCACTTCTCTGTTAGGTACCCGACTTTTTTACTCATTTTGTCAGAGCGGTTTCTCAGTGTGTATTTATCCAAATTCAATGATTTAAAGTGTGTTGGATGCAGCGTACTGTCTAGTATAAGTATAAAAATTTGCATAATCATTGAATGCTTTAATCGGGAGTTATGGTCATTTTGCTACTCACTGGTCTCAAACTGTAGCAGCCAGTGAAAATCAGGATGATGTCATCAGTTGCTAAACATCATTCTCAGTGTGTGGTTCATTATTTTTGATGAGATTACTCTTGAAAGTTAGCTCTTTAAGTTAACTAGACTTCCCCAAGAGGAATTAAGCTAATTGCTGCTGTGCTCAGAGAATTATGCAAAACACTGGACAGGTGTATGAACCAAAAATAGCAAGTTCTTCACCTTTGAGCTAACTCCAACTTATCTATTTTGATCTATCTTTTTGTGAGTGATCTTCCAAGGTACATAGGGTGTCTAATACATCCATTGGCAAGCTAAAAGGGCCCACCATATACTCTTGGAGTTCATTTGGCTGGTGTAGATCAAGGATTTTGCAGAAGAAAAGGCAATGGAAGACTTTTGCGGGCAGATCCTGTCCTGAGAAAAACGTATGCATGGGCTCCTAGACTTTTGAACATTGTCGATAAATGGAGAGAGACTTGAACTTCAGATTTTGATTAGGGCGATCCTCCGACTCAAAAGCTTTGGAAATATGGAAGCTACATCTTTATCTCTTTGTGTGTCCATCTAATGGGCTGACACCGTCGTGTGTGGAGAGTGAGTGAGAGAGAGAGAGAGAGAGAGAGAGAGAGAGAGAGAGAGAGAGAGAGAGAGAGAGAGAGAGAGAGAGAGAGAGAGAGAGAGAGAGAGAGAGAGAGAGAGAGAGAGAGAGAGAGAGAGAGAGAGAGAGAGAAAGAGTGAGAGAGAGAGAGAGACAAATAGAGGGAGATCCTATATACCATGACTTGAACCTTACGGGTTGAGTTATAGCAAATTGAAAATGTTGAAAAGAGAGCCAAGAATCCTATGAAATTTTTGGGTTTTCTATCTCATGTGTTACAAATAAGAACCAAATTGAACTAGAGAAGAATAAGTAGCCCTAGCAGGCTTTTGTAGTTCAATGTCAAGCTTGAGTCAATGTCACTTCTTTTTGGCACTCCGTGTGCACCCTTAAGCATGCAAAGTATGGATGACACTGTGCGTATGTATATGTGTATGTATGTGTGTGTGTATGTGTGTCTATGCATGTGTATGTATGTGTGTGTGTATGTGTGTGTATCTGTGTGTATGTATATCCATTTGTATGTATATGTGTGTATGTGAGTGTATGTGTGTGTGTATATGTGTTTGTGTGTGTGTGTATTTGTATGTGTATGTATGTGTGTGTATGCATGTGTATGTATATGTGTGTATATGAGTGTATATGAATGTGTATGTGTGTATGTGTGTGTATGCATGTGTGTATGTGTGTATGCATAAGCATGTGTGTATATGTGAGTGTATGTGTGTATGTGTGTGTATGTGTATGTGTGTATGTGATTGTATGCATCTGTATGTATATGTGCATATGTGAGTGTATGGATGTGTTTATGTACATGTTTGTGTGTATGTGTGTGTATGCATATGTGTGTATGTCTTATGCGTCTGTTTATGTATGTATGCATATGCATGTGTGTATGTATGCATGTTTGTGCATGTGTGTACCTCTTGGTCTCTCTCTCTCTCTATCGATATAAAGATGTGTGTGTATGTCTCTCTCTCTCTCTCATGATTTTGAATCATAGCACAAATGTACTGAGAGAAGTCAGTTTTTTTTTTCAGGTAGCATCATAGGTAGTTTGCCAACCTTACTACCAGTGTTGCTAATATCGAGGCTAGTAACAAAGCTTTTTAGTCATTATTGCATAAGCGACGATAAGCATCACTTATGCGATGGTCCCCATTTTTTTCTAAGGTCATTGCTTATGCAATGCTCTAATTTTAGAGCATCATATAAACAATGCCTCCTGATTCTTTTCTCAAATTGAGGTCTTCATTATGCCCCCTATTCTCTTGTAGTGCTCTCAAACTCCAAGTTGACTAGAGGCTCAAACTTAAGTTTTTGCATGTCTGACTCCAAGTTGAATAGAGACTCAAACTTAAGTGTGATCCTCTCTAATTCCAATTTGAGTAGAGGTCAAACTTAAGTTCGACCCTCTCTAGCTCCAAGTTGAATAGAGGCTCAAGCTTAAGTTGACTCCTCTTCAACTCCAAGTTGAATAGGGGCTCAAATGTAAGTTCAAGCCTATGTAACTCTAAGTTGAATATAGGCTCAAAATTAAGTTCGAGCCTCTCTAATTTTTGGTGCATGGAACAAGCCTAAGTGCTTGGTTAAATGCACATTTGACTTGCCTTATTTGATGAATTATAAATTCACATCCATTGCAATATATGCTTTGTAGAGTTCATAGGTAAGATTTTAAGTTTATCTGAGTAAAACATAAAAAGGATAAATGGAGAAGTTCTTGTGAATTCTATAGATACCAAAAACCACAAATCAATTTGAATTCAGAATTCAAACCATCACGTAGAAGTTAGGATCAGTTTTAAGTGGAATATCTAACTGTCATCAGCTCAAAATGATGTATATATACACGATGCTTTTTGCGTCCATTAGCAATACATTTTCTACTTCATTCTTATTGTATTTTGGAACTTTGTTTTCTACTACAGTATCTTGAGTAACCTTGTCAAGTTCTCACAGTCATTTCTCTGTGTGTGAGTATTCATTGTCCAATCCATCAATTGGAACACTAATCAAGAAGTGTAATAAGCTTTTCTACAATGTTTCATAACCATTGCATGCAAAGATCTTAAGTTATGGGTAAATGTGTGTGATAGGGTCTTTACATCATCTTCTTCTTGGAAAGTCAGGATTACCCACCAGAATTCATATGCACATTCTCTGAGTGTAGTCATCCTGAATGCATGAAATAAATTCTCACAACTTTCTTTACACTTCATTTGAAAGTGTTCAAAAGGTCTCCGGTCAATTGCTACCAAGCTATGATCTCCAAGAAAAACATTGAGAGCCTTCTTCCATAAATAGAAGGTTTACTCAAGGTGCCTTATATTCACAACTTATTTGTTTTGACATAGAGTTTTAGGAATGATGCTTCAAAGAACTATAGTGATTTAAAAGCATGCATTGGAATCTTATGAAGTCTTTTAAGGTTCTTTATAGTTATAAAGGTTGTTCTGGAGAAGGTTTTTGCCAAGACCATCTCATCTCTAAAATCTATCCATCACCTGCTCACACTAGAATCAAACCATGGTCAAAGATTAGACATTATGGGTGACGGATTCCCCTCATCTATTTGCAAGTCTATTTAGAGAAACTACTCATCATGGTCTCTAAGGATGGAAGCCTAGCTATAAGGAAGAAACCTATATGGATATGTCACAGGAGATGAGATGATGCCTATACTCAGAAGCAAGGGCCAACCAACTCAAGAGGAGTAGGATAGGTTGAGTAGATGATGTGCAAAGGATGATCTGGCAAGGTCATACATTCTCAACTCTAACTTGTTACTCCATCATATAAGGAATTTTAAGATACATGGAATGCTTTGGAAGCATTCTTCTCCTCAAGTAGTGAAGCTAGGAAGAATCAGTTATGGATGGAGTTTACGGCACTCAAGAAGATGCCCAAGAAAAGTGTGATTGATTCTGTCACCAAGATGAAAGACATTGCAGACCTACTTGGGAGCGTTAGAGAAATCATTGATAAAGAGCAGATTGTGAGGCAATTCATCAATGCGATCAAATCTGATGAAAAATGCGAAGCCTTCACCACAACCACATATCTCTACGTGTATATGCAAGTGCCTAATTTTAACACACTCATGGGATGAAGATAGGAAATTTTAAGACATCCAATGGTAATATGAATTTGTTAAGTAGAGTTCTTTATGTGACAACCATTACCAATAATCTTATAAGTGTAGGTCAAATTGTGGAGAAAAAGGGTTGCAGGTGAGATTCACCAAGCATGGAGCCTAAGTAGAGGATCCATATCAAGGTTTGAAGAAGATAAAAAAGGGAGAAAAGACATGTAAGTTGATCAGATTTGAACTCCAAGATAGTGAGACCATTGCTTTTCTCAACTATGTCATGCAAAACCTATTAGAACTTGAGTTTGGCATAATAGGCTAGCTTACATTGGAGAAAGAGCCATCAAAAAAATCAATAGAGATCAGGTTTTGCTTCGGTTACCAAATATCTCAAAGGAACACTTGATATAAAAATGTAGTGTATGTCAATTTGGAAAATCACACAGGAAACTCCATTCACTAAGAAAGGATAGATACATGGGGATCTTCTAGAGCTTGTCCACAAAGATCTTTAAGGACCAAGCAAAGAACCTTCAATCTCAAATCAAGGTATTATGTTTTGTTTATAGATGATTGTAGCAGATGGAATATTTTGTACTTTATGAAGCATAAAGATGAAGTGTTTTCATGATTTAAGAAATATTTAGCTCTTCTAGAGAATCGAATAGTCAAAAACCTAAAGAGATGAAGGTGAGATGGAGGGGGAGAATACTTCTCCCATGAATTTTATTCCTATCTCCAGGATAGAGGAATCAAAAGAGAAATCACTATCAGATACACTATTGAGCAGAATAGTGGTAGAGAGAAGGAATATATCCATTCTGGAGGCAACAAGGTCCATGTTGAATAATACAAAACTACCAAACTACTTGTGGGTAGAAGCAGTATCTACTTCCACATATTTGATAATTAGATTACCTTCTAAGCCCTTTGATGCTATGACTCCATAGAAGCTTGGAATGGAAGAAGACCAAGCTTAGACCATTGTAGGATCTTTGGGTGCATTGCATATGCACACATAACTTTTGAAATCAGAGGTAAATTGGACCATAAGATAGAGAAGTGTGTGTTTATAAACTATGACCTTGATCAAATATATTATAGACTATATATTCCTAGCAATAAGGGCTTTATACTAGGTCACAATGTTTTGTTGGATGAGAAAAAATCATGGTTTGAATATGATTGAAAGACATTCAAGCTACCATATGATCTAGAGGATGACTTTTCAAATCTCATAAGCAAGAATGCAACACACTTGAAGCATCAAGTGATTCTAAAGATGATCAAAAGAGTCCAAGAAGAGAAATCAACTTATGGAACTCCAAAGGCAAGGATAAGGTAAACGATTTGAGGGATGTAGTAGAATCCTCTCAAAAACCCAACAGAAGATCTATTAGGAAGAAGAAGAAGCCACAGAGGTATGGCTATGATGCATCATTGGTAAGTGACCACTCTATCTATTTAGCACAGGACATGAATATGACGAGCCCTCATCTTATGATGAATTAAACAGGAAACCAGAAGGGATGAATTAAAGAGGAAACCAGAATGGATGAATGCTATGAAAGAATAAATTGAAGCCTTGCAAGAGAATCACACTTGGTAATTGGTGCCCAGGACTTCAACCATGAAGATCATTGGATCTAGGTGGTTATATAAAGTGAAGAATAACTCTGATGGAACCATCAATAGGTATAAGATAGACTTGTGGCTAAAGGGTATGCTAAAACACAAGGAAATGACTCTAAGGAGACCTTATCACTTGTGGCAAAGATGCCAACAATGAGAGTGCTTATGAGCATTACAAATTTGAAGAATTGGAAGATCTATCAAATGGACGTAAAAAATGTATTTTAGAATGGAACGATATCTAAAGAGGTATATCTGGCTTAACCTCTTGGGTTTGAAGATTCATTCTTTCTTGAACATGTATGCAGGTTGAGGAAATTCCTTTATGGTTTGAAGCAATACCCAAGGGCTTTGAATAATAGGCTTGTCAAGTATTTGCAACATAAAGGATTCATGGTTAGAAAAGTAGATCCTTCACTCTTTATCAAGAGGAATCAAGGAGAAGTCATATACCTTTGTGTGTATGTAGACGATACAATCCACACAAGAAATTATATAGAAGGAAATATGACGATCAAACTACCAATGAAGGAGGGATTCAAGATCAGTGACCTAAGGCAACTCAGTTACTTCCTAGGATTGGAAGTTATGTACACAGAAAAGAGTATGTATCTCACTTAACAAAAATACATCAAGCATATGCCTTCCAAGTTGAAGATGGAGAATTATAAGGTTGCAAGTACATCCATGGTGATGAATTTGAAGCTAAGTGCTCAAGAAGGATAGCCAATTGAAGACATAACAAGTTATCATAGCTTAGTGGGTAGTTTGAAATATGCCACATTAACGAGAGTAGATATTTACTATAATTTAAGTGTTCTGAGTCCATTTATGCACACTCCTAGGAAACCTCACATGGAAGCTAGGAAGAGGATACTCAAATAATTTAAGGGAAGCATAAATCAAGTTCTATATTATCCATGTACATCAAACATAGACATAACACTCTTCTTTGATGCAGATTTGGTAGGTTCTAAAGGTGACAGAGAAGTACTTGAGGATAACTTACTTTTCTAGGTACAAAGATTAGTTCATGGTCACCAAAGAAGCAAACTACTATTGCACTTTGATCGATTCAAGCTGAATACAGAGATAATTAGGTCTCAAGTCTTCTATTGCTCATATTTTTAGAGATAACATAAGTTCACTTCATCTTGCAGCTAATCCAATTTTCATGATAGGAACAAACACATAGAGGTCCATTATAACCATGTTAGGGAAAAAATCACAAGCAAGGAAACTGAACTCTCATAGGTGTCCACTCAACAACAATGTGTAGATGTGATGACCAAAGCATTCGATGGAGTAAAGTTAAATAGGTTCAAAACTATGATTGGGCTATGAGAAGTATTAAAGCATGGAAGATAATCATCTTAGGCTTGAGGGGGAGTTTTTGGTGCATGAAGAAAGCCTAAGTGATTGGTTTATTGCACGTTGGACTTTTCTTGATTTATGAAGTATAAGTGTACATCCATTGAATATATGCTTTGGAGATTTCAAAGGTTAAATGTTTAGTTTATCTTGGTAAAACATAAAAATGGATAAATGGAGAGATTCTCATGAATTCAATAGAAGCCAAAATCAAGAAATTATGTTGAATTCAAAATTCAACCCATCCCCTAGAAGTTAGGATCAATTTTAGGTGGAATATCTAATAGTCATCAAGTCAACAAGATGTATAAATACACCATGCTTTTTGAGTCATGGGATGTAGATAAGATTAGATTTGATCACCACATGCATATATAGAGAGAATTGTACTAGATCAAAGCTAGAGAAGTCCTCCATAGTCTCTTTGTATCATATGTCTATTAGCAATACATTCTGTATGTCAGGCTTATTGATTTTTTAATCTCTATTTTTTTAGCTACATTACCTTGAGTAACTCTATTAAGTTCTTTGAGTTAGTTCTTTATGTATGAGTATTTATTGTCCAGCCCATGGATTGGACACTAAGATACACTTTTAAAAAGAGTTTTTACAAATTTTCATAACAATTGGATGCATAGATCTTAAGCTATCAGCAAATCTATGTGACAGGGTCTTTGCATCATCTTCCTCGAGAAAAGTTGGGATTACACCTGAGATGTCTTATGCAGATTACTTTGCGTGTATTCATTGTGAATTCATGAAGTAAATTGGTATAACCCTATGTGTTCTCCATCACATCAAATCTTGAGTTTTTCTTTCACAAGAACCATCCCTTTAAACTTTTGGCACAATGTCAATCTCACTTTGTGGTAGAAGTCGAAGAAAAGTTGAGCGGTGTCGAAGGTATACAACCCCCCTCAAATTTGCTCTTCCCTACAACCCCCCTCCCCCCATAATGGAAGTACATGCCCTCCTTTCTAAACAAAGGGCAAAAGAATAAGATAAGCAAAATAGCCCCCCTTAAAAGTCCAACCAAGTTCGAAAATGATAATGAATGTGTCAAGAATATCCAACCATATGGTAGCCATCTGGTGGCTCATAAGCATAAAAAATAATGTGGTCAACCATTCCCTCTCCACTTTTGCATGAGACATGCTTTCTAACTTCTGCCCGCTTTAGTTGAAAAAGTACCATTTTTCCCCAGACCCATGCTCGTAATTGTATATAGATAAGAGCACCAAGCTCATGGATACGACCATGTGAATACCTATATTAAATTAGTTAAAGTACAAATGCTTTCATCATCTCATTCTTCATCAGATTCAAACGTCATTTTGATTGGAGCATCCACAACTATGTCCTTGAAATGAGCTGCCCCTCCCCCCACTTCCCACCCGATAGGATAACTTTTATCCTATGGTGGTTAAATAAATAAAAAAAAAATAAAATAAAAAAAAAATATATATATATATTTGGAAAAAAGCTTTTGGATCTAGATTGCACCTCGGATGGCCATTTTTTTTCAAATTTTGAGTCAATTTCATGTTTCTTGACACTAATGGACTCCATTTTTGCATTACTTTTTCCAAAATCCAAACTATTTTCTATGTTGCATCATGTGAACCTCTCACAAGGCTTTTGGGCAGAAGTAGTATTGACTGCAGTTCATGTGAATAACCTTTCACCTAGTACTGACAAAGTTCTGAAAGTGGCACCAGAGTTATGGATAGGGAACCCACCATATTATGATCATCTTTGAGTTTTTGGGTGTGAAGCATATGTTCATATACCCAAGAATCTTAGACAAAAGTTGGACCATAAGTCAAAGAGATGCATTTTTCTTGGATATGGTCAAGAAGGACAATTTGGATATCGCTTATGGGATCTTAAAACACGATCAGTGATCAAAAGTAGTGATGTCATTTTCAATGAGTCTAAGATGCATAAACAACCCATTAAGAAGGTTGAAGTGAGAAGAGTGGTGTTTGAGGATACTAGTCCTCCTGTTAACATGCATAAAAATACTGCACATAGGGACGTTCAAGAGAATGTCCAATCAGATTAGTATGCACATGTTCCTGTTCAACAACCATTGAGACGCTCTGCACATTGTGGTCAAGAATCAAAACCCAAATACACAAACCATTATAGAGTACCAAAACGGTTTAAATGGAGAGATAAAAATATCATCAAGATCAGGTGGTTTCTAGCCTTAATCATGAATCTATTGCATATTGATTACTTCTCAGTCTACTTGTATGTGTACGACGGTAGTCGGTTTGCCATCTTTGATGTCACTTCATGTGTGCCTGCAATATGATTAAGGAAAAGGGAAAGAACTGATGAAAATATGCGGGCATGTGTTAGTATGTGAAGATACTTATTCATGTGTATTGTGTAAGAAAATGTGTGTATGAATTCATATGTAGATTCATTGTGTGCATATGTGCCAATGCAAGCATTTGTATATGTGTGTGCACATGCTTTCCAAGTCATGGTTCTTTGTGCACATATGTATGCACACAAGTGTGTGAACCCACGTTAAACTTAGTGTTTGAAATATATACATATAATTATAGTGAAATGCATAACAAGGTGAATAATCACAAAATGGAGAGAACTACATGGAGGGGGGGCATGCCCTCATTTATTTTTGGGCAGGAAAATTTCTTACACGCAGGCGTCAGAAAGGTCTTAGGAGAAATCTGCTCTAAAAGGAAGCACAGAGAAATTATTCGAGACCTTGTATAACTTTCTGTGAGATCAACATTGGATTTTGGGAGTGGAATGAAGTAGCGTCAAGGGAATGAAGAATGGAAGGAGCCGACAAGAGGATGGTAGCATCAAACTTTGATCGGAGGTATCGGAATGTTAAAGAAAGAGGTGATACATACAAGGGTCTAGGAAGGATGTTCTTGCTGAACACCAGAACGGAATGAGAAAGAGCAATCGGAATATTCTGCTTTCGGAGTTTCAGGAGAAGAAACTGTGTGTGGATTCTGCAGAATCTCTAGAGTACAGAGAACGATCGAACATTGAGGGAAAGATCTTGTGAGGAGCAGTTCTTGGACTACAGAAGGGAAAGATATGATCGATTCTGTTGTTCCTCAACGAAGATGAGTCTCAAAAATTGTGGGAAAAGTCATGAAAAGAAACTCCTGTATCGGCACTAGATTGCAAGGAGTTCAGAAATGTTGACAAAGCTAGGAGAATGCAACAGAGGTGTGTACTGGAAGCTTTTGTGTTGTAGATGGAAAGTAAAATATGACATAGGTTTCAAAGCAGAGAGCTGAATCATGTTGGACGATTGAAAGAATGGGTGCTCTTGGAGATACAGACAGACTCCATGGCCCTCTATAGGATCAGAGAAAGGACACAGTGCGATTCTTATGTCTGGAAGAGTTAAACCTGAAGATGTAATTGGATGAACCAAAAAGTGAGCTAAGAATAAGCGGGATAAAAATTGCAAAAAGAAAAATGATGGAAAATTACAGAGCTTACATGTTTTTCTTTTCAGTCACCTTATATGTTATGAATGCATTATCAATTCAAAGTTAGACTGCGCATGTTTTTTTTTCCCTTCTCTTTGGACTTGTGCTCATATGAAGCAAAGTTAGTGTTGCAATACAGTGAACGTGGTAACATAACATTTGTTTCTTTGCTGATAAGTAAATTTCTTTAGACAACAGATGTAGTTCGTGTGCTATGATTCATAAAGAAACATTGCTTGCACATTATTTGATGGCTGCATGTGTGAGAATGGGAAAGAATCATCGGTTCGACTTGTGAATTTCAAATGATATGCATGGCTTTTATTTGTGGGATACTTAACTGAAAAAGTCTGTTTATATGAGAGCACTGCATACATCTGTTTGTACATGAACTACGCAAATCCATTATTTAAACCAAGATGATAGATACTACCAATACTGTTACATGCTGGTACATCTAATTCAATAAAAGTTTGAATCTGTCACATGATGGTAGCTCCTATGCATCTTTTAAGTTTCATGTTTCCTTACAAGTATAGTATGTTACAGCAATCTAGCATCTTTCATTTACTAACAATGCCAAATTGTCTTGTTCTTATATCTTAGTATCACAAGAGAGATGCGCCTAAACCTTTGCGCATAAACAATGCACATGGTTTGTTAAAGTAGGTAAAATAAACAAACAAGTTTAAGAAGTTTTGAAGAACGGAGTGACAGAGCGCTTGAAATTGTGTTGTTTATTAAAATTCGAACAACAACCAGGATTGTCTATACAACATGAAACATATGTCCTAGAATAGGAAGATGTTAAAGTGGAGACAAACTGTGTGATCTAGAAATAATATAAGCTATGAACTTCAATTGTAGGCATTGCAGAAATAATTCTGATCAAGATCTATGCACTCTCAAGTAAAAAGGTGGCTCGATCTCCTCTAAGGTCAAACATTAAATAAGATAAATGCTTGCTTTGACTTTGCTTCACTTCATAAAAAGAAGGAAGCTAAGTCACTCACACCGTGAATTAGGAGAACTCAATTGGTGTTAAAATAATTTGCTAGTTTAGGAAGGGGATTTAGCGGTGCAAAAGAGTTAAAAGATCAAATTAGAATTATGTGTTTCTTTCTTTCGTGATTATACTCTATCACTTCTATTTTTTATGACCAACCCAAAGTAGTTCATGTGTGGATCTTTTTTTTCCGAGTCTTAATATATATGCCACTCAATTTAACTAAATTTTGTTGCTCCATTCTCACTGACCTATCTCTCCTTTTGCAAAAACCAACTCGACATATTAGTACGTCTAGCATTTGAAATAAATGATATCAAGGAAACCTCCAAAGTAGAAATCTAGAAAGTGAAATAAAGGGTTCAATTTTGCTTAAAATCAATGGTTCGGGATCAAAAATCCATAAATCTATTTTTTAATATAGTGTAGGTAAAGATGAACCACAGAAGCTAAGAGGTTTGTATCTTCAAAATTCTTCTTTAAACTCACTCAATCTAGGATAGCACTTTCTTTCTCTCTCCTTGACACAAAAACCCCTGACATACCTGGTGAACCCGACGTGAAGGAGGAGAGTGTAGAGAATTTGATCCTACTTTAGCTAATAGTGCAATTTGAGAGAGCTCTTTGTGTTTGACCATTTATGGGCGACACTATAATGGGCGTTATAATCCAACTCCTGTGCTTTCAGCAAGATGAAAAAAGATGAGGTGCCATCCATGCATTCCAAGAATAAGTGATTAAAAGGAGCCTGTATTTCAAGGGCAAAAGTGTTACTCGCTTCTATAAAGATTATGAATTAGAGGCCTGATATCTTTGCATGGGGCTTATGCCATTAAGTGACCAAGAACTTATAGATAATTTTGTATATGTTTCGGAATTGCATCTGCGTGACCGAAAGGCACCAGCAATTAAAACTCAAAAACCCCCTGAAATTAAGAGATGTATTTGGTGTGACTCTCCTCAGCATAACAAGTACTCGTGTGAGAGTTTTGAGAAAGCTCTAGCTGAAAAGTCTTAATAAAGGAGAAGGTGATTTATGATGCGAAGACCTAGGAAAATGTTAATATAAACTTTGGAAGAGGAGGAATGAACGTATTTTTCCTTGGTACTTTGAGCAATTTTGCTTCAACATCCAATATGGCAACATATGCGTGTCAAGTGATAGATGAAAATGGAGAGATAGAATCGTGGGATAGAGTAATGAAGTCTCTTGATCGGGGAAAGATGCATCAAAAGGTCCTGAAATTAGCAGGGAATGAAATTCGGGGAGTAATTGGCTGGAAAGATCTAGTAGATATGCTTTCCATAGTTACATATTTTTACTCGTCGATGGAGCACGAGGCGATAGTAGAAGAAAAAAGAAGAGTTATTGAGGTTGAGGAAGAGAAGAGAAGGACCAGACGGCAGGTAGAGATGGGACAAAATCAACAACCCCAAACAATCCAAAATCAACGAACCCAAACAAATCCAACAACACTCGCACCAAGTCAGCCAAGTCAAATTCCAAATCAAAATCAACAGCCTGTTTCTACCGAGCCACAAACTTTGAGTCCTACCACTGATCTTCCTCAAGATGAGGAAATGAAACCCATAAAGCAAGGTCAAGGAGGAGTTAAGAATCCTTCTTACATGCTTAAGTCACATATTGAGCAAGCGACGGATCTAAAATAAGTCCTTGAAAAGCGTGTTCTCGATAGTGTAATTGAGTTGACACTAGGGGAATTGTTAGGGATAGCAAAGAGAGAATTCTTAAAGGTGATTATCAACCTTCTAAGATGCAAGCAACAACCAATAGCTGATAGCCAAGAAGTTGAAGGAATGGAAGAAGATCTACCTACTCATACATTGCATGCACAAGTTCAAGAAGAAAGAAATATTACTGACCAAATTGAGTGCATTGCACACCCTTTTGGACATGAAGAAATGTTTTTGGATAGGAATACTTCTGAAACTGTTCCCTCAAGCCACTATTGAAAGGACCACTGGGCCTGAGCTACGACGGAGACATTCGTAAAATTGGACAGTGTTAACCTTTCTGTGGTTGCCCTAATTGACCATGGATCAGAGATCAACCTTATGTCCAAAGATCTCTACCAAAAAGGAAAATGGCCGATTGATATGCAGCGAGGTTGGAGGATCCAAGCAGCCAATACGATGCCAAGGGACCTTTTTGGAGCATGTCCACAGGTACGAGTTATAATTGGTGATGTGAGTGACTATCAAAACTTCTTCGTTCAAGATCATTCAAGTTACTCACTAATACTCGGTCAACCTTACATTACTTCTCTAAGGATGGAAATGAGAGTCATGGAGGATGGCTCAGCCTATGCTAGGATTCGTACTAAGGTTGGGAAGAAGGCGGTTCACTTTATGATAGTTTGTGTAGATCATGTCAGGAATAGAACTTCTCTTCAAATAAGGCCTATTCTTGAAGAGTTTGAAGATCAAAGTTTTTAAAAGAAGCTTTCATAATTCGGGACTATGAGAGCTTAAATGATAAAAGTTGTGGAGTGCACATATGTTGAAATCTAGTTTTCTAGCACTTTCTTCAACAATTTCATTTCAATTTGGTGTGTTTTCTGAACTTAAGAAATGGGAAAAAACATATGTGTCAGACATCCAAAGAAATTTCTAGATGTAGGGTACTAGATCTCGAGGAAGAGATTTCGGGTGGCTTTGAAAAAATTCCATTCAATGATACATTTTTTGATACAATTCCAGGGGACCTGTAAGCCGCCGGATTGGCACTTTGTATTTTCATAATTCCTGTATTTTCATATCCCGCATATTTTCATATCCCGCATGAATTGAAAGGTTTCATATTCTGCACGAACCGAAAGGTCGTTGCAAAGAGTTGTAACTACTTATAAAGCAATGAAAGGAAGCTCTGGTGACGATCAGGAGAATCGCCAGACTGTCTGTCTGGGTGATTACATTCTGTAGAGTTACCGCGGTGTTGTGTTTGAGAAATCTGAGTAGTACTGTCTTTAGGTCAGATCCGATGGCATGGTCGCCATTTACGGTGGTTAGCTCATCTCGCCACACCACTTAATCGACTCATGACCAGCACTCCACGACAGTTTGAATGAACTCCAGAATGTCAAACTCCCTTTGATCGTTTAAAAGAATTATTGACTCACGCCCCAATTTTGCAAACCCGGGATTGGGAACGCCCGTTCCACGTCTTCATTGATGCCTCCAACATAGCAATTGGAAGTGTTTTAATGCAACAAACTGATAAGTGGTTTCGGCCTGTCTACTATGCAAGTCGTCGCCTCGCTCCTGCTGAAAGAAATTATTTAGTGACTGAAAGAGAATGTCTCAGTTTAGTGTACTCTGTAAAGAAATTCCGGCATTATTTGTTAGGCCGAAAATTCACCTTTCATGTAGATCATGCTGCGCTGGTGTATCTGGTCTGACAGCAGCATTTAGGTGGTCGCTTAGCGCGTTGGGTTCTATTGTTACAAGAGTTCGATTATGAAGTGATTCATCGACCTGGCACTGCACATGCATTAGCAGATTTCCTCTCTCGATTGGATTCCGGTGAAGCTCCGGTGGGCGTTGATGACACCACACCAACAATTTATATTACTGAACCAACTAGTGACAAATCTGCAGAGCCTCCTATGATACCTACCTACTATGATCAGTTATTAACCTTTCTTACTGATGGATGTCTTCCCCCTCAAACTTCTCCTGCGATGAGGCGGAAAATTGCAGTTTACAGTCGCAGATTCCGGTTGATTGCCGGACAGTTGTACTACATGGATCATACTAGTGTCTTGCTTCGTTGTATTCCTCCACATGAAGTAAAATCGGTTATTGCTATGGCACATTCAATACCTTCCAGTGGACATTTTGCAGCAGATTTAATGCACCGAAAAATTCTGCAAAGTGGGCTCTGGTGGCCTACTATGTACAAAGATGTGACTCAGTTTGTGCAGCAGTGTGACACTTGTCAACGATCTAGGAAGCCTTTACAATGCCACTTCTTCCCTCTACAACCTGTATTACATTTGGAACCTTTTCAGAAATGGGGTCTTGATTTTATTGGACCAATCTCACCTCCAGCAATCCTTAGTAACCATCGCTACATTCTGACCTGCACAGATTATGCTACCAGATGGGTAGTAGCTTGGGCCTTACGGTCTGCCACAGCTGTTTCGGTAGCAAAATGCCTGATGAAGGATGTTTTCCCGCGTTATGGATTACCTCTGGAACTTGTGACAGATCAAGGAACACACTTTGTCAACAATTTAATGCGAGTATTAACGCACTCTTTTCAAATTCTGCATAGATTCAGTTCACCGTACTATCCTCGTGCCAATGGATTGGCGGAAAGCACTAATAAGACCTTGTTAAGTATGCTACGCAAATTGGTTGTGGAATCACCAGAAAGATGGGATCAGTTACTACCTGTAGTATTATGGGCATACCGAACCACATATAAAGTAGCAACCAGACTGACTCCTTTTAAGCTTGCCTATGGACTGGAAGCAATAGCCCCAATGGAAATTGTAGTGCCCAGTCTACGCGTGGCTATCACTCAGAAACTGTTACTTGAAGAATCTTTACCATTTCGATTGGAAGCACTCAAAACTTGGATGAACATCGCTGGGAGAGTTTACTAGTTCTTCAAGAAGTTCAGTTGCGGCAAGCTCGTACCCATGATCGATATCTCAAAACTCTAGTTTTTTTGGTGGGATAGCTTGTGTTATTTTATAATGCTAAATCAAATCGTGCGGCTGGAAAATTCAAATTACGGTGGTTTGGCCCTTATCGGATTAGTGAACAAGTGGGCCCAGCTACTTTTCGCTACTTTGACCGGAATTCCTCTTCCTAAAGTGATCAATGGTTCAAAGTTTTGGCCGTATCATCAAGCACCTGATTCTCGCTCACGTGTTCTTCGTTTTTCAGCGTGTTATTTACTTTCTTTTTATTTTTTGCGTATTAGTTGAATAAGCTTGTAAATATCCTCATTTTGATATCTAATTATGATCAACAGCCCCCCTGCATTATCGATCTGCACATGCATGCACGCCATAGTTATGAAGGTTATCATCTCAACACCGCACGATGATTAAGGTTTTCGATCGCCTCTCGTTGCCGAGTATCTACTTAATCTTCTTCTTTTTGCTGTTAATCGCTATTGTGTCTGTGTGCTTTGTGTGTTCTGTATTTTCTGTGATTACTGTGTATTCGTGACCTTGTGCTTTCGCGTACGCATCATGGAAGCATTGGCTACTTTCGCTGCCTTCCGTGATGGACTCCCTCATGACGTGAGTGAGTTCTTGCGTATCCGAGGTTTGTCAAACTTTGCTGAATTGCCTTGGCATTCAGTGGAGTGTCATCCGTATTACGCACAAATTATTGCTGCAATTGCCGCCACTCTTGCTACAGAACAGAGTTGGCCAATTACATGTTTTCCATCTCGTGTAGTAATCACCTTATAGTCATTTGCTGTAGCTTTCCGACTCTCTCTAGAAGGAGGAGAGAATGGTCCTAACCTTCCGGTAGCCACTATGGTTGATTTGTTCCCAAGGTACTCATCAAATGAGTACGCTATCTTGTGTCGCCCTGATCCTGAACGAACAGCCTTGCAATTTTTGATTGCCATACTAAACCTGCAGAAACGCACTTACAGGATTTCATGCGCGTTCTACTCAATGATTGACATGGCTTCTCGGAAGCCTGTTAATTTTGCTTCCTATTATTTCCGACGCATTCATCGTGAATGCGTTACGGTCATTAAGCATGTTAATAAAGGAGATTTGCCGCATTCTCGTCTTTGGCATATTCTTACATTTTTGTTTCCGGCCCTCCAAGCAGTGCAACCGCCTCCAAACGCTCCAATCTTATACCATGAAGAATCTACCCAAGTACTCGAAGATACCGAAGAGGATGATGAAGATCTCTTCCAGCTTCTTCGCCGTAAACGCCAACGGATAAGTCCTTCGGAGAGTCAAGTGCAAGGTTCCGCCACTGGAAATGAAGAAGAAATTTTCCACGACACTGCCACCTCAATTCACCTTGATTCGTCTACTCAATCTTCTCCCATCCGGCAACAGGAGCATAGTGCATCCACTGCTGATTCAAAAGAAACCTCTTCTCGGGCGGATTCTCAGCACTCGATTCCAGAAGATGTGCAATTCATTGTTGCAGAGGTAATAAAAGAAATAATTACCTTGGTCGATGCGGTAATAGACCGGACTGAAGTGACTACGCAGCAACCTGCTGGAATAGTGTTGGTACCCAACACTCTTATGATTAATCCTCCACCACTGCCTCCGATTAAGCCCATTAACCCTGTTTCACCCATTGTTTCTGAAGAACCTGCTACTTCTTATTCTTCCCCTAATTATTCTCCAGCCTCTTCTCATCACCTCTTGTCAGCCTCGTCATCCCAACCACTCCCTCCTCTTTTTCCTCCGATACCTATGTTTACAGAATTAGAATCGATGGGACGTATGTTGATCCATTTGTCAGAGCAATTACCAGTGCAGATGAAGAAGGTTACTGATAATATCCGACATGAATTACAACACAAAGTCGATGTCCTTGAAGCAGATATTACTCCACTCAAGGAAGAGGTAGATGTAGTAAAGGTAGAAAATCATGCTCTGCACGTACAGATTCAACAACTTCAGGCTAAACTTGTCGAACAGGAATCATTGATCAGCCAAAGAGATGCTACGTTGGCTGAACTAAGAGACAAAGTTGAGTTATTAAGTGCTGCTGATGCGAAAATTCTTCAGTTAAAATAGTTCGTCCAAGATAAAGAAGATGCTCATATAGCGCTCGGGAATTTATTGGAAGAAACGCAAGTTCAGCTAGATGAAGTTGTACAGCAAGGACACGAAATGGCAGATTTAGCTAAGCGGACTAATGAAGAACTCCAGAGAGCAAATGCCAACTTGTTTGAAGCCAATTCTGCTCTTAAAGCTCAGATGAATTCAACCAATCAATTGCAGAAGGAGATAATAGGGATTAGAAAAGAAAGAGATGCATATTACCAGACAATTCAATATCAGGCTCAAGAATTGGAAAGGAGAGAGACACAGTTAGGTATTCAAGCAGAACGATTATCCAGAATAGATAAACAAATTCAAGGCATGAAAGTGAGCCGTGATGCAGCCCTAGCGAACGATTTTTACTTACAGGAGGATTTTTTGCAGACGCAAGCTGAAATTTTGACGAGTCAAGTAATTATTGCAAGTTCTGTTCGTACTGACGCCCAGTTAGTCGAACCAGACACTTTAAAGAAAATGTTGGATAGCCTGAAGTAGAAAATTGCCAGAACATTTAAATTAGCTAGAACCATGTATCTACAGGGTATAGTAGATGAGCCCTAGATTTTATTCCATTGTGGGTTCAAGTCCACCGTGCATGCCAGTGTAAGCCGCCGGATTGGCACTTTGTATTTTCATAATTCCTGTATTTTCATATCCTGCATATTTTCATATCCCACATGAATTGAAAGGTTTCATATTTTGCACGAATCGAAAGGTCGTTGCAAAGAGTTGTAACTACTTATAAAGCAATGAAAGGATGCTCCGGTGATGATCAAGAGAATCGCCAGACTGTCTGTTTGGGCGATTATGTTCTGTAGAGTTACCGCGGTGTTGTGTTTGAGAAATCTGAGTAGTACTGTCTTTTTCATCTTTGTTTTGATTACATTAACTTGCGGTTAGTCCAGTTCCATTAAGTTACGGTAATGAAGTCTGTGTTACGGTAATATTTAACGTTGGTGCTGTGTACTGAGAAAGTAGTAACCAGAGTACGAACAGTAAGTCTGTAAGAGAACGAACCAGAGTATTGATAGTAATTCGTATTAATAGAGTACTTTGAATATTAGTGTACTGCGACGTGAATGAGTTAATTGGGAAAATCAAGTTATAGGGCCTCTCATTAGCAGACCCCTACCACTTCCAAGAACCCAAAAGAGTTTAAGTGCGCTTGTGATGGCAATGTGCATTTAACATACCTTTTTGAAGCATGCCCACAGGTACAAGTTACAATTGGTGATGTGAGTGACTATGAGAACTTCTTTGTTTAAGATCATTCAAGTTACTCACTAATACTCGGTCAACCTTACATTACTGCTCTAAGGATGGAAACGAGAGTCATGGAGGATGGCTCGGCCTATGCTAGGATTTGCAGTAAGGAGGGAAAGAAAGAGGTCCAATTTATGATAGTTTGTGTAGATCACGTCAGGAATACGACTTCTCTTCGGACAAGGCCTATTCCTGAAGAGTTTGAAGATCAAAGTTTTTAAAAGAAGATTTCATAATTCGGGACTATGAAAGCTTAAATGATAAAATGTTCTTGAGTGTATTTATGTTGAAATCTATTCTTTTAGCACTTTCTTCAAGAAGTTTATTTCAATTTCGTGTGTATTTTGAACTTTAAAAATGGTAAAAATAGTATGTGTGAGACACCCAAAGAAATCTCTATTTATAATACTCGATCGCGACGAAGAGATTTCGGGTGTCTTTGACAAAATTCCATTCAATGACATATTGTTTGATCTTCAAGAGTTAGTTAATGGAAAAAGAGATGATTATATGATCCATGTTCACTATATTGCCATGTATAAAGAAATAGTAAAATTTGAACAAAGTGAAAATGATAAATTTTTTTTTATCAAATCAAAATATAAAACAGTTGAGAAAAAAGTAAAACCAGTAGCAATTCCACTTCATGACTATAGTAATCAACTTATAGATAATGTGAAAAAGAAGCCACCTCTTAGATAAGAGGAGAATAGGCCATAAATTTACCAAAGAGACACTCGAGAAGATTCAGATAGAAGGGGATGACTTCCTTAACAAAGAGGAAAGAAAGGAATTTTTTCATTGATAGGTAGACATGGGAAAGATTTTTGTTTTGATTCCAAGGAGATAGGTTGTGTAGATCCTTTGGTGGTAGCATCAATGATCATATTCACAATTCCACATATACCATGGAATCTCTGACTAATTCCAGTACCAAAAGCTCACATGTCAAAGCTAATAGACCTGTTAAATGAAAACATTAGAATGGGGATTCTTAAGCCATCAGGTGCTCCCTATTCTAACAGTTGGTTTACAATACCAAAGAAAAATGGGTCATTGATATTTATACAGGATCTCCAACCTGTCAACAAGGTGACGATCAGAAATATGGGAACTGGACCACTTGTAGATGAGTATGCTGAAGATTTCTCAGGAAGATCCATCTATTCAATGGGGGATGTGCATTCTGGATATGATCAATTCTAGTTAGCTTAAGAGAGTCGAGATTTGACGACTATGAGAACACCACTCGGGCTTGTGCGAATGTGTGTCTTGCCACAAGGAGCAACGGACTCAATGGCTCATATGATCAATTGTATGCACAAGGTGCTTAGGGACTTTATCCCTCACTTGACCATGCCGTTCATTGATGACGTACCAATTAAAGGATCTGAAGAGAAAGATAGGATCAAGACTCTTGATGAGGTGGGTGTCCGAAATTTGTTAGAGATCAGATTAATGATTGCGAGTCCATTCTTAGCTGACTGGAGGAGGTACACTTAACATTGTCTGCTGAGAAATCAGTATTCTGAGTGGAGGAAGTATTAATTGTAGAAGTCTTTGTGGATCGAAAGGGAGGAAGCCATGTTCCAAGAAGGTAAACGCCATTCAAAATATGAAATAAGTCTTCTCCTCGATTATTGAAGTGAGGAGATTTCTTGGGGCATGTGTTTTCTATGTTGTATGGATTCCTCACTTTTCCCATGTAGCTGATCCGCTCTATCAATTATTGAGAAAGGGACAAAGATTTCAATGGAAGACTTTCATACACATGCTGTACGAAAATTGAAGAAAGCACTTGCTGAGGCTCCATTACTTAGAAAGGCTGATTATACTAATGATAAACCCATTTTCATTACAATAGATACAAGCCCAACCAGAATAGGTTGGGCAATCGGTGAGGAGGATGAGCATGGACAAAGATTTGCCATCCAATTTGGAGCCAAGGTCCTGAATCTTTGTCAGAGAGGCTATCTCCAAATTAAACGAGAACTTTGGGGAATAGTAACTGCTTTGAAGAATGATAAAGAGTGTCTAATAGGGGTGAACGTTGTAGTGGATACATATAATCTCCCTTTGCTAGGAATAATCGTGAACTGTTCCACTGCAGATATTACCATGCTAAGGTGGAGAGCATATATCAAGTCACTAAACCCAGAGTTTGTACATATAGTCGGGAGGAATAATGTGGCTGATATGTTATCATGGGCAATTTTTGAGGATGAAGACTCTATGGTTGTAGATGAAGAAGATGTCGGTTCAGACTTTTATGCTTCATGTGTACATATTTCTAGTTCAAAAGAAGCACACAAAAGTCGAAATAAAATTGAGTCCGATTATCAAAATGAAGAGTCAAAGGTTAATGGTGAGTCTTCAATAAGAAGAGTTAAAGAGATTAGAGGGGGTGGGAATGCTAGTTTAGAAATAAGAGAAAAACTTATGATGCTCAAACAAATGCAATAGAAGAATTCGATGAATCAAAATATGAAAATGAATGGAGAGAAATTGGAAGATACTTGAGTGTCCTAACTCCAGATCTAAGCTGGAGCAAGGACAAGTTTACAAGTATTCAAAGAAAGTCTAATAATTATTTCTTAAAAGGTGGATTATTGTGGAAATGCAAGCCTGTGATGAATAAAACTCACCAGCGAGTTGTAGGATGTAATGAAGAAAGGAAAAGAATTATGCATGAGATGCATAATTTGCTATGGGCTCGCCAAAGGGTTCCAAGAGCGTTATTGGTGGCCAGGAATGTATGTAGATGTTTAGAAATTATTTGCCACATGCAAAACTTGTCAAGTAATTTCTAGTGTAAAGCATAGAGATGAGTTGCATCCGACGTATCCCCTAAACATCCATTTTAAATGGGTTATTGATTTGATTATGCCTTTAGGGTTCAACAGATGTGATACATCATACTAACAAGAGAGCATGTGACGAATCATGTTGAAGGAAGAGCTCTGAGGACAAAATCTACAAGCAATGTATGCAAATTCCTTTTGGAAGAAGTTTTTAGGAGGTTTGGATATGTAGAGAAAGTAATTGTTGATAGAGGCGAGTTAGATGCCCAGGAAGCAAAGGATTTCTTCATGAAGTATGGGATTCGTTTGTCTCTCACCATGGCATACAACCCAGAAGCCAATGGAAAAGTTGAGCATGGTCATCCACCCATAATTAAAGCCTTGGCAAAAGCCTACAATGGGAAAATTAAAAATTGGCCTATATATCTTCTGTTTGCCTTGTGGGTAGATCAATCTCTGCTACACACGCATAATTGACTCTCTCTCTGTCGTATGTGTCAGCAGTAGCACTACCCATCTCTAATCCTGATAACCATGAGTATACAATCGTGAAAAAACTCACAAGCTCAGTGACCATATGAGAAGACTACCTCCATCTCGGCACATCCCCATGGCAATACGAATAGGAAAGCAAAACATGAATGAACAAGGAAGGACAGGGAGCATACCTGGAGGAGACGATCCACAAGGACAATCCACAGAGCGGGGAAGAAACAAATGAGTTTGGACTTATTTATAGGCCCCTCCCTAAAACTTCCTTCTAGAACGTTCTCACCTCCTCAATTAACTTTCTAATTTTGGCGGGGTTTTAATTTTTCCATAAACTATGGTTTCGGTTTCACACTGGATATTTACATTTTAATGGGTTTTTAGGGTTTGGCCTACAGAAACCGCCATTTCCAAGGGTCCAATCTAGGGTTTTTGGTCGGGAAAATTAAAGGTTTGCTCACAATTATCTCAAACTCGCCAATTCATGGGTTTATTTACAGTTTCGGCCTAAACTCCAAGGGTTTCCAAGGGTTCGAGTTCATTTTCAGGGGGGTAAAACCACATTTTTAGGGGTTTTGAAGGGTCAAACCTAGGTTTTTATGGGTCTAATGTCTTTTGTTTAAATACACTGGTCTAACACACATCTCAAGCTTGTTTTCGCATCGCACAATCAATCAATTGTGCCAATTTATACATGAAATATACCCCTTCATCAGTCAAAACATCACACAAAACTCATAAAACAATGAACTTTTGAAAAAAATCAGTGCACACTCCCTGCGGGATTTCATCCCGACAACGCTCTGCAGAAGTGAGCTATCTGGTATAACCTCATCAGCGAAAATCAACTCTTCCTTTAAGTCTTTGATCTTTGTTAGAAAATTATCCATAGAATCACCTTCATTCATGTGCTCACTCTCCAACTGTTTTCGGAGGTAAGCAACACAAGCCTCATTCCTTGCTTGTACAATGTGCTAAGTGTATCCCAAGCATCCTTAGTTGTTCTACAACAGCGAATGTGAGGAATAATGGCATGTTTGATAGAGAAAGCTATAAATGCATGTGTCTGGGCATCTCTGCCATCCAAACAAATTTCCTCTACAGTAGGTGCAGCGAAAATCGTAGCACGAAGAGGAATATGCAGAATATCATCATCTTCGATACCTTCTACCTTAGCTTTTGTACCTGCAGTTGTAACAATTGCAGGTGTGATAGGACGTTTTTCAACACCCTGCATAATGTTCCACAGTCCTTTTGCGACCAATACATGTTGCATCATATAAGCCAATAATGGGTAGTTGGTACCAACCAACTTATCCTCAACAGCCAACATATGGAATAGATCACTGCATTCAGCCATGGCCACTAAAATACCTTGATGCAAACAATGACTGTATCTCAAAAAGTTGAACAAAACTGTCTAGATGAATTCCACTAGACTTGTAGCAGACTTCAAGACGCTTATAGTGGCAAATAAAAAACTTTTATATATCTTTGGCACAAAAAGATGAAATAGCTTGCACAAGCAATGCAATAGTGCGTTTGGAGGTCGAAACAAACTTAGATCACGATTTCGGCACCACAGACCAAAGCAGTTTTGATCTTGCAAACACACTGAATATGCTCACCAAAATTCATGTGATTCTGAGATTGCAATCGGAGGACTGTTGACCGTGTCCTAGATGAAGCGACAACCTGCTTTGATACCAATTGTTGGAGATAGAGGTCTACGGAAGCACACAAACAGCACAAGGAAGGAGAAGAAGCTTGGAGCACAACACACAATACTAAATGTATTACTAGAGAATGTACAAAGATAAGTAGCCCATTAGGGCAATAGGCATATATACAAGCGGGGGAAAAAACCTCCGAAAGAGGGCAAAAAGTACCCCAATAATCCTAGTGTGTTCACACACATCACTAACTAAATATATCAACAAGATCGAGTAGATATGCTTTTCGTAGTTACATAGTTATGCTCGTCGATGGAGCATGAGGTGATAGTGGAAGAGAAAAGAAGAAGAGTTATTGAGGGTGAGGAAGAGAAGAGAAGGACAAGACAATAGGTAGAGATGGGGCAACATCAACAACCACAAACAGTCCAAAATCAACCAACCCAAAAAAATCCACCAACACTCGCACCAAGTCAGCCAAGTCAAATTCCAAATCAAAATCAACAGCCTGTTTCTACCGAGCCACAAACTTTGAGTCCTACCGCTGATCTTGCTCAAGCTCAGGAAATGAAACCCATAAAGAAAGTTCAAGGAAGAGTTAAGAATCCTTGTTACATGCTTAAGTCACATATTGAGCGAGCGACGGATCCAAAACAAGTCCTTGAAAAGTGTCTTCTCGATAGTGTGATTGAATTCACACTAGGTGAATTGTTAGGGATAACAAAGAGAGAATTCTTAGAGGTGATTATCGACCTTATAAGACGCAAGAAACAACCAATAAGTGATAGCCAAGAAGTTAAAAGAATCAAAGAAGATCTACCTACTCATACATTACAGGCACAAGTTCAAGAAGAAAAAAATGTGACTCAACAAATTGAATGTATTGTACACCCTTGTGCACATGAAGAAATGTTTTTGGATAGGAATACTTCTGAAATTGTTCCCTCAAGCCACTATTCAAAGGACCACTTGACCCAAGCTATGACGGAGACATTAGTAAAATTGGACAGGGT
Organism: Ceratopteris richardii; assembly: GCA_020310875.1. Classification (NCBI taxonomy): domain Eukaryota; kingdom Viridiplantae; phylum Streptophyta; class Polypodiopsida; order Polypodiales; family Pteridaceae; genus Ceratopteris; species Ceratopteris richardii. Next base: position 136,405,997 of record CM035433.1, on the reverse strand, counting down.
TAACTCTCCTATGTTTGCCTTAATTGACCATGGATCAGAGATCAACCTTATGTCCAAAGATCTCTACCAAAAACGGAAATGGCTGATTGATATGCAATTGGTGATGTGAATGACTATCAGAACTTATTTGTTCAAGATCATTCAAGTTACTCACTAATACTCGGTGACCCTTACATTACTCCTCTAAGGATGGAAATGAGAGTCATGGAGGATTGCTCCACCTATGCTAGGATTCGCAGTAAGGATGGAAAGAAGGCGATCCAATTTATGATAGTTTTTGTGGATCATGTCAGGAATAAAACTTCTCTTCGGACAAGGCCTATTCCTGAAGAGTTTGAAGATCAAAGTTTTTAAAAGAAGCTTTCATAATTGGGGACTATGAAAGCTTAAATGATAAAAAGTTCCGGAGTTCATATATGTTTAAATCTGGTTTTTTAGCACTTTGTTCAACAAGTTCATTTCATTTTCGTGTGTTTTTTGAACTTAAGAAATGGGAAAAACACTATGTATTAGACATCCAAAGAAATTTCTATGGATGCAGGGTACTCAATCTTGACGAAGAGATTTCGCTTGTCTTTGATGAAATTTTATTCACTCATACATTGTTTGATCTTCAAGAGTTAGTTCATGGAAAAAGAGATGACTATATGATCCATGTTCACTCTATTGCTCTGTATAAAGAAATAGCAAAGTTTGAACAAAGTGAAAATGATAAAGAATTTTCTATCGAAACAAAAATATAAAACAGTTGAGAAAAAGTAAAACCATTGCCAATTCCACTTCCTCACTATAGTGATCAAGTTACAGATTTAGATAGGAGGGGATGACTTCCTTAACAAAGAGGAAAGGAAGGAATTTTTTGAGATGATAGGTAGACATGGGAAAGTTTTTTCTTTTAATTCCCACGAGATAGGTTGTGCAGATCCTTCGGTGGTAGCACCAATGATCATATTCACAATTCTACATATACCATTAAATCTCCACCTGATTCTGGTACCAAAAGCTTACATTTCAAAGCTAATAGAGTTGTTAAATGAAAAGATTAGAATGGGGATTCGTGAGCCATCAAGTGCTTCCTATTCTAAACGTTGTTTCATAGTACCAAAGAAAAATGGGTCATTGAGATTTATAAAGGATTTACAACTTGTCAATAAGGTGACAATAAAAAATATGGGAACTAGAACAATTGTCGATGAGTATGCTAAAGCTTTCTCAGGAAGATCCATCTATTCAATGGGGGATCTGCATTCTGGATATGATCAATTTCAGTTATCTTTAGAGAGTCCAGATTTGACGACTATGAGAACACCACTAGGACTTGTGCGCATGTGTACCTTCCCACAAGGAGCAATGAACTCAGTGGCTCATATGATGAATGGTATGCACAAGGTGCTTAGGGACTTTATCCCTCAATTGAGCATGCCATTCATTGATGACGTACCAATTAAAGGATGTGAAGAGAAAGATAGGATCGAGACTCTTGATAAGAGTGGGTGTCAGAAATTTGTTAGAGGTCACATTAATGATTGCGAATACATTCTTACTTGAATGGAGGAGGTACAATTAACATTGTCTTTTCTGAGAAATCAGTATTCGGAGTGCAGGAAGTATTAATTGTAGGAAGTCTTTGTGGACCGAAAGGGAGGAAGCCATGTCCCAAGAAGGTAAATACCATTCAAAATATGAAAGAAGTCTGCTCCTTGATTACTAAAGTGAGGAGATTTCTTGGGGCATGTGTTTTCTATGTTGTATGGATTCCTCACTTTGACCATGTAGCTGATCCGCTCTATCAATGATTGAGAAAGGGGCAAAGATTTCAATGGAAGGACATTCATACACATGCTGTGTGAAAACTGAAGAAAGCACTTGTTGAGGCTCCATTACTTAGAAAGGCTGATCATACTAATGATTAACCCATTTTCATTACAATAGATAGAAGCCCAACCAAAATAGGTTGGGGAATAAGTCACGAGGATGAGCATGGACAAAGATTTGCCATCCGATTTAAAGCCAAGGTCCTGAATCTTTGTTAGAGATGCTATCCCCAAATTAAAAGAGAACTTTGGGGAATAGTAACTACTTTGAAGAATGATAAAAAGTATCTAATAGGGGCGAATGTTGTAGTGGAAACAGATTGTCTCCCTTTGCTGGGAATGATCATGAACTGTTCCACTACAAATATTTCCATGCTAAGGTGGATAGCGTATATCAAGTCACTAAACCCGGAATTTGTAGATATAGCTGTAAGAAATAATGTGGTGCCTGATATGTTATCATGAGTAATTTTTCAGGATGAAGAATCTATGATTGTAGATGCAGAAGATGTCGGTTCATACTTTTATGATTCACCTGTACATATTTCTAGTTCAAAAGAAGCAAATAAAAGTCAAAATAAAATTGAATCTAATTATCAAAATGAAGAGTGAAAGGTTAATGGTGACTCTTCAATAAGAAGAGTTAAAGAGATTAGAGGGGGTGTGAATGCTCGTTTAAAAATAAGAGAAAAACTTTATGATGTTCAAACAAATGCAACAGAAGAATTAGATGAATCAAAATATGAAAATGAATGGAGAGAAATTGGAAGATACTTGAGTGTCCTAACTCCAGATTCAAGCTGGAGCGAGAACAAGTTTAAAAGTATTTAGAGAAAGTCTAACAATTATTTCTTAAAAGGTGGATTATTACGGAAATGGAAGCTTGGGATGAATAAAATTCCCCAGCGTTGCAGGATGTAATGAAGAAAGGAAAAGAAGTATGAATGAGATGCATAATTCGCTATGAGTTGGCCATAAAGGGTTCCAAGGGACCTATGAAAAGATAAAAGAGCATTATTGGTGGCCAAGAATGTACGTAGATGTTCAGAAATTTATAGCCACATGCAAAACGTGTCAGGTATTTGGTAGTGTAAAGCATAGAGATGAGTTGCATGCGACGTATCCCCTAAACATCCATTATAAATGGTTTATTGATTCGATTACTATTCCTTTAGGGGTGCAATAGATGTGATACATCGTACTAGCAAGACAGGATCTAACAAATCATGGGAAGAAGTTTTTAGCAGGTTCGGGTATGTAGAGAAAGTAATTGCTGAAAGAGGCAAGTTGAATGCCCAAGAAGCAAGGGATTTCTTCACGAAATATGGGATTCGGTTGTCTCTCACCATGGCATATAACAAGAAGACAATGGAAAAATTGAGCGTGGTCATCCACCCATAATTAAAGCCTTGACAAAAGCTTGCAAGAGGAAAATTAAAAATTGGCCTATTTATCTTCTGTTTGCCTTATGGGCAGATAGGATGACATATAACATAACTACTGGCTATATGCCAACAGAACTGATGTATTGTCAAAACCTATTCTACCGATAGAGTCACATGCTCTAGCATGGACGTCTTTGCCATGGGAAGATGGAATGTCGAGAGAGGCTCTACTAGCGATTTGAATCCTTCAGCTTGAAAGAGGAAAGAACCTAGTAGAAGAAGCAGCGGCCAAGCTCATAGCCTCTAGAGATAAAAACAATATAGCCCGTGTAAAACTCATAGGTTGAGGCCTAAATAGATTAGAGAAGGTGACTGGGTATTAGTCTATGATAGCTCTCTAGATACACAGTATGAGGTCCGAAGAAACTTGATTAAGAGATGGTTCAGTCCTTATGTTGTGAGTAAAGTATTTAATAATGGTACTTACGCATTAGGGAGTTGGATGGAACATAAATAAAAGACTTAATCGCTGGAAAGTGGATTAAGCTATTTAGAGAGAGGGAATATGAAGAATTTGAAATTATAGAAGACAGAAATATTGAAAACGAAGAAGAAGAAAGTGAAGAAGAGAAAAATGAAGAGATTGGTAAAGAAAATGATTAATAAAAATTATATTATGAGATAATGTACGTGCATAAGTGTATATATATATATATATATATATATATATATATATATATATATATATATATATATATATATATATATATATATATATATATATATATATATATATGAAAACATATAAATAAGTACAAAGAATATGAATTAGTCTGGATGTAAGAAATGAGTAAAGTAATAAATAGAATAAGTGTATGTGTTTAATCTATTTATGATCTTCTATTAATTTTTTTGTTTTTTGTAGGGTATTGACAGAGATATGTGAACAGGTTTGATAGTAGGCAATCCTTTGGACTTGATTGGACTGTTTGACCATCTTAGATTCTAGAATGGACGGAGAGGATCGCAATGATACATCCATGCCAGAGGGTAGCATTTCTGATAGATTTAGAGACACAACTAGAAGTGTACCTGAAGGGAGAACCTTAGATAATACTTTTAAATCCACCTACTTGCTCCTTATGCCTGAGAATGATGAAAGAATTCCTACTCAAGAATTTGTTAAAGATCGTGTTACTAGTGAGAATTTGATCTCAGCATCATTGGAGAAGAGTGTCTCCAGGTATCAAGCGGTGCGACCATATGGAGAAAATTACACTTCAATAGATCGTGAACTGTATTACATGACAATGGACCCAAGATAACTTTTTGTTTATAGTCGTGCATTAGTGGAATATGAAAAAACTTTACATCAATTTACTTTGTTCCTCAGGATGATCTAGCTAGAGATGCTTAAAGAAGAGATGATTGGAGTCGCCAAGTTCAAGCGGCTTTTGATTTTATATTGGTGAGATGTTAGTGCTTAAGTTTCCTTTTTCTCTTGTATATATGTGTATGTATGTATATATGTCCATATGAAAAGACTACATGAATTGGGCGTATGACACGTAAAGAAATCCACAATTAAGAAAATTAAGTACACCAAAAATTGCGTACCACTAATGAGATTACATGTGATGTATAAGGACTGGGATTATGCGAGTAAGATTAGAAGATGGACTAGAACTTTGGGAAACAAGACCTAGGAAGGTGAAGGGAAGACATAAGGTAAGTATCCATATATACTTGTGTTTATGAGCACTTGATGAGTGACACGCTTCGACTTCTGCTCTTGATCTCTCGTCTGATTTGACCTTCACACACATTAAGTCTTAAGAAAAGAATTCATACACCAGCCAGCTATCTATGTGTATGTGTATGTGCTGCTGGGTGCTTCGATGAGGTAGTAGGCAGGTGGGACTACCCTGGTCGGGTGATCATGGCCATGAGCTAATGCTAGCTGTGTCGTATGGCCTAATATGTATGTTGTTATGCACTCATACGGATCGATAGGCAGGTGGAGTCACTGTGATTGGGCGGTCAGAGCCATGAGCTGACATCGGTTTTGTATGAGGCTGACATTATGCATTGTGTCCTATGTCGGGTCGGTAGATGGGTAGACTAAACCTGGCTGGGTGGTCAGGTCCACAAGTCGCATCCGATTTCGACATAGGCCAGCATGTGTAGAAAAAGAATAAATAAATAAAAGTATAAACAGAAATATGAAGGCGAGCTAGGACGAAGAATTAAAATAAAGAAAACTAGAACAAAAGTAAAAGAAAAATAAGAAAAGGTCTGATGATGGTTTGAATGATGGGAGATCGATAGGGAAGCCAGATGGAAGTTTCATAAATCGAGTTAGTAAGGACTGGTATATGCATATGCTTTGGATGGGCTACTAGATTTGACCGGGTCAAGTTAACGAGAGAGCTAAGAAGTTTTCGGTTCACTCATGTGATTTCTAGTCTGAGTGCATTAGTGTATTCTGATATGTTGTATGGGATGCTTGTGTCTACTCTCCTCTCTTAACTTATGTCAAGACTAATGCATTTTCAGATTTCATGCATCCAATTAAATTTCTTTATGTTTGTCTCTCTACCATGACTACTTGATGCTTGCTTGTGTTTATTGATATGTATGTAGGTTGGTACATCTGAAGGATGTACAGGTTCAGGGGGGTGGATGTGATCGAGAATCAAAACCCAATTACATGAACCAATACAAAGTACCGAAACAGTTTAAATGGAGAGATAAAAATATTGTCAAGATTAGGTGGTTTCTAGCCTTAATCGTGAATCTATTGCATACTGATTACTTTTCAATCTGCTTGTATGTGTAGGACAGATAGTAAGTTTGCCATCTTTGATGTCACTTTATGTGTGCCTACAATATGATTAAGGAAAAGGGAAAGAACTGATGCAAATATGCGGGCATGTGTTAGTATGTGAAGATACTTATTCATGCATAGTGTGTAAGAAAATGTGTGTATGAATTCATATGTGTGCATGTGTGCAAAAAGAAAAACTATGGAGAATTACATATCTTACACGTTTTTCTTCTCAGTCACCTTATATGTTATGAATGCATTATCGATTCAAAGTGAGACTGCGCATGTTTATTTTCCCCTGCTCTTTGGAGTTGTGCTCATACAAAGTAAAGTTAGTCTCTTTGTGGTAACATAACATTTGTCTCTTTGCTGATAAGTAAATTTCTTTAGACAACAGATGTAGTGCGTGTGCTATGCTTCATAAAGAAAAATTGCTTGCACATAATTTGATGGTTGCGTGTGCAAGAATAGGAACGACGTATGAATTTCAAATGATATGCATGGCTTTTATTTGTGGGATATTTAATTGAAAAAGTCTGTTTATATGAGAGCACTACACACATCTATTTGTACGAGAACTATTTGTACTGTCACATGATGGTATCGCCTATGCATCTTTTAAGTTTCATGTTTCCTTACAAGTATAGTATGTTACAACACTCTAGCATCTTTCATTTAGTAAGAATGTCAAATTGTCTTGTTCTTATATCTTAGTATCACAACAGAGATGCTCCTAAACCTTTGCACATAAACAATGCACATGGTTTGTTATAGAATGTACAAAGATAAGTAGCAAATTAGCGCAATAGGAATATATACAAGCCGGGGGAAAAAAACCTCCTAAAGAGGGAAAAAAGTGCCCTGGCGGTCCTAGTGTGTTCACACACATCACTACCTAAATATATCAACAAATTCCCCGTGGGAGTGATGCGGTGAACAAGGAGCTGGTACTCATGTATAAGGAAGTGCCAAGCTATGTGGAAATCACTCCACAAAAGGAAGTAAGCCCAAAGCTTTGCGGAAAGCTTCAAACTTCTCCCTAGGCTGAGCCTTCGTGAAAAGGTCTGCAATGTTCTCCTATGTGGGCACATATGCCAAGCTGATATCCCTAGCAGAGAACCTCTCCCTGACAAAATGATAATGCACCTCAATGTGCTTAGTGCGAGCATGGAACACAAGGCTCCTCGCAACTGCCAATGTGCTCTGACTGTCGGTGAAGATGGTGGTGGTAGAAGTCTGACCAACACCCAAGTCAGCAATAAGGCGTCTGAGCCACACACACTCAATAGTCATTGTGAAAGCTACCCTATACTCAGCCTCACAGCTCGAAGTGGCCACAGTAGGCTGCTTCTTGCTCGACCAAGATATACATGAGCTACCAAGCATGAAGAAAAAGCCGCTAGTGGTCACACGAGTGTCATAGCAACCAGCCCAATTAGAGTAAAAAAAAAAAGCATGAAAATCTGGCAGTAGTGTTTCCCCCTTGGGATAAAACAACCCAAGTAGCCGAGTACCACTCAAATAGCAAAAGATGCGCTTAACTGCCTGTCAATGCTTGACTCTTGGGCAATGCATAAACCTGCTCAGTAAATATGTAGCCAAGTAATGCATAAGTAAATCAAGCATCCAACAGCCCGCTGATAGAGAACATCATCAAATGCATCTCCAGCATCATGAAGACTCAATCGTTAACGTGTCTCCATAGGAGTGGCAATAGGCTTACAGTCTTCAAGGCCAAAACGTTGCAATAATGTGTCAATATATTTTGTTTGACACAAAGCCATTCCACCATCAACTTGCATAAATTGAATGCCCAAATAGTGATGCAAATGCCCCAAATCAGACATCTCAAATGAGGCATGCAAATCAGCATTAAAATCAGCAATATGCTTCTCAATAGGACCATGAGCAGCATGTCGTCAACATAGACAACAATGATTAGAAGCACATCATTAGCTAGCTTAACATATAAGGTGCTTTCAGTTGTACTGCTCTCAAAACCATGTGCAATGAGATAGGCATGTATCTTCTCATACCAAGCATGTGGTGCTTGCTTTAAACCATATAATGGCTTCTTTAACCTGCACACCTGCTTTTCATGCCCTTTCTGCACAAAGCCAAGGGGCTGAAAAACATACACTTCTTCATGCAAGTCACCATTCAGAAATATTGTTTTAATGTCCAACTGATGTACATTCCGACCATGATGAGTTGCAAGTGCACAGATGCTCCGAATAGTAGTCATACGGCATGTAGGTGCAAAGGTCTCATCAAAATCAATGCCTCTTTGCTGTTCATAACCCTTTGCAACAAGCCTAGCCTTACACCTGTCAACTCTACCATCCGATTTATGCTTCAGCTTGTATACCCACTTAGTGGCAATGGCCTTCTTGCCAGGAGGCAAGTCACATAAAGACCAAGTACCATTCTTCATTATAGCATCATATTCAGATTGCATAGCAGCCATCCAATCTTTTGAATTTTGTGTTTCATCAAAGGAAACAAGCTCATTCTCATCACAAAGACTAGATGCAGCCATAGCATAGCAATCTGATGCAAAAGAGCCACTATGAGAGCCTGAACGAGTATGATATGACAGAGGTGTATCTAATTTGCTGTCACGCAAAGTCTGCACCATCCATTTTGGCATGGTTTTTCCCTACTCAATATCAACTCTCTCATCAACTAGTGCATCATGTAAATCTGCATCAGAAATGGAATGATCTGCATAATCACATGAAACCTGCAAAGGCTGAGAAGTTGCCTCATTGGGACCAACACTAGATTGTCCACCTGTAAAAAGAGGCAGAAAACTATAATACATGTCTTTGGAGCTAAAAATGTCTCCTTGTACATGAAAGCAATGGCTGAATAGCATCTTCCACAAAAACAACATCACGGCTAACCAGAATGCGTTTAGTTTGTGGATGATACAGACGATAGCCTTTACTTTTAGAACTGTACCCAACCAAAATACATTTTATTGCTTTATCATCCAATTTTCTACGATGTTGTTCAGGCACTAATGCATATGCCAAACAACCAAAAACATGCACATGAGCAACAGATGGCTTGCGATCATGCCAAGATGCATATGGAGTGATAGACTGCAGTGTTTTAGTGGGACACTTGTCTAGTACATATGCTGCACACATGATAGCCTCAAGCTAGAAACTATGTGGTAAAGCCTGACTCTTGACCATACACCTCGCCATCTCCATGAGTGACCTGTTCTTTCTCTAAGAAACTCCATTTTGTTGAGGTGCATACGACACTGTACACTGGTGTTTTATCCCACGTTCAACCAAAAATGCATTAAAATCAGAAGACATATATTCCCCCCTCGATCAGAACGGAGGGTGCCCATTTTACATGCTGACAGATTTTCAGCCAAAACCAAAAATTGTTTAAAGCACATGAACACTTCGGACTTTGCCTTCAATGGATATACCCATGCATGACTGGAAAAATCATCGATGAAAGTCACGAAGAAAAGATAATTCCCAAAAGAAGGTGTCTGCATAGGACCACAAACATCACTATGTACAAGCTGCAATTTTTGAGTAGCCCAAACTGAACCATCTTTTGGAAAGGACGAACGCTGCATTTTGCCTGAGATACAGCCTTCACAAACATGTTTTCCAGGTGCCTCAAGTTTGGGCAAAGAGGACACCATTTCAGATTTTTGCAGGCGTAGCAAACTAGCAAAATTCAGATGACCAAAGCGTGCATGCCAAAGCTTTGCATCTGACATAGCCTGAGAATCATTTACTGCACATGCCAAATCATTTACAGATCTTTCATAGTCTATGATCTTATACAACCCATGACATAAAATGCTAGAAGCAATAATCACATTGCCATTTGATAGATCATGAACTCTACACCTGTGATCAATAAATTTCACAACCAAGCCAATCTTGGCTAATGTAGAAACTGATAATAGGTTCTTCTTGATCCCTGACACAAATAAAGCATCTGACAAAGTGAAAGAAGTACCATTAGCAGTAGTCAAAATGATCTTACCAACTCCCATAATAAGATAAGAGGAATTGTTGGCGCATGTAACAGTATTCCCTATAGGGGCAGGCTCAAGTGAAGAGAAGAAACTATGCTGCGAGGTAATATGTTTGGTCTCCCCACTCTCAAAATACCAAATATCTGGGTCTACTGCAGACATGCACTGCTCATGAGAAGATGGGTAAAAACTACAGACAGTAGTAAACGCCCATTCTTCTTCCTGCACAAGATTAGCAGACTCTATTTTTGGTGTAGAGGCCTCTACAACAACCATTCCTGCCTCTTTCTTCTTTGCCTCTTTAGCAGCCAGTTTTGGACAGTTCTTTATGATATGATCATTCCCTTTACAGTACTTACAAAACAATTTTTGCTTTTCTGATTTCTTCTCATCTTTATCTTCCTTCTTCAAATGTGCAGAATTAGTAGATTTCTGCTTACTAGTTGAAGAGCTCCATTTTCCTTTGCCCTTCTAACTAGCCAAGAAAGCTTGATCTACAACTCGCATAATGGAACTGTTCTGGCTGGATTGATCTTCCTGCAATAGAACAGAGACTAAATCCTCAAATGATAAGGCATTTGGATTGCCTTTCATCATCAACCAAAGAGTAGAATCAAAACTCTGATATGAATCAGGAAGACCATTCAGAACGGTCTGCACAAGTGAGCTATCTGGTATAATCTCATCAGCAGAAACCAACTATTCCTTCAAGTCTCTCATCCTCGTTAGGAAACTATCCATAGAATCACCTTCATTCATGTGCTCACTCTCTAACTGTTTTCGGAGGTAAGCAACACGAGCCTCATTCCTAGCTTGGTACAATGTGGTAAGTGTATCCCAAGCATCCTTAGCTGTTCTGCAAGAGGGAATGTGAGGAATAATGGCACATTTGACAAAAAACACTATCAATGCATGTGCCTGGGCATCTTTTCCATCCCAACGAATATGCTCTATAGTAGGTGCAACACAAACCGTAGCACGAACAGGAATATGCAGAATACCATCATCTTTGACACCTTTTGCATCAGCTTCAGTACTTGCATTTGTAACACTTGTAGGTGTGATAAGATGTTTTTCGATACCCTGCACAATGTTCCACAATCCTTTTGCAACCAACACATGTCACATCATATAAGCCCATAACGGGTAGTTGGTACCATCCAACTTATCCTCAACAACCAACATACGGAATACATCACTGCTTTTCACTATGGCTAGTGACTAAAATACCTTGATGCAGAAAATTGACTGTATCTAAAAACGTTGAACAGTACTGCCCAGACGAATTCTGCTAGACCTGTAGCAGACTTTGAGATGCTTATACTGGCAAACAAAAATCGGTATATACCTTTGGCACAAAAAGACAAAATGGCCTGCATAAGCACTGTGATAGTGCGTTCGGAGGCCGAAACGAGCTCAGATCGTGATTTTGGCACCACAAAGAGAAGCGTTTTTGGTCTCGAAAACATGCTGAGTATGCTCAGCATAATTCGTGCGATTCTGAGACTGCAAACGAAGGAGTGTCGATGGCACCCTAGATGAAGCGACAACGTGCTGTGATACCAATTATTGGAGTTAGATGTCTGCGGAAGCACGCAAACAGCACAAGGAAGAAGAAGAAGCTTGGATCACAACACACAAGACTGAATGTATTACTAGAGAATGTACAAAGATAAGTAGCCGATTAGGGCAATAGGCGTATATACAAGCCAGGGGCAAAAAACCTCCTACAGAGGGAAAAAAGTGCCCCGATGATCCTAGAGTGTTCACACACATCACTACCTAAATATATCAACAATAGAGTGCTTGAAATTGTGTTGTTTATTAAAATTCGAACAACAACCAGGATTGTCTATACAACATGAACATATGTCATAGAAGAGGAAGGTGTTAAAGTGGAGACGAACTATGTGGTCTAGAAATAATATAAGCTACGAACTTCAATTGTAGGTGTTGCAGAAATAATTCTGATCAAGATCTATGCACTCTCAAGTAAAAAAGTCGCTCGATCTCCTCTAAGGTCAAAGATTAAATAAGATAAATGTTCGCTTTGACTTTGCTTCACTCATAAAAAGAAGTAAGCTAAGTCACACACACGGTGAATTAGGAGAACTTAATTGGTGCTAAAATAATTTGTAATTTAGGAAGGGATTTTGTGTTGCAAAAGAGTTAAAAGATCAGATTAGAACTATGTGTTTCTTTCTTTCGTGATCATACTCTTTCGTGATCATTGTCTCTACACGAAGAGATGCTAAGATGGCAGCTTGATATGCTTGATACATTATGTCGATGATATGATGATTGCTAGGAAGTCCTCTTATGACTTGTCAATTCTCCAAAAGAAGTTGAATAAGACATTTGATATTAAGGATTTGTGGGATGCCAAACATATTCTTGGCATGCGCATTACTCGTGATAGGAGTAAAAGATGCATATACTTGTCTCAAAGTGAGTACATATCCAAAGTACTTCACAGGCTCAATATGCAAGCTGGAAAGATATTGAGTACAAATTTACCCACATATGTGAAATTGAGCAAGGATGATTACCCAAAATCAGATGAGGAAAAGGAATTCATGATTGAAATTCCCTATCAGTGTGCTGTTGGTAGTCTTATGTATGCTGTGCTAGCTACGCGACTCGACATTGGATTTGTAGTGGGAGTTCTGAGCAAATATATGTCTACGTCTGGCAAGAAACATTGGGAACTGGTCAAAATGATTTTGAGATATCTGAGTGGAACTAAGGAGGAGTGTTTATGCTTAGGTAGAGGGAAATCATCCATTATCGGTTACACAATTTTGACTATGCTAGTTGTGTAGACAATCGTAAGTCTACATCAGGGTACATTTTTCATTTTGTTGGAGGTGTGTTGACACTCAAGGACAAGAACGAAGCATGGAAGTGCATTAGAGAAGGGGACACACACGAGGAAGGATCATTTAGGGAGCTCCACGAAGTACATGTCAATTTTCAAGAAGAAATCCCTATGAAAATAGTGATTTTCATCACTAAAAACCAATGTAAATACCCTTTCACATTTTTTCAACTCCATTTTGTTCACGCCGAGGAGTCCTCAAGCTTGAGGAGTATTAGAAGTATCATCCTACCAATTTTCATAATGTTTAGACTTCGTTTGAGCCGTCAAATAAGCCCTTGAAACTAATTTTTAACTAGGTCAGACACTAGGTCTTGATAGGGCCAAGACCACTCAAAAAACTATAAAAAGAGTTAGAGAGCTCATTTTTGGGGGTTCGCTTGTTGTAGATTTGAGCATTTTTAAGAGAGTTCTTTTGTAATCAAAGATCTTCCATTGTTCCACTCTTTGCTCTTACCTTGTGTACGTGTGTGGGTGTGTATGTGTGTGTGCTTTCACTCACGCACTTGTGCCTTCAATGGCTCATGGTCTTCATACGAGTCCTCACATCTACACGGATTGACATTTATGAGGTGAATCTCCTCACATTTGTACTTGCTATTGTGCTAGAGTGACACCAAATTTGGCATCATTGTTGAGGAGAGAGCTTCGAGCACGAGCGTTGTGATGGTAAGACATAGAGTATCGATGTTGGAGGGTAAAAAATAGCCTTTTACAGTTCAGTTTCTACTTCTTTCATCTCCTTCATCATCGTCATCATCATCACCATCTTCTCCCATCTTCATCGTCTTTGCATTTTTCATTTTTCGATTGTACATTCACTTTGTTTTTACTTGTGGCTGTGAGCAAGAAGCCTAGAGGGGATGTAGAGATGAAACGCTAAAGAATACTCTATAAATATGCTGAGAATACCCCAAAAACTTAGTGATAGTCATGTGGCATGAGAGGACTTATGTCTTGTATCGTGAGTGCAATATCATGGAACAGGTGAGAGACCTTGCATCTACAGGCACATAGGAGTGACAAGGAGGGTAGAAGGTACACATATTTACAAATATTTTTGAATTTGGACTTCAAAAACTTCCAGTATCATGTTCGGTTGAATTAACGTATCGCGATACCAGACTCCCGTGTATTGCGATACTTGTCGAGTATCCTATATCATCTCCTTAAGGTATCCCAATACCATCGAGGTATTGTGTATCGGCAAGTTGAGGTATTGCAGAATACGGTTTTAGTGGTATTATATCGTGCACCGTGTGGTATGGTATCATGATCCACAAGTGGTATTGTATCATGAAACTGACAGTATCATGTATCGTTGGTCTAGCGGTATCATATCGTGAGAGCAAGTGGTATCATATCTTTTGGAAGGTATCATATGTAGAACTTGGTATCGCATCGTGCCTTAGATCTCCTTGTAATGTATCATCTTGCTAGTAGTATCATATCGCTAGACAAATCGGTATCGTATCGTGAACCAAGAGGTATCGTATCGTGACCACTTCCAGTATCGTATCGTTTGATAGCAGTATCATATCGTGGAAGTTGGTATCGCCTTAGCAATATCGTATTGCCTGGGGTGGTATCACCCAAGGACAAGTATCGTGTATTGCAAAAAACTCAAGTATCCTATTGTGAATATCTGGTATCGTATCGTGGAATTCCAAGTATCACAAACCACAAGTATCATATCGTCAGACCTAATATCGTATATCGTCTGTTCTGAAGTAATCCCAGAGGGATCTTGTTTCCTTATTTTAAACCCATAACCCTGAAATGGCATAATTTTCTCATACGAAATCCGTTTGTTGTGATTTAAGATAAGCAAAATACCCCACTTAAAAGTCCAACCAAGTTTGAAAATGATAATGAATGTGTCAAGACTATCCAACCATATGGTAGCCATGTAGTGGGTCATAAGCATAAAAAATAATGTGATCAACCATTCCCTCTCCACTTTTGCATCGGACATTCTTTTAAACTTTTGCCTGCTTTAGTTGAAAAAGTACCACTTTTTCCGCAGACCCATGTTTGTAATTTTATATACATAAGAGCACCATGTTCGTGGATATGGCCATGTGAATACCTATATTAAATTAGTTAAAGTACAAATGCTTTCAACATCTCATTCTACATCAGATTCAAAGGTGATTTGATTGTAGCGTCCATAACTATGTCTTTGAAATGAGCTGCCCCTCCCCCCCACTTCCCACCCAATAGGATAACTTTTATCCTATAGTGGTTATATATATATATATATATATATATATATATATATATATATATATATATATATATATATATATATATATATATATATATATATATATATATATATATATTGTTTTTTTGGGAAAAAGCTTTTGGATCTAGATTGCAAATTTTGAGTCAATTTCATATTTCTTGACACTAGTGGACTCCATTTTTGCATTAGTTTTACCAAAATCCAGACTATTTTCTATGTTGCATTATGCGAACCTCTCAGAAGGCTTTTGGGCAGAAGTAGTATTGACCGCTGTTCATGTGATTAACCTTTCACCTAGTACTGACAAAGGTCTGAAATTGGCACAAGAGTTATGGATAGGGAAGCCACCATATTATGATCATCTTTGAGTTTTTGGGTGTGAAGTATATGTTCATATACCCAAGAATCTTAGACAAAAGTTGGACCATAAGTCAAAGAAATGCATTTTTCTTGGATATGGTCGAGAAGGATAATTTGGATATCGCTTTTGGGATCCTGAAACACTGTCAGTGAACAGAAGTAGTGATGTCATTTTCAATGAGTCTAAGATGCATAAACAACCCATTAAGGAGGTTGAAGTGAGAAGAGTGGTGTTTGAGGATACTAGTCCTCTTGTCAGCATGCATAAAAATGCTACACATAGGGACGTTCAAGAGAATGTCCAATCATATCAGTATGCATATGTTCCTGTTCAGGAACCATTGAGATGCTCTGCACGTGTCTGACATCCACCTGATAGATATGTTTTAGGTTTAGATTTTGTTATGCTAACATATGCCGGTGAGCCTTCTAGCTACAAAGCGGCTATGCAGACAGAGGATCATGTCACGTGGGACCATGCCATGAGGAGTCAATTGGATTCTATTCACAAGATTGATACTTGGGATTTAGTACCTTTGCAAAAGGGAAGGAAAGCTTTACCATGTAAATGGGTATATAAGTTGAAATTCACATTAGATAGTGCTTCTCCGAAGTATAAAGCACGACTTGTCGCAAAGGCTTTTAAGCAACAAAATGGTGTTGGTTTCAAGGAAATCTTCTCTTTAGTGGTCAAGATGACTACCCTGTGCATGTTGCTTGGATTCGTTGCAATGGAGGACTTAGAGCTAGTTCAAATGGATGTGAAAACTACTTTCATACATGGAGATTTTATAGATGAGATCCATATGGAACAAACATAGGGTTATGTAGTTCATGGCAAGGAAAGTCTAGTTTGTAAGTTCACGAAGAGCTTGTATGGACTTAAACAGTCCCCTAGACAATGGTACCAGAAGTTTGATGCTTTTATGAAGTCTCAAGGCTATTCTCAAAGTAATGAGGATCATTGTCCCTACACAAAGAGATGCTTAGATGGCAATTTGATATGCTTGATACTTTATGTCGATGATATGTTGATTGCAGGGAAGTCCTTGTAATAAAGTAAGTTTATGATCCAAGGGTTTGTCCAATTTCAGATCTAACTGAACTCGCCAGACCCTTTGTAATAAAGTAAGTTAATGATCCAAGGGTCTGGCCAGTTCATATAGATATGAAATCGGACACTGTTTGGTCATCCAGATGTATGACCAAAGATCTCGAGGCTAGACTTACTAGAAGGTCTTGTGCTCTTGTGAACAAGTGATCCACTTAGCCTAGTGGTTACGTCTCATGGGTGTGAAGGAGGAGGTCTTGGGTTCGATCCCCATGGGGGACATGGGAAGAGTATTTTGCCCAAAGAGATCTAGAGCCTTCTAGAAGCATCCACTTGAGTTAACTCGAGTTAACTAGGACACTTGGCGCACATGTAGCTATATGGTTGGCACTTGGATGGTTAGTATCCACTAGCCCAAGAAAGCAGTCCCCCTGGAGAGAGCTATATATATAGAGGCATTTGGTTGGGAGGAGAGTCATCTCTCTAGCATGTGGTGGTTGTAATTTCTAGTTCTCTTACATTGGTATCAGAGCTCAAGGTTGAGCTTCCATGGAGACCTTGATGCGGCTTGTTTCAATGGAGATCTTGTAGATGCATCAGTTTTTTCAAATTTCTTGGTGAAATTGTATCTTGCATCACTTGCGTTTGGTACTCGATCTCGCGACCTGCAGGGAGTTATGACCTGCTCTAACTACACTGGCGAGCGCCATCTTTGCTACCATCTACGTATGGCTGAAAGATATTTCACTAATCTAATCAGTTTGGCCAAGCAGAAGGCGTAGATCAATCAACATCTTCAGATTGTTGTAGCAAGGGATCGAACCAGCGCAGCCATGAAGTCGGGGTTCTCCGCTAGCCATGCGACCTACGCACATACCTTATTAAAAATTTACAGCAAAAACTCCTTAGACAGTGTCTTCTTGGGCTCGTACATAACACGTCAACAGAAACAGAAGTGTCCATCATTGGCCATCCGCTGCCGGTGCCGCATCCAGGAGTCAAACTCGCGTCCAGTATGCGAGGGCATGCTGCTTAAACCACAAGAGTTAAACGGCGCTGGTCATCTTCGCTTTCTCTCCAACTTTACAGAGGTACTAACTCTGCAAAAGGTGTCAAAAGGTTGTACGCATCTGTGCTACAAATCGGATTTGAACACATCCCTCCGTCGTTCGTAATCTCTTCTATCCAAGCGCAGCAGCCTTCTGAGGGTACAATTGTTATCGATCCTCTGACCTCTGCGCTAATCATCAGTAGAGATAGCCAGGCTGTTCAGTTGATCGTAAGTATCACATCTATTTTCTATTTCGATTGCACAAAGGAAAAATTGGCGCAGATGTAGGTGGGGATCAAATCAACGACTTAAGTCGATAGAAAGAGATTTTCTATCCAACTTGCTGGTCGCGTTTCAATTCTTTTGATATTAGCTCAAAGTTTGTGCACGCGCTGCTGTAGCACATAAAGCTTCTCAACAAAAAGTTATCTACCGATGAGAGCAGCAGGGGCTTGCACCCGCATCATCCAAAAGTTTAAAGCTTTCATCTATCTACGAAATCATGCAGCATGCTCTCTAGTAGTACCGCTGCAGAATTTTCTAAATCATGAGAAAAAGGACTAGATGACTCCATAGCGCACGCTGCAAGAGCTTCTAAATCACAGAGCAAAAAGAGACGATCTTGCTGTGTGCAGGCTTCGAACTTACGATCTCCCTGTGCAGCATCTACATCATATGCAGTACGGTAATTCCTCATGTGATTTTAGTTTCCAGCAGCATATTTAGATTCCATACTCGGGCGCTGCGGAAGCTCATAGAGCACAAGCAAAAGGACAAGGCCATATCCAGAAACGGCTGTCTAGACTCGAACTCGAATCCATTGCATATATAAGCAATGGTCTAAGCCACTCGATCAAGCTTGTTCACTATATATAATTCAACCCTCAACGCTTGAACATAGCTATAGTCCATGGCTATCAAAGACAAAATGTAGTCCTATGCTCAAGGGAATCAAACACGCAACCTTTACAATGAAGTTGCTAGTCTGAGCCACTCGGTTTTTGGTGTTTTATATCTAAGTTTTTTTGGTAGAAACCTTGATTAACAAAGACAAAAGAAGATTAGTAACTGGTGTGATACGGGATCGAATCTAGAATCTTCAAATTCTATGTGAAGCGCTTTAGCCGCTATACTAAAGAGCTCTCGAGCAGTGCAGAACCTTCTCTACTAGAAACAAAGGAGAATTCCTTAAAACGATGTCAGCTAGAGTTTGAACCTGTGACCTCTAGTGAATTAGTGCTCTCATCTATCTACGAGAGCAAGGGGCTTTCTATATTATGGTTGCTCTATTATCCATGTTGATCGACTTGAAGGCATCATTGTTGCAATTGAAAAGACATCCAGAATTAAAGGAATGCGATTAAAGCAAAAGATCAGAGGTTTGAAGCCAAATATGAGCATGGCTATGAAGGTTCGCTCTTTCCGAAGATCAAGGGAAGGACGTAGCTTAATTAGGAAAAGAATTTTCCAAGTTAATGATTGGTTTCAATATTCGTTTTTGCTCTTTGGTTTCATGTAGGATGCATTTTTACCATTGAAGTATGGTAGTGAACTTCATTCTTGATAAACTTAATGCAAATTATCGAAACCCACATGAAAGAGCATAAATATATTGAAACACTCATTAAACACAATCATAGGCATGCATCTATGAAGGATTGTTGGTGCATCTTTCCTTTTAAAAGAATGTTTTCATGCACCATACACATTTTCTTCTTGCTTGCAAAAGGAATAGGATGCACTCAAGTTTGTGCACATGTATATTTATAACCTTTTGTAAGGTAGAAGATAGATTGTTTTGGATGCACACATGCATTTTTAATCTCAAGAAACTACTTGATTTAAATTTGGTGAATGAAAGGAGAATGCCAACATGTGCATGTACTCACATGCATTTTCATACAAGAACAGGCATTTATATATGCATGATTGTGTGCTAAGAAGTTGAATACTTTCAAGTTCATAGGATAGTTGATAGGTTCCAAATCTGAAAAAATTATGGAAGTTTGAAGTTTGTTCTTTGATCTCATCGTGACGAGTGATGAGCATAAAAAAGATGAATAAACTTTAGCATCACTTGAACTTTACTATTCAATAGTCGGATGCTAGATTCCATGACTGCATCTCGAATCAACATGCAAAGTTTTCAAACAGTATGAAAACTTTATATAACACTTTTTCTAAAGATGAGAAAAGTATGCTTTTTTTTTAAAAGCTAATTAGAGCTTAAAGAAATAATCTTCAAGAATTAAGCTAATTCTTAAAGATAAACCAATAAAATGAAATAGTCTGGTTAACTATTTCCTTGGTTAAAAAAGGAATATCTTTTGGACAAGAAAAAAAGCCTTAAGTCTTCTTCTTGTTCAATAGTCAAGATTTCTTTTAGAGAGATTATTCTAGTAAAGCTAAGGATTCCAAGATGAATCATTGGACTGGAAAGCAAAAGATTCTAAGATGAATCATTGGCTTAGTATTACTTGATTTCTTGATAGGAATCTAAGGTTCTTGAAAAATCTCCCTAGATGTGAGACTGAAATCTTTCAAATAAGTTCTATAGCAAGTATTTTCCAGAAGTTACCAAACCTTAAGTATGGGTACTTAAGTCCAAATAGTGATATAACCTAAAGGTATATCAAAGATTCTTAGCTTTGGAATCTGAGAGGCATCAATGTATGCTTGGAATTAAGTTGAGGGAAAGATCTCTAAAAGCCCATGGGTAAGCAAAGAAGCTTTTGTTAGTTTAAGAGATCTTATAGATAAAGACTAAGTCTTTATTTTAGTCGCAAGGTCAACCAGACATGCGATTGGAACTACCCTGAAGTTTGTCCAAGTTTTGGCAATAAAATTTCTTTTGGGAATTATTCACTCAAGTTCTATCTATCCAATGGGAAATTGTGAAAAGAGTAAGTTGTTCCAAGTCTGAATAGAGTGAAGGAATTCCAAGAGTGTATTCTACAACCATAAGCACAATACTTAAGTTTGTGGGAGGTAAAATATAAAGTTTACCTATCCTTAAAGGGATTTTGGTACAAATCCAGAAAGCATTAGCATATGCTTAGACTTAAGTAGTAAAGAGCTCGCTGTTAAGTCCCGGCCGGGGTATGTACCTAAAAGCATCAGTAAGAAAGCATCAGTAAGAAAGGAATCTAAAGACAAGAAGTCAAAGGCTCTTGTCATTACAAATTGATCAAGAATAAACCAATTGAACTTGAATCTATGAAAATTCAAGTACTTGGAATTCGGATTGGTTTTCATTTGAAAACCCTAGCAAAGAAGGATGGATGTTCCACCAAAAGGTTGTCAAGTTCCTAAAGGATAGCACAAGATCATGAAACGATCATGTGAAAGGATATAAACCTAGAATATCAAGTTAGCGACAATGCCTAAAACTTCAATTGAAGAGATAAGGTACTCTATCAAGATATGTTTAGACTTTAAGGATAAGAATCATCCACACATTATTGTGAATATAAAATAGGGTGGTATAGGACACCAGATTTTATACTCAGATTGATGTAGGAAAGATGGTATGGGACATTGGACGGTAGGATGGTAATTATCTTTTAGTCCTAGTTTGGATCTTCAAGTTAAGTTTGATCCTCAAGAGAATTAAGACTTCAAAAAAGGAGTTTAATTAAAGAAGGATAAAATTAGTATCCTAAGATACCTCAAGATAACTTCAAGATAAAGGACAAAAGATATGAAGTAAGTAACTTCCAAGATCTTCTTGAAACACTTCAAGATAAAGTGTTGTTAATTTGAAAATATTTGATAAATTTCTAAAAAAGTTGGACTTTGATTTTTAGTTGATCTTTTCAACCAATGATTTGATTGACTAAGTTAAGCACCAAGTTCCTAGTGTAACTTGGTAAATTCACTCTTTTGACTCAAAGAAATGCACAAGAATTACATTCCCAGTAAAGAGTCAGAAATACTGAATATGATCTAAACTTAGTCATGAGAAAAAGGACTAGATGACTCCATAGCGCACGCTGCAAGAGCTTCTAAATCACAGAGCAAAAAGAGACAATCTTGTTGTGTGTAGGCTTCGAACTTACGATCTCCCTGTGCAACATCTACATCATTTGTAGTACGATAATTTCTCATTTGATTTTAGTTTTCAGCAGCATATTTAGATTCTATACTCGGGCACTGCGGAAGCTCATAGAGCACAAGCAAAAAGACAAGTCGTATCCAGAAACGGCTGTCTAGACTCGAACTCGAATCCATTGCATATATCAGCAATGGTCTAAGCCAAGCTTGTTCACCATATATGATGCACCTAAACATAGCTATAGTCCATGACTATCAAAGATAAAATGTAGTCCTATGCTCAAGGGAATCGAACACGCAACCTTTACAATGAAGTTGCTAGTCTGAGCCACTCGGTTTTTGGTGTTTTATATATAAGTATTTTTGTAGAAATCTGCATTAACAAAAACAAAAGAACATTAGTAACTGGTGTGATACGGGATCGAATCTAGAATCTTCAAATTCTATGTGAATCACTTTAGCCGCTATAGTAAAGAGCTCTCAAGCACTGTAGAACCTTCTCCACTAAAAACAAAGTAGAGTTCCTTAAAACGATGTCAGCTAGAGTTTGAACCTATGACCTCCAGTGAATTAGGGCTCTCATCTATCTGCGAGAGCAAGGGGCTTTCTATATTATGGTTGCTCTATTATCCATGTTGATCGACTTGAAGGCATTATTGTTGCAATTGAAAAGACATCCAGAATTAAAGGGATGCGATTAAAGCAAAAGATAAGAGGTTTGAAGCCAAATATGAGCATGGCTATGAAGGTTGGCTCTTTCCGAAGATCAAGGGAAGGACGTAGCTTAATTAGAAGATAAGTATTTTCCAAGTTTATGATTGGTTTCAATATTCTTTTTTGCTCTTTGATTTCATGTAGGATGCATTTTTACCATTAAAGTATGGTAGTAAAATTCATTTTTTATAAACTTAATGCACTACAACATATCGAGGGTATACCGAGGTTGCTGCCGAGGCAAATGAACGGGCGTGAATTCTTCGCGATGTCGGTGTTGCAGTTGGTGTAGGCGTCGGAACGAAGGCGCCGGTATGGGCACCGGTACAAGCGTCGGTATATGCGTCGTTATAAGCTTCGGTATTTCTGACGCAAATATCGACGTCCGCTGGGTGTACCGGCGCAAATACCGACGATCATACTGGACCTACCGATGCGTATACCGACGACCATACCTGCATAAATTTTTTTGGACAGAGTGTGTTGTCTTTTGCTAAATCATGATGTTGTTTAGCAAAAGACAATACACTCTGCCCAACTGAGTACATGTGTTATGTACTCTAATGGCAACCAAAACATAAACTTATATGAACAAAAATGAACAATGATTCATGTACAGAAAGTCGTATATTCCATAAATGAAAAATGTACAAAAGTGTGGCAAAGCACTTACATATATGAATCGAATACAAAATTATGGTACATCATTGCCACATAGGAGTGTAATACAAAATTGTGGCAATGTGACAAAATACTTCCATATAGAAATCGAATACAAAATTATGGTTCATCATTGTCGTATGCGAGTGTGATACAAAATTGTGGCATTGATCAAAATATTTACACCTACAATCCTGCAACAAAACATATGTATAAAATAAGACCAATTAACATGACATTTATAAACAAAAACTATAAACACGAAACCAAGATATAACTTTACCTAATTAAGAATATTCTCCCATGAGACGATTGCACCGCATCCCTCTAAGTCTTTTAACAGTGCAGTCAGTCCATGTCAATATCCATACGATTCTTCAGTTCGCGTTGGAGGATGACCCACTGCCAACTCCTATAGTAAATATGCAAAATGTTAGATGAATATACATAATATACTTAACACAAAGAACTTGAATAATTAACATCATATTTACAAATTGGTAGCGCATATTGTCGTATCCGCCGCTACCTAAATGCGACATTCCAACCGTATCTAACCGTGTGGCCGCCGCATCTCTTTGTTGCCGATACCGATCAGGAGTATGTTGATGTTCATCCTGAATCGATTCCCATTTTTTGGCGTCTAGCCATACAGGCTTCGGAAAGCCTGCTTTGAAAGCATCGCGAGCTTCCGATCGTCGATGCGACATGACCTCGCGTGCTGTATGTTGTATTCAATCGAAACTCACGACAGGATTGCCAAGTGCTGGCCGGTACTCTTCATATATGCATTGTGTGATATGATTTTTAGAGTCTCTATCCTGTTCGGCCCATTTTAGCATTACTGAATGACCGAATTCGATAGAGTAGAGTTATCGTATACGTTGTCGCATTGACTTCCCCGCCGCATCCATAATTGGAGCTCCATTACGGATATGATGTATCTTCGATTCATCATGATCATGTGCACCTCAAGGTGAACGTGGACATCCCATCTAATGCAATATGAAGATCTCATCTCATCCAATGTACATATATGCATGCTTAAGCTTGTATACATATGCATTCATGTATGCATATGCTTGCTTGTATGCATATGCATGCTTAAGCTTGTATACATATGCATTCATGTATACATATGCATATGCATATGCGTACATGTATACATATACATATGCATATGCTTGTTTGTATACATACATGTACATATACATGTATGTATATGCATACATGTATGCATATGCATACATGTATACATATACATATAAATATGCATATGCTTGCTTGTATATACATATACATATGCATATGCTTGCTTGTATGCATATGCATGCTTAAGCTTGTATGCATATGCTTGCTTGTATACATACATGTACATATACATATATGTGTATGCTTGCTTGCTTACATATGCATATGCATGCTTAAGCATGTATGCATATGTAAGCATATGCTTGATTGCTTACATATGCATATGCATTCATGTATGTATGCATATGCATCCATGCATGTATGCATATGCATGCATGCATGCATATGCATACATGCATGCATGCATATGGATACATGAATGCATATGCATACATGCATGCATGCATATGGATACATGAATGCATATGCATATATGCATGCATGCATATGCATACATGCATGCATGCATATGGATACATGCATATGCATACATGCATGCATGCATATGCATACATGCATGCATGCATATGCATACATGCATGCATATGCATACATGCATGCATGCATGCACGCATGCATATGCATACATGCACGCATGCATATGCATACATGAATGCATATGCATATGCATATGCATGTATGCATATGGATACATGAATGCATATGCATACATGCATGCATGCATATGCATACATGCATGCATGCATGCATATGCATACATGACTGCATGCATATGGATACATGACTGCATATGCATGCATGCATATGGATACATGCATATGCATACATACATGAATGCATATGCATATATACATGAATGCATATGCATATATAGATGAATGCATATGCATACATACATCAATGCATATGCATACATACATGAATGCATATGCATACATGCATGCATATGCATACATGCATGCATATGCATACATGCATGCATATGCATACATGCATGCATATGCATACATACATGAATGCATATGCATACATGCATGCATGCATGCATATGCGTACATGCATGCATGCATGCATATGCATACATGCATGCATGCATATGCATAGCATATGCATACATGCATGCATGCATGCATATGCATACATGCATGCATATGCATACATGCATGCATGCATGCATATGCATACATGCATGCATGCATGCATATGCATACATGCATGCATGCATATGCATACATACATCAATGCATATGCATACATGCATGAATGCATATGCATACATGAATGCATATGCATACAAACATGTATGCATATGCATGCTTGATTATGTATGCATATACATACATGAATGCATATGCATACATGAATGCATACATACATGTATGTATATGCATTCATGCATGTATGCATATGCATGCATGTATGCATATGCATGCATGTATGCATATGCATTCATGTATGTATGCATATGCATGCATGTATGCATATGCATGCATGTATGCATATGCATGCATGCATATGCATACATGCATGCATGCATATGGATACATGAATGCATATGCATGTATGTATGTATGCATATGCATGCATATGCACACACATGCATTCATGTATACATATGCATGCATGTATGCATATACATGCATGCATGTATGCATATGCATACATACATGAATGCATATGGATGCATGTATGCATGTATGTATGTATGAATATGCATACATGTATGCATATGCATATCCCTCATGCATGCATGTACGTATGTATATGTATATGTATGCATGTATGTATGCATGTATGTATGTATGCATATGCATATGCATGCTTAAGCATGTATGCATATGCATTCATGTATACATATGCATTCATGTATGTATGCATATGCATGCATGTATGTATATGCATGCATGCATGTATGCATATGTATGTATCCATATGCATGCATGCATGTATGCATATGCATGTATGCATGTATGCATGTATATATGTATGCATATGCATGCATGCATGTATGTATGCATATGCATGCATGTATGCATGTATGCATATGCATGCATGTATGCATATGCATATCCCTCATGCATGCATGCATGTATGCATATGCATTCATGTATACATATGCATGCATGTATGCATATATGCATGCATGCATGTATGCATATGCATGTATCCATATGCATGTATGCATATGCATGCATGCATGTATGCATATGCATGCATGCATATGCATATGCATGCATGTATGCATATGCATGCATGTATGCATATGCATGCATGTATCCCTCTCTTTCTCTCTATGTATGTATCCATATGCATGCATGCATGTATGCATATGCATGTATGCATATGCATGTATGCATGTATGTATCCATATGTATGCATGTATGTATCCATATGCATGTATGTATCCATATGCATATGTATGTATCCATATGCATGCATGTATGCATGTATGTATGTATGTATCCATATGCATATGTATGTATCCATATGCATGCATGCATGTATGCATGTATGCATGTATGCATGTATGCATGTATGTATGTATGCATATGCATGCATGCATGCATTTATGCATATGCATGCATGTATGCATATGCATATCCCTCATGCATGCATGCATGCATATGTATGCATGTATGCATATGCATTCATGTATACATATGCATGCATGTATGCATATGCATGTATCCATATGCATGCATGCATGTATGCATATGCATGCATGCATGCATGTATGCATATGCATGTATCCCTCTCTCTCTCTCTCGCTCTCTCTCTCTCTCAAACAAAAATAAAGAGATAAGATATTAAAAAACAAAAATATAAAGAAAGATAAAAGAGTGATATATGTTTTACTTACATTTAGGTAATTTTTGAATCAAAGTTGTCAAAATCCACTTGAAATTCTCCTTCGTTGAATTTCCAAAGATTTGATCTCAAAAATGTCTTGCAAAACTAAAGAGAGAAGATATTAGAAAAGCAAAAACATAAAGAAAGAAAACAGAGTGATACAATATGTGGGATCTACGTACCAAAGCGTCAGATCTATAGAAATAGAGGTGTGTTTAGAAGGAGAGAGAGAGGGAAGGAGAGGGAAAGAGAGAGAGAGAGAGAAAATTATTTGACACGATCGTCAACCTCCACTTGAAGTTCTTCTTCGTCGAATTTCCAAAAATTTGATCTCAAAATCTCTTGCAAAACCAAACAAAGAACATATTAGTAAAGAAAAAACATAGAAAAAGAAAAGAGAGAGAGAGAGAGGGAGAGAGAAAGAGAGATGGAGAGAGAAAGAGGGAGAGAGACGGAGAGAGAGTGAGAGAGAGAGAGGGAGAGAGAGAGAGAGATAGTGAGAGAGAGGGAGGGAGAGAGAGAGAGGGAGAGAGAGAGAGAGAGGGAAGGGAGGGAGAGAGGGAGAGAGAGAGAGAGAGGATGACAAACAGAGTTCTGCTTTTGGCGCGCGCAAACCCGAAAGCAGAAGTTCTACATTCAAAATGAGCAGAATGACGAATTTCGGGTTCGAGCATAGTTAAAAAGAGAGCGTCGGTATATGCGTTGGTATTTCCAGCAAAGTACCGACGCATATACCGATGCATATACCAATGCCGTGATTCCGAGGCAACGTAGCTATGATTCCGAGGCAATGCAGCTTTCGCAAATTTGCCGACGGGTATACCGACACCGAGAGCTGCCCGTCGGTACACCGACCGTCGGTATTCCCTCGATATGTTGTAGTGATGCAAAATTATCGAAACCCACATGAAAGAGCATAAATATATTGAAACACTCATTAAACACAATCATAGGCATGCATCTATGAAAGATTGTTGATGCATCTTTCCTTTTAAAAGAATGTTTTCATGCACCATACACATTTTCTTCTTGCTTGCAAAAGGAATAGGATGCACTCAAGTTTGTGCACATGTATATTTATAACCTTTTGTAAGGTAGAAGATAGATTGTTTTGGATGCACACATGCATTTTCAATCTCAAGAAACTACTTGATTTAAATTTGGTGAATGAAAGGAGAATGCCAACATGTGCATGTACTCACATGCATTTTCATGCAAGAACAGGCATTTACATATGCATGATTGTCTACTAAGAAGTTGAATACTTTCAAGTTCAAAGGATAGTTGATATGTTCCAAAATTTGAAAACATTATGGAACTTTGAGGTTTGTTCTTTGATCTCATCGTGACGAGTGATGAGCATAAAAAATATGAATAAACTTTATCATCACTTGAACTTTAGTATTCAATAGTCGGATGCTAGATTCCATGAGTGCATCTCGAATCAATATGCAAAGTTTTCAAAGAGTATGGAAACTTTATATAACACTTTTTCTAAAGATGAGAAAAGTATGCTTGTTTTTTTTTAAAGCTAATTAGAGCGTAAAGAAATAATCTTCAAGAATTAAGCTACTTCTTAAAGATAAACCAATAAAATGCAATAGTCTGGTTAACAATTTCCTTGGTTAAAAAAGGAATATCCTTTGGACACGCAAAAAAGCCTTAAGTCTTCTTCTTGTTCAATAGTCAAGATTTCTTTTAGGGAGATTATTCCAATAAAGCTAAGGATTCCAAGATGAATCATTGGACTGGAAAGCAAAAGATTCCAAGATGAATCATTGGCTTAGTATTACTTGATTCCTTGGTAGGAATCTAAGGTTCTTGAAAAATCTCCCTAGATATGAGACTAAAATCTTTCAAATAAGTTCTATAGCAAGTATTTCCCAACAGTTCCCAAACCTTAAGTATGGATACTTAAGTCCAAATAGTGATATAACCTAAAGGTATATCAAATATTCTTTGCTTTGGAATCTGAGAGGCATCAGTGTATGCTTGGACTTAAGTTGAGGGAAAGATCTCTAAAAGCCCATGGGTAAGCAAAGAAGCTTTTGTTAGTTTAAGAGATCTTATAGATAAAGACTAAGTCTTTATTTTAGTCGCAAGGTCAACCAGACATGCGACTCAAACTACTCTGAAGTTTGCCCAAGTTTTGGCAATAAAATTCCTTTTGGGAATTATTCACTCAGGTTCTATCTATCCAATGAGAAATTGTGAAAAGAGTAAGTTGTTCCAAGTCTGAATAGAGTGAAGGAATTCCAAGAGTGTAGTCTACAACCATAAGCACAGTTCTTAAGTTTGTGGAAGATAAAATGTAAAGTTTACCTATCCTTAAAGGGATTTTGGTACAAATCTAGAAAGCATTAGCGGATGCTTAGACTTAAGCAGTAAAGAGCTTCCTGTTAAGTCCCGATCGGGATAGGTACCTAAAAGCATCAGTAAGAAAGCATCAGTAAGAAAGGAATTTAAAGCCAAGAAGTCAAAGGCTCTTGTCATTACAAATTGTTCAAGAATAAACCAATTGAACTTGAATCTGTGAAAATTCAAGTACTTGAAATTCAGATTGGTTTTCATTTGAAAACCCTAGCAAAGAAGGATGGATGTTCTACCAAAAGGTTGTCAAGTTCCTAAAAGATAGCACAAGATCATGAAACGATCATGTGAAAAGATAAAAACCTAGAATATCAAGTTAGCAGCAATGCCTAAAACTTCAATTGAAGAGATAAGGTACTCTATCAAGATATGTTTAGACTTTAAGGATAAGAATCATCCATACATTAATGTGAATATAAAATAGGGTAGTATGGGACACCAGATTTTATACTCAAATTGATGTAGGGAAGATGGTATGGGACATTGGATGATGGGATGGTAATTACCTTTTAGTCCTAGTTTGGATCTTCAAGTTTAATTTGATCCTCAAGAGAATTAAGAATTCAAAAAAGGAGTTTAATTAAAGAAGGATAAAATTATTATCCTAAGATACTTCAAGATAACTTCAAGATAAAGGACAAAAGATATGAAGTAAGTAACTTCCAAGATCTTCTTGAAACACTTCAAGATAAAGTGTTGTTTATTCGGAAATATTTGATAAATTTCTAAAAAAGTTGGACTTTGATTTTTAGTTGATCTTTTCAACCAATGATTTGATTGACTAAGTTAAGCACCAAGTTCCTAGTGTAACTTGGTAAATTCACTCTTTTGACTCAAAGAAATGCACAAGAATTACATTCCCAGTAAAGAGTCAGAAAGACTGAATATGATCTAAACTTAGTCTCAAGTGAAGCATTATTTGAATACAAAACTCATAAATAGAGCCTTAGTGGGTTGACACACTAACATTGGTTACCACACTTGTATCTTATGGTTGGATGATGTTTTTTATTTGCTTTTAATCTTTTTGAGAATCCAGCTTATTTCTCTTAAAGGTAGAAAAATGCTTCAAAACATTGTTGAAATAGATCTTTGATAAGTTAAAGTCCTAAGTCATCTAGACTTTGACTCATAACAAGTTTATGTATCTTCGAAGTTTGAATTGATTGAACAGAGTTTTAGTTCTTTCTTTCTGCTTTTCAAATCTTCTGGATTTGACTCCGATATGGTATTTGATTCTTTTCCTAAAAGTCAAGGGTTAGCCATATAGATCCAGGTAACTAAATTAAACATCCTAGATAAATGTTCTATACAAGAACCTTTTCAAACATCAAAAGATGATAAGTTTAAGATTGACTTATTCATTTGAGTTTGCTTCAAGTTATTGCATAAATGATTTTCTAGAGTCGAATATACTCTAGAATAGAGAAATTAGGAATTCTCATCAGATTGATAATTCCCAAAAACTTTCAGCTAAGAAGTCTTTGAGAAAAGTGTCCTAAGTTGGACAATTTTCATTTTAAATTGGATTTAGTCAAGTTATAGTATGGTTGAGTCAAAGAAAATGGTAAACTTTCTCCTATAGTTTACATAGGATTTTTAAACTCATTAGGACAAAATAATTCTTCTAGTCGAGTGAAAAAAAACATGTAACTATTGGATAAGAGTAAACCATCATACAAACATCCAAGTTAGATGTTTGGGACAACCAAACTTCAAGTTCTCCAGACCAAATTCAAGTGAATCAAGTGTTCTCAAAGTCCTGGTTAGGATAAAAATCCCACCTTCCTACTAAGTCCATGCACCAGACATGCCCAGAAATGGACTAGTAATTTGAATCCATCCAGTTCACATGTTTGTGCCTAGATCACATATTGGAAACTGTGAATTGACTAGGGATGTTTTTAGATATATCCTTATTATTTATTCACTACTTTGTATTTTGATCAGTTTATCAAACTGCAAAGCGAGCTAGTGTTTTGAATCATTTGGACATGGATGCCACCACAAAGATGAGACATGTTCTTCTAGTTCTAGAACATGACCATCTTCTTCCAGTTTTGGAATATGAGGCTCGGAGGTTGCCTATAGTAGATATATAGCTCTAATTTTTTAGGATGAAAATATTTTCCAAGGGGGCAAGAATGTAATAAAGTAAGTTTATGATCCAAGGGTCTGGCCAGTTCAGACAGATCTGAAATCGGACACCGCTTGGTCATCCAGATGTATGACCAAAGATCTCGAGTCTAGACTTACTAGGAGGTCTTGTGCTCCTGTGAACAAGTGATCCACTTAGCCTAGTGGTTACGTCTCATAGGTGTGAAGGAGGAGGGCTTGGGTTCAATCCCCATGGGGGACATGTGGAGAGTATTTTGCCCAAAGAGATCTAGAGCCTTCTAGAAGCAGCCACTTGAGTTAACTTGAATTAATTGGGACACTTGGCGCACATGTAGATACATGGCTGACACTTGGATGGTTAGTATCCACCTTCCCAAGAAGGTAGTCCCCTAGAGAGAGCTATATATAGAGGCATTTGGTTGGGAGGAGAGTCATCTCTCTAGCATGTGGTGGTCGTAATTTCTAGCTCTCTTCGAGTCCTCTTATGACTTGTCAATTCTAAAAAAGAAGTTTAAGATATTTGATATGAAGGATTTGCGGGATGCCAAACATATTCTTGGCATGCACATTACCCTTGATAGGAGTAAAAGATGCATATACTTGTCTCAAACTAAGTACATATCCAAAGTACTTCACAGGTTCAATATGCAAGGTGCAAAGACATTGAGTACAACTTTACCCACATATGTGAAATTGAGCAAGGATGATTACCCAAAATCAGATGAGAAAAAGGAATTCATGATTGAAATTCCCTATTAGACTTCTGCTAGTAGTCTTATTTATGCTATGGTAGCTATGAGACTAGACATTGCATTTTTAGTGGGAGTTGTGAGCAGATATATGTCTAATCATGGCAAGAAACATTGGGAAGTGGTCAAGATGATTTTGAGATATTTGAATAGCATTAAGGACGAGTGCCTATGCTTAGGTAGAGGGAAAGCATCCATTATTGGTTACACGATTCTGAGTATGCTGGTTGTGTAGACAATCATAAGTCTACATCAGGGTACATTTTTCATTTTGGTGGAGGTGTGTTGACACTCAAGGACAAGCAAAAAGCATGGAACTGCATCAAAGAAGGGGACACACAAGAGGAAGGAGCATGTAGGGAGCTCCATGAAGTACATGTCAATTTTCAAGAAGAAATCCCTATGAAAATAGTGATTTTCATCACTAAAAACCATTGTGAATACCATTTCACATTTTTACAACTCCATTTTGTTCAAGCCGAGGAGTCCTCCAGCTTGAGGAGTATTAGAAGTATCATCCTACCAATTTTCATAATTCTTAGACTTCGTTTGAGCCCTCAAATAAACCCTGGAACCTAATTTTTAACTACGCCAGACACTACGTTTGGATAGGGCCAAAACCACTCAAAAAACTTTAAAAAGATCTAGAGATCTCATTTTTGGGGGTTAGATTGTTGTAGATTTGAGCTTGTATAAGAGAGTTATTTTGTAATCAAAGATATTCCATTGTTCCACTCTTTGCTCTTAACTTGTGTGCGTGTGTGTATGTGTACGCATGCTTGTGTATTTTCACTCATGCATTTGTGCCTTCACTTGCTCACGGTCTTCATATTAGTCCTCACCTCTCCATGGATTAATGACATTTATGAGGTGAATCTCCTCACGTTGGTACTTTCCATTGAGCTAGGCTGACACAAAATTAGGTGTCGTTGTCGAGGAGAGAGCTTCGAGGATGAGCGTTGTCATGGCAAGACATTGAGTAGCAATGTTGGAAGGTAAATAATAGCCTTTTGTAGTTCACTTTCTACTTCTTTCTTCTCCTTCATCATCATCATCATCATCACCACCTTCTCCCATCTTCATCTTCTCTGAGTTTTTTATTTTTTGACTCTACATTCACTTTTTTTCACTTATGGATGCGAGCAAGAAGCCTAGAGGGGATGCAGAGCTGCAACACTAAAGAATACTCTTGAAATATGCTCAGAATACCCCAAAAACTGAGTGATAGTCATGCAACATGAGAGGATGTGTGGCTTGTATCATGAGTGTAATATCGTGGAACAAGTGAGAGACCTTGCATCTATAGGCACATAGGAGTCATAGAGAGAATAGAAGGTACACATATCTACAAAAAGTTTTGAATTTGGACTTCAAAAACTCCAAGTATCATGTTCGGTTGAGTTCAGGTATCGGGATACCAGCTCCCGTGTATCGTGATACTTGTGGAGTATCGTGTATCATCTCCTTGAGGTATCCTAATACCATCAAGGTATCGTGTATGGCAAGTTGAGGTATCACAGACTACGGGTTTAATGGTATTGAATCGTGCACCTTGTGGTATCATATCGTGATCCACAAGTGGTATCATATCGTGAAACCTAAGGTATCATGTATCGTTCGTCTAGAGGTATCGTATCATGAGAGCAAGTGGTATCATATCATCTAGAAGGTATCGTATCGTGCCTTAGATCTCTTGGTAATGTATCATCTTGTAGTAGTATCCTATCGCTAGACATATTGGTATCGTATCGTGAACCAAGAGATATCGTATCGTGACCACTTCGAGTATCGTATTATTTGATAGCAATATCGTATCATGGAAGTTGGTATCACCCTAGCAGTATCGTATCACCTAAGGTGGTATTGCCCAAGGACAAGTATTGTGTATCAGAAAAACCTCAACTATCGTATTGTGAAAATCTGGTATCGTATCGTGGAATTCCAAGTATCACTAACCACAAGTATCATATCGTCAAAACTAGTATCATGTATCGTCTATTCTGAAGTAATCCCTGAGATATCTTGTTTCCTTGTTTTAAACCTAGAACCCTAAAATGGCATAACTTTCTCATACAATTTCCGGTTGTTGTGATTTTGGAGTTTTAGATAGAGAAGCCAAGGGGTTCCAAAGGATTTTGAGAAATACAAAGGGAAAATTGGGACTAGTAGAAAAGGCTTATGAACCTTAGATGTGGTAGATATATAGGCAAGGATAGACAAAGCATTAGATCATCTGAAGCCAATGTCAGCCATACAGCTAGGTCATGGGCACAACAACTTTGTGGTTATCCCTACGTGCTAAGTTTGGACACAAGTGATTCCAAAATGTCCTTCAACATGGAGAGACCCATAGGTAGCTCAAACACTGCCTATTTACAAACACTAGAAGGTCTCTATAAGAACCAATTGGAATATATCAGGACTAACCAATTAGGTGCTCGTAGCTATGAGGATTGCCTGAGGCGATCAATAGTCCAACTCCAAAATTCAGATCAACCCTTTGGACTTGAACACCTAGTGGTCAAGTTCCAAGATGGTTCCTACATTGATAAGGAAGGAACCATGTATGTGGTCACCAACTTACCAGACAAGACAAATGAGTTTGGAAATGTCATTCTTGAGAAGGAGATAGAAGACCTAGAGCAAGGGGATCTAGGACGAGAACCCAAGACTCCTAGAGGAAAGTCAGTCTTGACCAGAGTGATTACTCCATGTTGGATCTCTCAAGACAACAAAAGCATAGAATTATTCTGAATAGAGAAAGAGAGGAAACGTTTGGAGATTCAAGCTAGATCAACCTAACCCAATAATCACGATCTATGAATTCAAAGACCCTAAGACACCAGGCAAAGTTGTCTATCTAGATAACACCTCAGAGAGAATGTTCTTGGTAATAGATCATGACAAGCATGCATGCACTTGGCAAGGCAAATTAATTTTTCCCCCACCAAGATCTAATGTTTTCCATGGTCTCCAAGGAGCAGGATCATCCAAGGCTCATGAAACCCAGAGGGAAAGAACTAGAGAGAGACCTGAAGTAAGCTTTGCAAACACTATGGGTAGAGTCCGATCAGGACTTGATGGTGAAAGACCTAAAAGAGAGAGACCTCAAGCGCATAGGCATCAAAGAGATGAACATGATTTTCCATTGCTTGGATCGGGAGAGCACCCAAGAACCCTTAGACCCTCTCAAGTGTTTAAAGCAATAAAACACTATTTTGATGGGTTAGGAGATTTTTATGATCATGTGACTGAGTTCAAACAAGTTAAGAGCTAAGTGTGGACGTCCATTTGTAGAATGAGCCACCATAATCCTAAAAATAGTATGGCCTTGATAACATGATTACGTCCAAAATGGCCTCTTGCTGCACGCTTGTGTGCAACTTCCAAAAGGTTGAGATATTCACTTTTTGTTCACGCATATCCTCAGATAACTATCTCTTTGTCGCTTCAATGAATCTTATCCGTGAATCATCAACAAGAACATTCATCAACAAATCAAGACATGCCAATGTTCAATCACTACGATGGGCATACAACACGAAGAGTGAAGATCAATGGACCTTTCATCATGGTAAGAATTGTCTACTTTGGCAACACCATAACCATGATAGATTTGGAAACCTCTTTGTCAGCGTACCCTTGAGCACTTAGCTCAAGACCCAATTTATTGCACCATACTTCTTCCAATGCATTCCCCAAGTACGCATGCATAGGGCCAGATTACAAGGCCATGCACAAGGCACATATTTTGTTCAACCCATGCACTAATGCACTTACCCATCATCCATTATGGGCTACAAGTACTTGGCATGAAAACTATGAAAGTCATCTTTGAAAGAACTAGAGGACATTAAGGTGACAACAGTAAGAAGAAGGATGCAATTCACTACCGAGAGTTGCTCACAATCAACATTGATAACCTCTTTTGAGTAGCTCAAAGTTTTTGAAAGGTCACAAATACACCATCAAGATGGAATACAAGGAAGAAGCACATACAAAAGGACTACAACGTGCATAGGATAGTAGCCGCAAAATGAAGAATATGACAATATAACTTGCTACATGGATACTACCTCTCAGGCACTACACGGAACAACCACTCCAACAAGGGCCTGTCAAGGATGATAGACTCGAGAGGGGGAGAGTGTTGACACTCAAGGACAAGCACAAAGCATGCAAGTGCATCAAAGAAGGGGACTCACAAGAGGAAGGAGCATGTAAGGAGCTCCACGAAGTACATGTCAATTTTTCAGAAGAAATCCCTATGAAAATAGTGATTTTCATCACTAAAAACCATTGTAAATAGCATTTCATATTTTTTCAACTCCATTTTGTTCAAGCCAAGGAGTCCTCAAGCTTCACGAATATTAGAAGTATTGTACTGCCAATTTTGAGCCCTCAAATAAGCCCTAGAATCTAATTTTTAATTAGGCCAAACACTAGGTCTCGACATGGCCAAAACCACTCAAAAAATTATAAAAAGAGCTAGAGAGCTCATTTTTGGGGGTTAGCATGTTGTACATTTGAGCTTTTGTAAGAGATTTCTTTTGTAATCAAAGATCTTCCATTGTTCCACTCTTTGCTCTTACCTTGTGCACATGTGTGTGTATGTGTGTGCATGCTTATGTGCTTTCACTCATGCACTTGTGCCTTCACTTGCTCATGGTCTTCATACCAGTCCTCACATCTCCACGGATTAAAATTTATGAGGTGAATCTCCTCACGTTGGTACTTGCCATTGTGCTAGAGTGACAAGGTGCTATCTCTTGGAGATCTCATCTTCAAGAATGTACAATTGTTTTCACCATAGAAGCAGAGTATGTTGTAGCAAGTGAGGCATGTAAGGAAGCATTGTGGTTTTCTCATCTTGCTTGTGATATGGGTTTACCTCAGCATGTACCTCGTTTGCTTAGTGATAGTCATAGTGTACATCAACACAAAGGAGCAACTAGTAGATATCATGACCAAATTCATGGACGCAAGCAAGTTGGAGAAGTTCAAGATCAACCTCAACATGAAGGAGATCGATGGAGACTAACACGACCTTGAGGGGGAGTGTTAGATATGTACAAGCTCAAATGGTGTGAGCCAAGGCTTAACTAATGTGCCACATCACTTCACTTTTTGGTAAATTCTACAGCCGTTTTTCTAGGGGTCTTTGAGCTCTAGATTCCATCTATCTTCACTGAGAAAAGTGGGGGATTTCAGAGGCATCATTTGAATTCAAATTCTACACCAACCTTTCGAGCATTATATAAGAAATAATTTGGAAGAAAGTCATGGCCATCGTCAAGCTTCATTTGTGAACTTTCTAGGCTCTTGCTTGGAGTGTACACTCTAGGTCTAAGCTATCCCTTAGCTAATCCAGCCCACTACTAGCTGAAGTTTTCACTTTGGATAAGATTTTGTTTCGTCTATATCTCTTTGTGTAGATGTCTGTTTCATGCACAAGAAAGCTCATCTCAAAGATCTCGTTTTAAGATTTCTTTTGAATATAATCTTACTATCAATTTTTCATTTGTATATTGAGCTTGAGAGCTCTTTGGTCCATCTCTATATATTCCACAACATATGTATGTGAAGAGGTACACATAGGTGTAAGCTATCTGTTTGGGCAGATTGTGGTCTGTCTTGTGCAAGGAGGTTGAGATAGGTCACATTGTTCAAATTC
This sequence comes from Ceratopteris richardii, assembly GCA_020310875.1. Classification (NCBI taxonomy): domain Eukaryota; kingdom Viridiplantae; phylum Streptophyta; class Polypodiopsida; order Polypodiales; family Pteridaceae; genus Ceratopteris; species Ceratopteris richardii. The sequence continues at coordinate 136,368,025 of CM035433.1, read as the reverse complement.
AGTGATCTATGGCATGTTGGAAAGCTAAAAGAGTTTGTTTGCAGTGTGAAAGTTTTCATAGGTTGAATCCTTAGGTATAGAGAGCAATTCATTTTTTGCTGGACTGTGGTAGTGAACTATTTAGTCCTAGGAAGGGCCTATCATTCTTCTGCTACAACTAGCAGTGGATATATTCCATAATGTGCATTTGTGTGTGTTGATGTGGCTTAGACTTGTGTCTGCCACCAAAAGTTAACCAAAAAAATGATGATCTTAGAATTTGCAAATGAAACTGCCTTCAAAATGTCTACCGAAGCAAAACTAAAAAGTACCAATAAGTGATTGAGATGTCTTGGATCCGAGGACAATCGTTTGGCAAGCCAAAGGTGGTGCCCAAAGTCATGTGTCCCATGTATGCTCCCAAAGGGTGTTCACTTCAATCGGTTTCCATAAGGAAGAAGAAACATTGCAAATATGTCCCATAAGCTAGGTTTGCCATGCTGCTCAAATATTTTGCCTTGGGGCTCAATTTTCTAGTTCTACCCCCTTTTAGTGATGTTGTGATTTTGAATGAAGGTTGCGAATGGGTTGAAACGTCTTCCATATTTGTCGAGGTTGTTATGCATGCACACGCACCATCGAAATGAGCAAAAATGCAAGGCGACAAAGTAATGCAAAAGGGGTACGGGCTGAATATTCACATGAATCAAATGCCCAAGCCAACTTCTTTTCAAGAAAGGAATGTCGATGTGCAAGCCTTACCCGGATTCCTCCACATATTATGATGACTTGAATTATTGGCCTTACGTTGTTACTCAGCTCTTCAAATGCTATCTTTGAAGTGGTATGAGTTGACAAACAGGCACACATAACCCGCATGTCTCATGGAGAGTTGACGATGAAGGTTCTCCTCATTTTTGCAATGACACTCTCATACATGCACATTGTGTATAATGTGAGTTCTCGTTCGTAGAAGAAGCAATGTAGGTTGAAGCCTTGGAGAAGTACGCTCCTCACGAGCATGCATGTTGCATTGGCACATGAGTTGAAGATATATCTCAAAACAAGTTAGTCCCAAGTGGAAGATATAGGAGCAAATATTTTTGCCCCAAAAGAAACACCAATTCACAAACACTAGCAAAAATGTAAAACCTCAACAAACCTAAAACTCAATAAGAAAGTAAAAACTAATAAAAACCTAAAACCTAACAAAAAAAAACTGAAGAAAACCTAAAACCTAGTAAGAAAATAAAACCTAATAAAGCCCCAAAACTTGATAGAAAAACTAAAACCTAAAAAAACCTAAAACTTGATACAAAGCCTAAAATCTAACAAACCCCTTAGACCTAAACAACTAATTGAAGCTTAATAAAAACCTAAAAGAAAAAAAATAAAACTTGAAACCTCATAGAGAACCTAAAACCTAATAAAAACTAAAACCTTAAAAAATCTAGAAATAAAAACCCTAAATCATAATTATTTATGTATCCATGTATATGTTAATCCTTATTCTAGAACCCTATTATAGAGAGAGCACTGTATATATATATATACTATATATGTTGTAGTGTGTGTGTATGTATATATATATATATGTAGAGAGAGAGAAAACAATATATATATATATATATATATATATATATATATATATATATATATATATATATATATATATATATATATATATATATATATATATATATATATATATAATATGTGTATATAATATGTATATATACATATTATATATATATATATAATATGTGTATACAAAGGTATAAAAATCTAGCATAATATATAGATATGTGGATTTTCTTGGAAATATGGACTTTGGTGAATATATCTATAATATACTCAAACTAATATACCAATCGATTTCAAATAAACATTACATACCCACTATGCATGTTTCTCAAGATATCATGTCCATATCTCTCTCTCTCTCTCTCTCTCTCTATATATATATATATATATATATATATATATATATATATATATATATATATATATATATATATATATATATATATATATATATATATATATATATATATATATATATATATATATATATATATATATATGTGTGTGTGTGTGTGTGTGTGTTTATGTGTATTGGTATGTGTGTGTGTGTGTATACTGATGCCACGAGTTAACCCAAAATGTGACAAGCTTAGAATTCCAAAAATGAAACTTCCTCTATATATTTTTGTTGAAGTCAAAAGTGAAAAATACCAAAGGTGGATTGAGATATCTTGGACCCAAGGACAGCAGTTTGTAAAACTAAAGGTGGTTGCCCAAAGTCAAATGTGTGGAGTGTAAACTTACGAAGATTGATCACTTCAATTTTTTTCCACGAACAAGTAGGAACATTGCAAGTATGCCCCACTGACCTGATTTGCCATGCTGCTAGAATGTTTGCTTAGGGGCTTGATTTTTTAATTTTACTCCCTTTTTCCTATGTCCTAGTTTGCAACGGAGATTGGTGATGGGCTATCCTTGCGCATACACCATCAATACAAGCCAAAATGCAAGCTGATGAAGTGGTGTCAAAGTGGTACTAGCTGAATATTTCCATGGCTGCTATACCCAAAACCTAAAACTTAATAGAAAACTAAAACCTAAAAACACCTAAAACCTAACAAAGAAATAAAACCTTAAGAAAACCTAAAACCTAATAAAACCTTCAAACCTAATAAGAACCTAAAACCTAATAAAACCCTATAGCCTTAGAGAAAACCTAAAACCTAACAAAAACTAAAACGTGGCCACGCATTGAATGGCTACTACTCAGGAATGAAATTCATATATATATATATATATATATATATATATATATATATATATATATATATATATATATATATATATATATATATATATATATATATATATATATATATATATATGTATGTATATGTGTGTGTATATATATATATATATGTATATGTGTGTATATATATATATATATATATATATATATATATATATATATATATATATATATATATATATATATATATATATATATATATATATGAGAATGCATGTACCCAATCCTCAAAAGAATAAAACATTGTTTGAGGGTCTTATATAGAGAGAAACAAAAAAAAAACAATGAAAATATTCCACTTGATGACATTTGATTTTGATGACATTTGATTTTGATGACAATGTTTCATAGAACAATGTTTCTAGATGTCTTGAAGCATTTCAAACCATTATTTGAGGTCTTCCGTTGACAACATCTTTGGATATTCTTCTTTAGGATATATATATATATATATATATATATATATATATATATATATATATATATATATATATATATATATATATATATATATATATATATATATATATATATATATATATATATATATATATATATATATATATATATATATACTATCCGAATCATGGAATTAATGCAAGAAATGGTACCACATCCATTTGCATCTCCTTTTAGTTAAGGAGGGAACAATAACTAGTATGACATAGCAATTATAACAAAATGTTGTAGCCATTTCTCCTTGGGAGTTTATCAAATAGTAAAAATCATAAAATTCTATGCCAATGGACTAGAAAGCAAAGTATTAACCCTTTGAAAGACTTATTGACAAGTAACAAAAATTCTCAAAATAGTTCTTAAAAGTGAAAATTAACCTTTGTTATGAGAAACAACCACACCATACCAATATAGCACTAAAAAGTGATAGGATTTGCACAATTATAGAAGAAAAATGTGGTATTAGTGTTCTTATAAGTAAACACAAGTACAATAAGCAGTAATGGTCAATGATCCAACAATAGGAGTGCTTTGTAGAAAAGAGATATGAGTTACAACTGTGAGTGTCATTAACAATTGCAACAGATGCTTGATATATTTATCGATGTATTTTGCCACATGAGAGATTGGTTTTGCAAGAATATCTAGAGGGAGAGCTTGCAAAAACTTATCATATGTTGAATTCGAAAGATCTCAAACTTTGTAGCATTCATGAACATCATTTGTAAAAAATCATTTTCAATCACCAAATATGATATTTGTTGTGAGTGAATGTGGCTTCCTTGACCTCAATGAGATCCAATTTTTAGTAGAGGAAGGGCATAAATATCACATATAGAACACACAAAACGCATCAAGAACGTAAGATTACAGGAGATGAACAATTATTTACTCTCTTCAATTATTTCTATAGTACATTGACTAGATTAACAATATTTTGACGAGAGAGAGAGAGAGAGAGAGAGAGAGAGAGAGAGAGAGAGAGAGAGAGAGAGAGAGAGAGAGAGAGAAGAGTGATGGGTGGAGTCGCTGCTGCAGGTCGCGCTGAGAGAGAAAGAATACACGTACTTGGAGAAGAAACGTGCAACTTCGGTGAAGATGAGACGGTGATGAGAGAGTGAGAGAGAGAGAGAGGCGGTGGAGAAGCCATTTGCACAGAGAAGAGGAATCCGATTCAATGAGAGAGAGAGAGAGAGAGAGAGAGAGAGAGAGAGAGAGAGAGAGAGAGAGAGAGAGAGAGAGAGAGAGAGAGAGAGAGAGAGAGAGAGAGATGAAGGCGGTGGAGAAGCCATTTGCACAGAGAAGAGGAATCCGATTCAATGGGTATGAGAGAGAGAGAGAGGGAGAGAGAAATAGAGGATGCAAAACATACCTCTCGATGTTGCGCTATTCTCTATATCCTTTCTTGAGCATCCTTACTTTTGGATAATATTAGAGTTCAAGGAACAACTCGGTATGCTGCGTCGTATCTAATCATGTGGAGTATATCTATCACCGACACAAATATGTTGCAATTAGTATAGATGAGAAATAGCTCAATTCAATTCGTAAGAAGGATACATGATGACAATTTGCTTAATTCCATAAAAACAAACTACAATTTTCATGTTTTGGAACGAATAAAACATCAATAGATGAATCATTTTCGCTCATTACACGAGGCCTATGTTTCAAATGTAAGCTTTACAAAGATGATTACATCATTCCTTTGTGCTTTCGAATTTGATGCAAAGTGAGAAAATCATTATTCCTTTGTGCTTTCAAATTTGATGCAATGTGCGTAAAAGATAAAAAAGAGAAAGAATGCATATTAGCCTAGTGGGTGATGCCTTGAAGGTGTAAGGAGGAAGTCTTGAGTTCAAGTCTTGACTAGACATATCCATGAGCCTCGCATGATGGGTGCCTCTACCTTACGAGGTTGGGTGTGTATTTCCAATTCATTGTAATCTCAAAAAAAAAAAACATTTGTGAAGAAAGATGAAAATCTCATAAATTTGATTGGTCCAAATTTATCCTTTTAAGTTGCAAAGTAGGAATATGAGAGAAATATAAAACGAATGAATCTTTGGAAATCAAACTCACAAGATAGTTTTTTTTTCAAGTGTGTTTGTCTTAAACCTTTAAAATATGCTAATGATTTTTTTTCCACCCCGTAGATTTTCTCCAGGTTTTTTGCATGGATCTGAAGTAAAGAGATTGGAAGTGAAGAAAGAGAAGCTTTGTTCTTTGACGTGAAGTGAAGACCGAAGACCAAAAGTGAAAAAAAGATCTTGTTTGAAGTGAAGTTCCTACTGCAAAGGCTGAAGAAAAGTCAAAGGGTAAAATCTAGATCAAAATCAAGTGAGAAATTCAAGCTCAAAGAAGAGTAAAATTCAAGTCGAAGAACAAGTGAGTTAGATTAGACTTTGGCCTAGGTAGAGAGCGTTTAGACTGACCTCCACCTCCTCGCTCGTGACCCATCGAGTCTCTTTTAAGAGATTTACTTTGAGCTAAGACAGATAATTGAGCCACTCACTATGGATCTCGTTTTGCGTTCCAAGACAGACTAGAGAAGAGAGATGAAGGAAGTGTTCAAGGAATTAGTGATAGAGAAACAAGGGGCTCATATAGTCCAAGCGTTCTTAAGAGAAAAAGGCAAGTTTACGGGTCTAAATGTGACAAAATACCTAGATGTGTTTGAGGTCGACCAAGCATAGATCTATGGGCTACCTGAAGATATGTTTACACATTACTTCACACACGTAGTTTTAGGATCTATCTTAGTCTCTATTTCAGACCACATAGCAAAGGCTTGGGTTGAATTCAGAAAGGAGCTTCATAAGTTATTTTACCTAGAAGAATTTTCCCAACACAGTAGAGAGGGGTTCTTGTGGTGGGTGAATTCCCCAAAACCCACTGCATCCCTTACTCACCTTTTGAATGAGTCCTTGAAAAGATATGCACAACTTCCACAGGCTAATTTGGATTCACTAAAGTCCGATTTAGTCATTTCCTTTCTTAAGATCTTAAGTCTTGAAGACAGGATTGAAGTGAGAGGAGGATAGAAGAGCCTAGTAAGAGGTTTGGTTTTGCAGAAGACTGGGCCATAGTTAGGAGAGAAGTGGAAGCAGTTGCCCAAATGAGGCAATGACAAGATGTATTATATGATAGAACAACGACAACAACTCCACAACCACCTAGGGAGGCACCTCTTCTAGCAATCCCAAATGTGCCTCAAGCATTAGCTTCTGCTAATCTTGCATCCACTTTGCACTCACGAGTAGAGTTACAACTTGAGATTCTAAGCAGGAAAATAGAGAACCTTATGTTGATGCAAGCATCCATGTCTACAGAAATGGCGAGCATACATAATAAAGTTTATTCTATGGGGTATTAGGACCCCACTCCTCCTCACATGAACATTTCTCCTATGCATGTGAAGAGCTAAAGCAAGCAAAGGAGCACTAGTTGGTGATAGATATAGATAAGAAACTCTGTGACTGCAGAACCTGCCTTCCTCTACGTGTGAATTGGGGAAAGTGGGAATGAAGAAACTTTATGAGAATTTATCAAGCAATAATACTAGCTCATCAGTAGCTTAGTTAGAGCCGCTAGAAGAAGGAGATGAAGATGAAAATAGACCTTAACCATAAAGAAATTACTTTATAGAAGCTTTAGTGAGAGCTAGAGATGCGATCATGTAGAAGACTATTTGGAAGTCTCCTGTAGATCAGTTCTCGGTCTACTCCCATATAGCCAATGTAGAGGAAAAGAGAAAGAGGGACGAGAACCAAGAAGAGGCTGAGCCAGAGACAAGAGTACAAAGGAAGCAAAGTAAAGAAGCTAAAGAGAAGGCTGAAGAAGCTGAAAATAAAGTGCAATTTAAAGAGCTGCTTGCTTCTAAGGAAGAGGCTAAGAAGAAATAAATAAAAGAGGGAAAGAGGCCAACTGGGCCAATTAAAATTCAAGCGCCAAGTAAAGAGAAGGAGAAAGAACAAGAGCCTGCTCGAAAGACTGATGAAACTCAAGAAAATATACAAGAAAAAGATAAAGAGAAGAAGAAGAAAAAGAAGAAGAACCCAAAGGCGGTATTGATTTCTCAATTAGAAAAGAAGAATGATGCGAGAGAGATATCAAATGATATTCTACTAAAGAGTCAAGTGACCATGTCCTTGGAGCAGGTTTTCTCTATAGCAAAGCTTGAATTCAAGGATAGCTTTATAAAATTGATAAACAGGAAAATGTTCCCATTACCTGAGGATGCGAAGATGTTAGAGGTGACTGAAGATACACAAGTAACAAATGGAGGAGTACCCTTAAGTGATACTTTTGATGATAAAGACGATGAGATTCCAAGTTGCCATAGGAATTCCTTAGGTCCTATTACGCCTGAGGATGAGATGAGAAGGACAGAAAGTGAGTATACTAGGACTTTTTCGGCAAGAGGGACACCTAAAATGAAGGTGAAATCAGGGAGTAATCAAGATTCATGTTTTGCTTTGGCCTTGATTGACGCAAGGTCAGAAATAATTGTGATCTCTAAGAAGTTATATGATCAATTTAGGTGGCCTATAGATAAGGACCATGGATGGAGGATGAAGATGATAGACAATGGCTCTGGAGCTTTGCTTGGGGCATGCGCCTTTGTACATTTGAAAATAGGAGGGACCTCTGAGGAATTCCACTTCTTCATCTAGGATCACTATTCGTATGAGGCTATCCTAGGGCAACCTTTCATAGTTGAAGTGCGAATGGAAACCAAGGTGATGGATGACGGATTTGCCTATGCACAAATCCGTTCTAGATCTGGACTTCATTCTTTACAAGTGATGAAAGTGTGCCCAAATCACGCAAGAAACAGAAAGAATATAAGAAAGAGACCCATTAAGTCTCATGACCATGATGATTGTATGCACCTAAGAGAGTATGGGGCTTCTGCTGATCAAAAGTTCTGTTAGGATCCACTATTGAGTGAGACAAGAGTGGGAGTTGGTTTGATGTCTCCCACGACTCTATACGTAGATTTGAGAGTTTCTCCATATATTCATATGCATTTAAGTTGCTTTGCTTACAAAAGGAAATATGTTCAAAAAAATTCATGAAAGATATTATAAAGATTTAGGAATCATGTCACGTGATGAGAAGATAGAAAATGTGAGCCAATTGGAAAGAAGCTCGAGTACTCTAGAAGAGCTTGAGCAGGCATTTGAGAGAAATGAAAAATCAGAAATCATTATGCTTGGTTCTATCCAAGAGTATGAAATGATTGATAAGTTCCTTAGAGAGCATGAAGTGAATGTGAACACGAAGTATAAGACTGTTGACAAGGAAGTGACACCCATAGCCCAACCTTTGCCAAAAGATAGTCATGAGAAGTATCTATGAGTATCAGATGACCCTATGCTGAGATGAGAGCTCATAGGGCATCATTTTACTATGATCCTGTTAAAGAAATAAAGTTTGGAGAAAAATCATTCCTAGGAGATGAAGAGAAAGAGAAGTTCATTGAAGTCATCAAGAAATATGAAAAAGCACTTGCACTTTTTCCACATGAGATAGGCTGTGCAGATCCAAAACAAGTTTTGCCCATGATTATGTTTAGAGTGCCACATATACCATGGAATATCCGGCCTATACGAGTCCCAAATGCTCACTTGCTTGAGCTGATGAGGTTGTTAAAGAAAAAGATATCCATGTAGATATAGAACCATCTCCATATTTGAATAGGTGGTCTATAGTGCGTAAGAAACATGGGAAACCTCGTTTCAATGAAGATTGGCAGCCTGTGAATAAAGTCATGATCATAAATGTAGGGACAGGACCCATAGTAGATGAGTTTGCACAAGCATTCGCTGGGCATTCCATCTACTCTATGGGAAATCTATATTTAGGGTATGACCAGCTTCATTTGGCTATTGAGAGTAGAGATATTTCGACGATGAAGACTCCACTGAGCCTTGTACGTGTGTGTACTTTGTTGTGGGGAGCAACGAATTCTGTGGCTCACATGATGAATTCCATGAAGCTGGTCCTACATGACTTTATACCATCAGTGACTATGCCCTTTATTGATGATATTCTGATAAAGGGGTGTGAGGAAAGAGTAAAACATGAGAGTTTAGGTGCTTGAGGGTGTAGAAAGTTTGTTAATTACCATATCTCTAACTATGAGAAAATCTTTGAGAAATTTGAAGATGTGGGGCTAACACTTTCTCTAGAGAAATCTGTTTTTGGAGTCAATGAGGTCCTCGGACATCTGTGTGGACGCTATGGTGGCAAGACATACCTACAAAACGTTGAGGCCATTAGCATGATTTCTGAGGTATGTCGTAATGTCAGTGAGGTGAGGAGATTCTTGAGAGCTTTTGTATTCTATGTGCTATGAATTCATCACTTTGCTCACATTGCGAACCCTATTTATGATCTTCTAAGAAAGAAAAAAAAATTCCTTTGGCCACAGAAACAATTGAGAGCGATCCGTAGATGGAAGCAATTGCTAATTGAACTCTCAATTCTGAAGCATGTTGACTATTTAGGTCAGAGGCCTATCATTTTAATTGTTGATACTAGTCCTATTGTTATAGGCGGGGTCATAGGATAGGATGATGATGAGCAACAGAGATATGCAGTTCGCTTTGGTGCGAGGATTTTTCATGACACTCAAAGAAAATATCTGCAAATAAAGAGAGAACTATGGGTTTTTAGTGACTGCTTTAAAGACTAATAAATAATATTTCATTGGGATGAATGTGGTAGTTGAGACCGATTGTCTTCTACTGATTGGAATGATAGCAAATTGTTCTTCTCTGAACATTGCTATACTGAGATGGATCTCTTATGTAAAGTTTACAAATCCTGCTTTTGTTTATATAGCTGGGAAGTTGAATACAGTAGCTGATATGCTTTCAAGAGTGAAATTCGATGATGAGTTGAATGAAGATGATGAGGTAGAAAGCGAAACACACATGGTGAGATATGATCCATAAGTATATGTATATGCGCAGTTCCGTGAGAGTGAGTTTGATGGTGAGTGAAGAGACATAGGAAAATATTTGAGTACACTGAAACCATCCCCACGCTGATCCACAAATAAGTATAGATCCATCAGGAAAAAGTCTTACAAGTTTTTCTTAAAGGATGGACTTATTTGGCGACATGCTAAGGGCAAGATAAAGAGTCCACAAAGGGTACTGAGTTCTAGGAGTCTTTAGGGCAAGGTGATGAGAGAGATGCATGAGACCTTATGGGCAGGTCATAAAGGAATCTATGCAACATATGAAAAGATCACGGAAGCCTACTAGTGGCCAATAATATACGTGAGTGTTAGAGATTTTCTAGACATGTGCTACATGCCATGAACATTTGTCAGTTAGGCATAGAGACCCCTTACATCTGACTTGCCCTCCTCGTATTCATTACAAGTGGGTGGTAGACCTTGTAATAATGCCCAAAGGGATAGATAAGATGAGGTATATTGTACTTACCAGAGAGGACTTGACCAAACATGTGGAAGGTCGAGCTCTCCATATGAAGATGACTTATAATGTATGTAAATTCCTTTAGAATAAGCTATATAGAGATTTAGTTATGTTGAGAAAGTGGTTGCAGATAGGGGAGTGTTAGATGTGAGAGAGGCAAAAGAGTTCTTTGATTGCCATGGGATTCTATTGTCTCTCACTATTGCCTATAACCCTAAGGCAAATGGAAAGATTGAGAGACGTCATCCTTCTATCATGAAGGTGATCTCTAAGGCATGCAACGATGACATAAAGCAATGGCCTAGATTTCTTCCATTGGGCAGATAGGATGACTTACACTCAGTCCATAGGTTTCATGCCTGCTGAATTGATGTATTGTCAGAGGCCAGTCTTCCCCATCCAGACTCAGATACTAATGTGGTTGACACTCTTGTGGAATAATGGCATGACGAGAGAGGAACCTTTATCATTGAGAATAAATCAGTTAGAGCAAGGGAATGAGAAATTAAAAGAAGCAGTCCAGAAGGTAAAGGATTCTAGGTTGAAAAACAAGATTTATTTTGAAAAACCTCATCAGTTTAGAACACATAGGATTGAGGTAGATGATGGGTATTGGTGTATGATAGTACGCTCGACACTCAATATGATGCTAGGAAGAAATTGACTAAACGATGGTTTGGGCCGTATGTAGTGACATGAGTGTTTGAAAATGGAACGTATGCACTTCGTGAATTAGACAGTACTCCTTTGAAGCCCTTGATTACAAGAAAGAGGATAAATTTATTCATTATGAGATTGATCAAGAACTTTTGGAGGATGCCGATGACACTGAGACTGATGCTGATGAAGAATGATAAATTAGAAAAATTAAAGAAAAGCTAGATCGAACAGTGATGAAGAGGAACTAAATTAATCAGGTAAAATGTTTGCGATTTGAAATATGTTTTCTTTCTGAAAGAGCATATGCATTGCATTTTGTGTGTTAAAGACATGTACAAGTTTAAGAAAATCAAGTAGGAATTAATATAGCAAACATCTATTGTGGTTTTGCATGAAGCATGAACGACTAGAAATTATATGAATAGAATTAGTTGGTGGTCTAGAGACTTTTGGGAGTGAAAGCTTGAGAATGTGATGGCATGCTCAAACTGAGTGCCTGTATTACCGATAGATTTGAATGCATAGTGAGTGGGATTGGGTCCTAGTATTTATTTCTTGCACAATTCTACCTCCAAATTGATCATGATTTAGAAAAACCTTCATGCTCAAGCCAGCACTATATGTGTGTGCATATTGTTAGTGCACTACAACGGGATAGTAGAGGAGGCCACGAGCTAATGCTAGTTTTGTCATAGGCCTGACTTATATGTTTTCATGTGCCTACATGGGTCGATAGGTAGGTGGAGTCACTTTGGCTAGGTGGTCAGAGCCACGAGCTGATGTTGATTTCATGTAAGGCTGACGTTGTGTGTGTCCTACTGTTGAGCCCATAACAGTCATATTGGTCAAAGTCAACTACAATCAAATTCAACCAAAGTCAAAGTCAAAAGATCAAAGTCAAACAGGTTAAAGTCAACAAAGTCAAGATCAAAGTCAACAGGTGCAAAGTCAAAGTGCAGGTGTCAAAGTGCACAGGTAGTGCACAATTAATTGTCCACAAAGGGTAAATTGGAGAAAGTGGGTTGCAGGTTGCAGATGTATTTTCTCTAATTTCCCTAAAGGTTCAAAGTGGTTTTAAAGTGTTTTGGAAGGTTCATGTGAACCCTCTCTTATGTGCACATTTGAAGAGTTAAAAGGAAAATGTGAAGGTATGTGAAGTGGCAGCGTACGCAGAAGTGGAAGTATGTCCCCCCAATTCAAAATTTTGTTTTAGTCTAAAGTCACTACAGGGCAAAACAGGGAGTCGTTGGCTGCCACTTGTGAAGATAATCTTGGGACATCAAAGTGAGCACCAAGGTACTCTTGCAGTTAGGAGCGTACGTGAATCGACACTCAAAGCAAGGCAAGGACTATTCTTGGACTATCCTAAGTGTAAGCAAGAGGGAGCATAGTCTAAGTGAAGTAAGAGAGCTAAGTACAAGAGACACACAGTGTGCGATGCAGGGAAGTGAAGTGCAAGGTGTGCATGGAGAGTGACTAAGGAAGTGTGCAGAGAAGTGCTAAGCTAGTCCCCCAAGGATCCCAAGGTCTCATTGCAGGGTGCGCGTGCCTACAAAAGGTGTCCAACCCTCCCCCTTATTGGAAGCTTGGTGCAAGGTGTGCACAAGTGCATGCTTGGAGAAGGTGGAGGGTTGGTGCAGAGGAGTCCGACAGCAACAAAACTTCACAAGACTTTGGGTATTTGGTATTTTGTACTTGAGTACTCTGTGGGATTTTGCACAGAAGCATTTCAGTGTATTGTGCATCCCCATTGTAATTACCTTATTATAATCAATCGACAGAGGCTTCCAGTGTGTATTTTCTCTTCTTTCCTTTCCCTTTTCTCCTACAAATACTCAAATCTCTTCTTGTCCAAGAATCCCCCAACACGTACGCTATGTTGGGTCCATAGATAGGTGAGATAAATTTGGCCAGGTGGACAAGTCCATGAGTCGCACCCGATTTTGGCATAGGTGGACTTGTGAAATAAAAATAAAAAGAAAAAGTATTGAGCTGAGATAAAGTGTAAAAATAAAAGAAAAAAAGAAAAAGAAAGAGAAAAATAAAAAAGAAAAGAAAAGAAAAGATCTAATGGATAGTTAGACAATAGGAGATAAATAGGGGAATCAAGGCATATTTCTACAAACTGAGTTAGTATAGTATATGCTAGTACTTAGGATGAGTTGTTGGATCTGAATGAGTTGAACAAACGAAAGATCTACGAAGCCTAGGGTTTATTCATATGTTTACTTTTTTTATTAGAAAAGCAAGACCATAGTAAGACATTGTGAAGCTTGCATATTTTTTATTTTCTAAAAATTTGTAATAATCTTTATAAATTTGCATGGAATGTATGAAATCATGTTTCTAATTTTGAAAAGAAAAACATGAAAATTAAAAAGAGTTCTCAAAAGAATCTTGATACGCTTCGATTGGATTTTGTAGGTTGGCCCATCGGGACGATGTGCAGGTTTAGTGGGGATGGATGTCGGGATGAAATCCCTCATGGAAGTATACATCAAGATTTTTTTTTCAAGTTCATTTCATTGGTTTTCTGGCAGTGATATGGTGTTTTTGGCTACAAAGAGTTAGAAACTGTGCATGTTTTGGTTGATTTGATTGATTTTGAGATGAGAAACCATGTCATTTATGTAGATTAGGCCTGTATATTTGTACATATTTCATTAACCTAACTCTAAACCGTAGAAACCCTAGGTTTGACCCCTTAAAACCCCTTGAAAATTTGAGTTTTAACCCATGGAAACCTAACCTAAACCCTAGAAAACCCTAGGATTTTAGCTTATCAATGTGAATAAACTCTTTTATTGACATGCTTGACCTTGATCATAGGCAAACCCTAACTTTTCCTAATTCAATCCCTAGATTGGAACCTTATAATTAGCATTTATCCTAAGTCTAATCATTTGATTTAATTTAATTTGTACATAAGGGGTGAAACTAAACCTTATTCAAAAAAATAAAAAAGGAAAAAGAAAAAGAAACAAAAACAAAAAAAGAAGAATTGAAAAAATAAAAAGAGAAGAATAAAAAATAGAAATAAAAGATGTGATTTTCCAAAAGTAGCAAAAGAACATGGAAGAAGATTCTTGAAATAGAAAGGGTCAATAGGGAGGCTAGAAGATTCTAGAGAGAAGTCCTAATGAAACTTACAAATAGGTGTTCCATGCCCATTTTCTTTTCCCTGCAGATTTTATCCAGGTATGCTCCTTGCCTATTCTTGTTCATTCATTTCTGTCAATGCTTTACTTTCGTGTTTATGCTTTATAAATATATTGTTGAATCTCTCGCTACCATGCCAATATATATATATATATATATATATATATATATATATATATATATATATATATATATATATATATATATATATATATAGAGAGAGAGAGAGAGAGAGAGAGAGAGATGTAATGGATGTATCAGTTTCAATAATCAGACAGATGACATAAACAATTAGGCATTGAAAGAAAAATAGGGGATCTCTATTCGTACATAATCTCCATGAGCTCCATCAATATCAACAGAAAAAAGTCATATTTTGGTTGCTCTTTCTGATGCATTGAAAAGACTATAATATATAAGAATCTTGGTAAAGTGGGAAGACGACAATGCACAGGTGGCGACCTTCTCTGGGCTGATCCCAAGGCTCAATCTACTTGAATGCTCTTCTATGTTTGAAGAGAATTCAGAGATTATCTTTCCAGAGTTCGGATCTATGGATCAGTTAATACACTTAGAGTTGAAACAGATCTCTCCAAGTTGCTGCTCATACAGAGTCACCATCACCTTTTATGAATAGCTTGGTTTCATGTTCGAGTTTATTATTCAATAGCGCTCCTGATGTTGTTTAGCAGAGCTTCCAAATATCTTGATCTATAAATGGCCCGAGACTTGACTAACTGAAATATTTCCAGATCTGCTTCGGGCCCTGTAGAAAGAAGAAGTGAATGGGATGGAGAGAGAGAGAGAGAGAGAGAGAGAGAGAGAGAGAGAGAGAGAGAGAGAGAGAGAGAGAGAGAGAGAGAGAGAGAGAGAGAAGGACTATAGGCCGTCATTATGGAAGAATTCACGGATGGAGAATGGTGATGAGAGAGAGAGAGAGTGAGAGAGAGAGATAGAGAGAGAGAGAGAAGCATAGAATTTCAAAGTGCGTCCCCTAGGGGTTGAACTTGCTCGACGTGCATATTATGCGTGTGTTCTCTGACAAGGACATACTTCTTCTGCTTCTCTTCTTTTCTCGTTCTTTGAATAGAAGGTTTCATCACTCGAAGGAAGAAATGATATGCACAGCCGAAGACAAAAACGAGAGAGAGAGAGAGATAAATAGAGAGAGAGAGAGGCAGATTTGCTAACACAGAGACAGAGGTCGGGGAAGTCGGATGTCACACGAGAGAGAGAAATATATATATATATATATATATATATATATATATATATATATATATATATATAGAGAGAGAGAGAGAGAGAGAGAGAGAGAGATCCAACAGAGTTGTACAGGATGACAATGGTGACTCGACATGCACACATGGAAGAAGTGCTTCAGGACACAGAGAGAGAGTGTGAGAGAGAGAAGAGTGATGGGTGGAGTCGCTCCTGCAGGTCGCACTGAGAGAGAACGGATGCAGGCAATTGGAGAAGAAACGTGCAACTTCGGTGGAGAGAGAGAGAGAGAGAGAGAGAGAGAGAGAGAGAGAGAGAGAGAGAGAGAGAGAGAGAGAACCAAGGA
Source organism: Ceratopteris richardii (assembly GCA_020310875.1). Lineage (NCBI taxonomy): Eukaryota > Viridiplantae > Streptophyta > Polypodiopsida > Polypodiales > Pteridaceae > Ceratopteris > Ceratopteris richardii. The sequence goes on along the minus strand of CM035433.1, from coordinate 136,351,914 downwards.
CCTGAAGCGCATGTGTAGCGAGCAGAGAGAGAGAGAGAGAGAGAGAGAGAGAGAGAGAGAGAGAGAGAGAGAGAGAGAGAGAGATGAAGGCGGTGCAAAAGCCATTTGCGCAGAGAAAAGGGATCGGATTCGATGGGTATGTGTGTGTGTGTGAGAGAGAGAGGGGATGCAAAACATACCTCTCGATGTTGCACTATTCTCTATATCGTTTCTTGAGTATCCTTTCTTAAGGATAATATTAGAGTTCAAAGAACAACTCGGTATGCTGCGTCCTATCTAATCATGTGGAGCATATCTGTCAGGAATACAAATATGTTGCAATTAGATTTGCTTTTGGATATGATAGATGAGAAATAGCTCAATTCAATACGTAAGAAGGATACATGATGAGAATTTGCTCATTCCCATAAATACAAACTACAATTTTCATATTTTGGAATGAATCAAACATCAATCGATTAATCATTTTTTCTCATTACACGAGGCCTGTGTTTCAAATGTAAGCTTTACAAAGACGATTACATTATTCCTTTGTAAATCTATTGAATTTTTAAATTTGATGCAAAGTGAGAAAATCTATTGAATTGAAAAATGTGCGTAAAAGATCAAAAAGAGAAAAGATGCATATATATATTGTGATTGAATTATGGTGTTCTTATTTGAAAGTTCAAAAAGCATTATGAAGATCTTGGAAGATCGAGAACCCAAAGTAAAGATCGAAGACCTGAATTGAGGCAAAAGATCTGATCGCAAAGACCGAAGTTGAAGCTCGTGGGCGTCTTCTTGCACTGTATCAAGAAAGTCTATATTGTATCACTGATCCGCACTCTAGTGGGATTCATTGTATTTTTGAGAGCTATTTGGTGACTTTAGTTGTATATTCATTGTTTCATTGAGGATAGTTTGTTTACCTACCACATCGAGTCCACTGATTTCTGTTTCCTAGCGTTGTATACGAGACAACGACCACCATACCAGGGCAAGGTGCCCACCATACAGATGCTGCTCACCGGATCGGGGGATGATGCACCCACCCAGCAGGGCTTGATCCAACCCTACACTACTCTTCCCCCTCTACGACCTCCTTGATCTTCTCGACAATGCAAGATGCGTAAATTGAAGATGAGAAGGACATGTACATTCCTGATCCATGAGTTATGTGGAGTAGGTTCTTTCCAGCTTGCTACATTGTCTAGTGAATTGCTATTGATGATTATCAATGGGTCCAAGTTGCAGACCTATCATTCATCTCGAGTGTAATTATCGTTAAAAAAGTATCGATAATTTTTTGAAAATTGCTAAAATATATCCAATGTGCAAAGTGGCAGCATAACTACTCGGCATGCAGATTGTATAGTTGTACAAACAATTAACAACAATGGCATAGATATGGTTTTAAGTCTGATTCTTTGGTCCTTGTTACGAGATGTATGATTAGTGCAGAATCGAATAATTAAAGAATATGATCTAGGGCAATCATGATGCAGAAGTGATGCTCATAACTCAAAAACAAAAGCATTAAAAGGCTAAGGAGCATTCCTAATCCGACTTGTTGGACGAATGCACAAACAACATGACTTGCGATGATGCATAACCGAGCAAGCAGAGCAAATAATAGGTGTAGCAGAGACACAATGATGGCAATCACCTTCTCGGATGCCCATCTGCTCAGTATACGAGACAACCTTTCTCAACAACAAGCAGACTGGTTTGAATCTTGAGGCCTAGTGAAGTGCACCTTAATCGATTGGATAATGTTAAAATGCGCATTTACATTACAGGCATTTCTAAGTTCTTTCGGGTTCTTGGGAGTGGTAGGGGTCTGATTTATCAGAGGCACTGTATCTTAATTTTTGCAATTAACTTATTCAATGCGCAGTACGTTAGGGTTCAATATCAAATCGCTTACTGTCAAAATTCTGGTTAGCCTTTCCACAGTAAGTAACACGAAAGTTATTCATTACCATCGAATACACTTATTATCCGTACTTAACCTCACTGTGTTAATCACAACTTAATGTAATTAAACAAAGGTAAGAACAATAATACTCCGATCTCACGAATGCTACACTACGACAACGTCTCCACATGCCGTAATCGCCCAGACAGACAGTCTGGCGATCCCGCTTGTCGTCACCAGAGAGTCACCGCAATGTCTTTTCATTAATTGATAAACAGATACATCACTTCGCAATGACCTTTCGGTTCGTGCGGGATAGGCAAATACAGGAATTATGAAAATACTGAATGCCAATCCGGCGGCTTACACTGGCACGCATGGTGGACTTGAACCCGCAACGGAAACAAAATTTAGGGCTCATCTACGATGCCCTGTATATACATGGTGCGAGCTAATTTAAAAGTTCAAGAAATCTTCTGCTTCAAAGAATCCAGCATTAACTTTAAAGTTTCTGGTTCGACTAACTGTGTGTTAGTACGAACAGAGCTTGCGGAAATCACTTGACTCATTAAAATGTCAACCTGTGTCTGCAAAAAGGCCTCTTGCAGGTAGAAATCATTTGCAAGAGCTACGTCACGGCTCAATCTCATATCTTCGATTTGTTTATCTATTCTGGATAAACGCTCTGCTTGATAATCGAGCTGCTTTTCTCTTCTCTCCAGTTCTTTAGACTGGAACTGCATGGTTTTGTAGTAAGCTTCTATTTCCTTCTACACCTTCAAAATCTTTCTTTAAATGGAGATATCTGTCAAGCTCTTCCTGTAACTCTTGATCACGCTTGAACGGGGTTTCGGTAGTTTTATGAAGCTCTGCCTCAGCTTTAAGGACATTTGCGGCAACAGATTGAGAAGCTTCTTCTAATATACTGTATGCATCCCGTGTGCTATGAAGTTCATTGCCTATGGCAGTCATTGCATCTATTTTATCAGTGATTTCTTGCTTCAACGTGCTGATTTTTGTATCCTTTTGACACAGTAAAGCATCTTTCTGTGCTAGCTGATCTTGAAGCTGTTGAATTTGTAAGTGTAGGCCATGATTTTCTACCTTAACTGCATAGACTTCTTCCTGTAGTGGAGTAATATGTGCTTCTAAGATATCGACTTTATGCTGCAATTCTTGACGAATATTATCAGTGACCATTCTGAGTTGTATCGGTAACTGCTGTGAGAATTGGATTAGCAGTCTACCCATGGACTCTAATTCAGTAAACATGGGAACCCAAAGAGGAGGAGGAGGAAATGGCTGGGATGAAGAGGCTGATAAGAGGTGAGCGGAAGATGGTGGGGAATAATTAGGCGAAGAGGATGAGGAATCCGATGCTTCAAGGATAATAGGTTGATTTGGGACAATGGGCCCGATCGGAGTCATTGGTGGAGGAGTGAGTATAAGAGTGTTGGGCACCAACACTATTTTGGGAGTCTGCTGTGTAGTCGCTTCAATTCGGTCAATTACAGCATCGACCACAGTAATTACTTCATTGACAATCTCAGCAACAATGGCTCGCACATCATCTTGGGTCTTCTGCTGAGAATCCTCCTTCGAAGAAATTGGTTCAGATTCAGTGGTGGACGCATTTTGTTCCTGCTGCTTATTCGGAGAAGATTGGGTGGAAGAATCGACACAGATAGAAGTTGCGGTGTCATGAAATATCTCTTCTTCATTGGCTACGGTGGAACCTTGCGCTTGACTTTCAGAGGGGCTTATGCGACGGTGTTTCCGGCAAAGGAGTTGAAACAAATCGGCATCATCATCCTCATCTTCATCTTCTAGCATCCGAGTGGATTCTTCATGCAGTAAGAATGGTGCATTGGGTGGAGGTTGCATGGTTTGAATGGTGGGAAAAAGGAACGTAAGGATGTGGAGAAGGCGTGATCGTGGAAGATCACCTTTGTTAACTTGCTTAATAACCGTAACGCATTCATGATGAATGCGTCGAAAATAAAACGAGGCAAATTTAATAGGCTCACGAGAAGCCATGTCAATCATCGAATAAAATGGGCGTGAAATCCCATAAGTACGTTTCTATAAATTAAGGATAGCAACTAAGAATTGTAATGCAGTGCGTTCAGGGTCAGGGCGACACAAAATGGCATACTCATTCGATGAGTGCTAGGGAAATAATTTTACCATAGTAGCAATAGGAAGGAGAGGACCATTCTCCACTCCTTCTACGGGCAGACAAAATGCTTCAGCAAACAACGCTAAGGTGATGATGACACGGTTCGGTAAACATGTGATCGGCCAACATTGCTTTGTGGCAGATGTGGTAGCTATGGCAGATATGATCTGCGCATAAAAGGGTTCACACTCCACTGAATGCCAAGGCAATTCAGCAAAGTTCAATAGGCCGCGGATATGCAAGAACTCACTCACGTCCTGAGGGAGTCCGTCATGGAAGGTAGCGAAATTGGCTAATGCTTCCATGATGCGCACGCGAAGTCACAAGAACATGAATACACAGCAAACACAGAAAACACAGTGCACAGAACACATAGACACAATAGCGATTAACAACGAAAAGAAGAAGATTAAGTAGACACTTGGCAACGGGAGGTGATCGAAAACCCTAATCATCACGCGATATTGAGATGATAACCTTCATAATTACGGCGTGCATGCATGTGTAGAATCAATGACACAGGGAGGCAATTAATCATAATTAGATATCAAAACGAGGAGTTTTACGGTATTTATTCAACCAAAATGAAGAAATAAATAAAAAAAATAAATGACACGCGGAAAAACGAAGAATACGTTAGCGGTGATCAGGCGCTTGGTGATATGGACGCAACTTTGAACCATTGATTACTTTAGGAAGAGGAACTCCGGTCAAGGTAGTCAACGAAAAAGTAGTTGGTACCACTTTCTCACTAATTCAGTAAGGACCGAACCACCGTAATTTAAATTTTCCAGCAGCACGATCTGATTTAGCATTATAAAACAGCACAAGTTGGCCCACCGTAAAAACTGGAGTTTTGAGGAAACGATCATGAGTCGGGGCTTGCCGCAACTGAACTTCTTGAAGAGTTAGGAAGCTTTCCCAATGCTGTTCATCCAAATCTCTGAGTGCGTCTAACGGAAAGGACAAAGAGTCTTCGGGTAGTAATTTCTGAGTTAGGACCACACGTAAGCTTGGCACTACGAGCTCCATCAGCGCGATTGCTTCCAACCCATAAGCAAGCTTGAAAGGGGTCATTCCGGTTGCAACCTTGTATGTAGTCCGGTATGCCCATAAAACTACAGGTAGTAACTGATCCCATCTTTCTGGAGATTCCACAATCAATTTTCCAAGCATACTCAACAATGTCTTATTGGTACTTTCAGCTAAACCATTAACACGAGGATAGTACGGTGAAATAAATTTATGCACAATTTGAGAAGTATGTGTTAGTACTCGCATTAAATTGTTAGCAAAGTGTGTTCCTTGATCTGTCACAAGTTCCAAAGGTAATCCATAATACGGAAATACGTCCTTCATCAGGCATTGGGCCACCGAAATAGCTGTGGCGGACCGTAAGGTCCAAGCTTCTCAATAAACTTAAACTTGAGTCTTTTTCATCATATATTATGAGGCTCAAACTTAAATCTGGGACTTCTAATCAACTTAAATTTAAATGTTTTTGGTCATATGCTGAGAGACTCGAGCTTAAGTTTGAGCCTCTCAACATTTTCAACAAGAGTAAAGTTAAATTTGAGCCTCTCAAGTCAAATCTTCAATGGTCTTTGACCAAGAGAGGCTCAAACTTAAGTTCATAGATCTTAGCTCTTCAACTCAAGATATTAGAGGCTTGAACTTAATTTTGAGCCTCTCAATCAACTTAAACTTGAGTATTTTTGGTCATATGTTATGAGGCTCAAATGTGCATTTGAGCCTCTTAGTGTTTTTCACATAAAAGAGTAGAGGCTCAAACTTAACTTTGGGACTCTCAATAAAATTAAATTTGAGTCTTTTTGGTTAGATGCTAGAAGGATCGAGCTTAAATTTGAGCCTCTCAATCAACTTAAGTTGAGTCTTTTTGGTCATATGATGCAAGGATCGAACTTAAGTTTGAGTGTTTCAACTTTGCCACCCAAAACAATAGAGTGTCAATCTCAAATTCTACCCTCTCAAGTCAAATCTACATAGATATTTCATTGAAAGAGTGTCAAAATTAAGGTCAAGCCTCTTAATTCCTCCATCGAAATAGTTAATTTTGAGTCTCTCAATCAACTTAAATTTTAGTTATTTTTATCACTCACTAGGAGGTTCAAATTTAAGTTCGAGCTTCTTGATCAACTTAAGTTTGAGCCTTTTTGTTCATATGCTATGAGCCTTGAAGTTAAGTTTGAGTCTCTCAACTTTTTCACCCAAAAGAATAGAGTCACAAACTCGAGCCGCTCAAGTCAAATACACATTGCTATTTGATCGAAAGAAGCTACAACATAAGTTTACACCTCTTGTCTCTCCTAGGTTTGAAATTAAGTTCAAGCTTCTCAATAAACTTAAGTTTTAGTCTTTTTGTTCATATGCTTTGATGCTAGAACTTGAGTTGGAACTTTTTGCTTTTTTACCAGAAAGCGTAAAGTTAAATTGGAGCCTCTCAAGTCAAATCTTCAATGACCTTTGATCGTAATTGCTTGAACTTAAGTTCAAGGATCGTAGCTCTTCTACCCAAAAGAGTATCTGAGGCTCAAAATTAAGGTGGAGCCTCTTAATCGACTTAAACTTGAGTATTTCTGGTTATATGTTATGAGGCTCAAACATAAGTTGGAACCTCTTACCTCTTTCACCGAAAATAGAAAACAGCGAGTCGTAACAAACGAGAACTATGTCATAAAAAGAGAAGACCCTCTTCAAAAATCAAGCAAATGGCAGCCTATGTTTGAGATTCCTTTATACCAGTATACATATATTGCAAAAATGAAGTGAAAACATCTGATTTTTGACATTTTTTGACATTTTCTCATAAAAAAGAGCTCAAAATGTAGTCAAAATTTCACTAGATAAGACATTGACATGTCCAAAATCTATATGATAAGACATTGACATGTCCAAAATCTATATGATAAGACATTGACATGTCTAAAATCTATATAAAGAATGTAAAACTGAATAATTCTTATACAAAAGTAACATTTAAGACATATTTTCAACGGGTGGATATCTGATTGTTATTCAAAATTGCTACAAAACATGGTTTCATTAACCAAACTACTTGGAGGCATTTACATAAGCACTAAAAATGTTAGAGAGTTTCAATGCAACTCACAACTATGTCGATCTATGTCTACACCCTCATCATCTGATGCACTTGATTCAGTCTCTTACTATTGAGAGCTCTCTTCTTCTTCTTCTATATCCACAAGAGCTCTATCTTCATCCACGTACATACCAAATTCTGCAGGATCATGCACAAATCTTCTTGTCTGCCTATGATTTCCTGTACCACATACATATGGAAGCTTTTATTTTATCATATTGATGGTTGCTTTCCTCAAGTGACCTGTTTTTGTCAAGGAGAAATCATAAATAAGAATATCTACATCATCCATTTTAAGAGTGGATGTGCTTCGAATATTCTTTTTCTTATTTGAACCTCTTCGTTTAGTATCACACACCATTTCTAAGTTATATTTACCTGTGAATGCATTACTACTTTTAGTGTAATACCAATGCACCATCAAAGCCTCTATTCTTGTCTGATCAATATCTTTAGTTATCTCTAAAACCTTTGCAATCCAAAATGGTCTGGTAGCCTCATCACCATCAGCAAGTATTGCAACAAGTGTTCCAACATTTATCTCTATTAAATTTCCTTGCCATCTTGCTTCTGCGTGTTTTTTCATCCTTGGGCCTACATAATATTTCTTTCTGGTGGATGTATAAAACTTTGAAGTGCATCTGCATTACATGCTAGGGCCACATTCACGGATCTTTGTGTACAAAAATCCCATGTGAATAAAACATCAACTGGCCAATGACCTGCAATTGTATACTGTATAATCTCTTCTTGATGATTGAAAAAGTCCTCCCACCAAGATACATCTTGATCTCCAGCATATTTTTTTGCACGCTCAATATGTCTCTTCTTTTCAATGAGTGCATGCATCCAGCTTTTACTTTGATCAACCACATTTCCACATCTTTCTGTATTGTTTTTATCTTCATATGGTGATTGTTCTGCACCATACATTGTAGACAAATTAGGCACCTGCAATAAGAATCTGCATCGCTCTTTAGGTTCCCACCCAGGAGAAGATGAATACTGCTTTGCAAATAAAAGGGTTATTTCATCAACCCTCCTCATCAAGAATACATGGTTGAAACTAATATTGTGCAATGGAGCCAAAACCTTAGCACTGTTATCAAGGCCCATTGAGCAAAAGTGCTTAAAGTTATAAATCTCTGTGAGGTGTTGAACTTCCGGTTTTGGATTATATGCTTCTGAAATCAGCTCAAATAAAATCGAAAGAGTAAAAGCATTGTTACATGCCAACGTCTTAGAGAAAGTACTAAACATTTGATCAATGTGATCATGAGTGTGGCCAACCAGAAGGAAATTTACCTTAACCTTCTGAAATACCTGTTTTTCAACAAGCATGCTTAAATATCCAAAGACTGTAGAATTTTTATTCTCTCTTGCAGTATTATCAAGTTGCAACTATAGAGTTGGTCGCAAAAGACTCTTCCATGATTGCAAAACCCGATGAATGACAGTAACTGTAAGGCTTGGATCATTATGCACATTCGGATATGTGAAGAAAACCTTGGACATTACAGTTCCATTGTATACCAAAGCACCAACCAAATGCATTTGCACAAGGACTTCATCTCCAATGTCCTTAGGGATGTGATAAAAATGTGGCAAACAAGTTTTTTTTTTAATCCATACCATCAATCAACAAACACATATAACGCTCTGGATTTTTGAGTGCTTTACTTCGATGATGAATTGCTTTCTTTCTCTCTAAAGCTTGACTCTCACGATGGTTGTTAAGAAGGTTTTTAAAATTATCCTTTTCCTGTGGTGTTGTAGCCCCCTTTGCCATGTTTTTCAAAGTGGCGCAAACTGAACATTCACCCATTCTAACATTACAAGGAATAGACACATTGTTAAACTCTTCCTTCCATAATCGAGTAAAGTGATGATACAACACATACTTCTCATTTCTATTTTCCATGTCTTCTCTATATATTTGAAATACCTCTCAACGAGTAAAGTTATCTGACAAGTGCAACCTTCCAGTTGTAGGCTTCACAATGCAAGCTAAAGTAGTTCATCATCCAATTCATTGCATGACATCCAACAGATCCTTTGGTCCCAACATGGAACGTATCGAAAATGAGATCCCCATTCATAAGCCCCTGTTGAACCCTATGTATTCTAAAATTTCCCACACCCATTGCAATTTTAAATGCAGCCCTACAACATCGCATCCCTTGACCAAAGAAATATTCAAAAGAAACACGTGTTACTGACATGTTATACTCAATCATTTGCATGCAAGAAACAAGGTATATATCTTGCCTTTCACTATCTAAATGGAGGAATTTCTCTCTTAGGTGCTTTAGTTTCTTCATTCCTAAATTGTACAAACATTTCAAACCACAACAATGCTTCACAATATCCAATGCAATCTGTCTATCTGAAGTAAGAAATTTAAATCTTTTTTGACTTACTTCACGAGGCCTTCTTTTAAAACATAGATTGAGCTTGCTTTGCTTTTCTATTGCTCCACATGCACTTGAGTCAGAAGGGAGATCAATGGTTGGATCAGATGGGAGATCAAGAGGTGCATTTGGTTGAGCAACATTGCACTGTGAATTGGATAACTTAAATGACTCAACAGAAAACATAGAATCATCACCATGTTCTAAACCATAGGGATCATCACTTATGAGGAAAGGGTCAACTAAGAACAATGAATCCAAAATTGTATCATTATGAGCAGAGGAAGCTGATGCTATTAGTCGGCTGTCGGAGTGGGACAGATGCAACGGAAATCTTTGTAAAACGCGCGCGAAAGGTTGTTACGCGCATATTTGTAAATCTTTATAAAGCAATGAAAAGAAGCGCTCCGCAGAGAGTGGGAGGGATTTGGGCATATTGGTGTGTTATCGCCAGACTATTCGTCCGGTTGTCTATTTTTTGTTGCAGCAGTGTGTGTTGTTTAGTTTCTGAGTACTCTGGGTCGTCGTGTGTAGCTGTGTTATTCTTTCTGGATCGAGTTTGCACCGTGAATCTTGAGTGTTGCGGTAGTACTTCTTGTTTGAGTTCTGCGTACTTTGTGATGTTCTGTGTTGATATCTGTCAATCTCGGTTACCCGGCGAATTTAGTCTAGTCAGTAAGATGTTGAATCGTTTTTTGGAAGAGTTACTGTGGATCGTTATGATGAATTGTTCTGTTAAGTTGTACGACGTAGTGTTCTTCTCCTTGTTGAATTGCTAAGTCTGTGTGACTGTAGAAATCTTCCCTAGAGCGTTGTGCAGAGTAGTGCTAATCCTGATTTGTACTTGTACGGTGAGAAATTACTTAGGATTAAGGGTAATTCCAGTGTGTGATAGTCCTCATACTGTAAGTTGAACCCGTAGATACCTTCTGTGATTCGGTTGCTTGACTGTGAGCACTGTCTTGATGAAGGATGGGTTACTGTGCTGTTACAGTAGGATGCTCGCTTGAAGTAATTTGGTACCAAGATACTGATAAGTTCGGTATAGTCTAGTTGCTACTGGGAACTGAGCTAAGACTGTGTCGACACTATTTAAGGACAGTAGATATCAGTTATTTTGGGAACTAAGTATAGGGCCTCTGTTTTTACAGACCCCTTCCACTCCCAAGAACCCACTTAGGTCGGTTAAACGCTCTTCTGATAGTTAGAACGAAGCGTTTTAAAGGTTTAACAGTTTGACACTTAACAATGCCCAAGCATCCAGTGAAAAGATTGAGCTCATCTTCACTCAGTTCAAAGAAGACTGAAGATGAATTACCTTTTTAAATAAGTAGACATCCGAGATCAAGTGAAGTTGTCACATCAAATGTCACATCAAGTAGATATGAAATCAAAAGTTCATTAAAGTACATTAAAGTGCATTAAACATCAAATTACATTAAAGCCTAATATTAAGGTACTTAATTACTTAGATATACACTAATAAGAGAGCCAAAGATTTGATTCACTTTTGAAAGATGAGATACACAGTTGATTTCGAACTAGATATGAGTCATTGAGTCTTAGCATTATGATTGAATCAAAATATATCCAAGTTGAGTAGTGCCATTGAAGACTTTACAAGAAGAAATTTTACCTTTGGTAACTAAGATTTCAAGGATTAGAATTTATTGTGGTCTTGGCTAGATCTCAAAGAGGTATATGAAAGTATATTCAGAAAGAATTATGTGTAAAAGAGGTACATGGAAAAGTATATGTAAGAATTATGTGTAGAGCTATATCCATGGAAAACCGCTTGTTACAAAAGATTTTCAAATGAACTTTGAATCTAAGATTTACCTGAAGGTTGGATGCTATAAGATAACTTCATTTGATTTTCTCTTTTCTACAAAGACAATGAGTGAAGTTTGAACTTACCAACCTATTTTGTTGAAATTACCAACCTACTTTGTTGTTCAAGACGTTTGAACCCCAAAGTTCTTTGTTGAGCATTTATTCATACATTGAATATGAACTGAAGTGAGAAGGATAAGACTATAAAGATGGATAAGACTATGAAGATGTCATTAATCTCCCATATTCAACACAACTTAGACTTGGTTTTTCCCCAAGCAAGAGATTCTAAGAAACAATTTATACATGAGATTAGCCTTCCTCATGTACATACCATATTCTTGCCATTGAAGTGTAAATTTCATGCAAATGTATATAAGTAGTTGCAACGCTCTATAAATATTTCACTAAAGTCTAGGTAAAACAGCCTATTTGTGTGAGTGGTATTTCTTGGTTAGATAAGTTGAAAGATCTAGTTAGCAATTGGATTCATTCAGTTAGATCCAATTATTCTCTCGTTCAAGTTACCCAATTGCCTATAAATAGCAGAGGAAGAGATCATTCTCATTTCCAAAATCCACGAGCAAGAGAGAGCAACAGAGCACAGACAACAATGGAGCATAGAGCTCAGCAAACTAGCAAGTCAACTCTCATGGAGAAGAAGAATGTTGGCAAGAGTACCAAGAGGTAGAAAAAATCATACCACAAAAAAAGATTCCTGAAAGATTCCTTTTGTATGTTTGAGTAAATAGTATGCTTTCTAGGTTTTTATTTTTCTTAGCTCATGAAATATAGTTTCAATGAGGGTACAACGCGATGCCAGGCATCGACCTAATGGTGTAAGTTGATGCCAGGCATCGACTTTTAGGTGCAAGTCGATGCTACGCATTGACTTTGGGCTCCAACTCGATGCCTGGCATCGACTTGCTCCCTCAAGTCGATGCTTGGCATCGACTTTCACTTAAATTCGATGCCTGGAATCGAATTGCACCATGAAGTCGATGTCTGGCATCGACTTAAACCCTCAAGTCGATGCCTGGCATCGACTTAAACCCTCAAGTGGATGCCTGGCATCGACTTAAACCCTCAAGTTGATGTCTGGCATCGACATGGAAGGTCGATGCCTGGCATCGAATGTGGCCTGAAAGTCGATGCCAGACATCGACTTTAGGGTGCAAAGTCGATGCCAGACATCGACTTTGGGGTCCAACTCGATGCAAGTCATTGACTTTGTGTGGAAGTCGATGCTAGGCATTGACTTGAGGGTGCAAATCGATGCCAGCCATTGACTTGAGGGTGCAAGTCGATGCCAGGCATCAACTTACACCCTCAAGTCGATGCCTGGCATCGACTTGCACCCTCAATTCTATGCCTGGCATCGACTTGCACACAAAGTCGCTGCCTGGCATCAACGTGCACCCTCAAGTCGATGTCTGGCATTGACTTGGACCCTTGAAAAACACATTAATGTATGAGCTCATATTTCCAAGCCCTTTCAGGGATGCTGAGTCCAAAAGTGATAGGCCCTTCAAGAAGGTGAAAGTGACAATGAGCCCTATGGCTCAGCCACGTGACAGAGGCATTGGTCACCAAGCAAAACAGAAGAAAAACACTGCATCCTTATCCTTTGAGAAGGCCAACAATCCTGTTGGAATGTCTTTTGGTGGACAAATTAGCATCAAAATACTTGAGGATGATGCAACTAGGAAGGAAAGGTCGAGGGACGTAGAGGTCTTAAGGACAGATCGTCCACTCCGGGACATGACAAACCTAGAGTGGTGCCTTCAATATATGGAAGAAAAGAATAGAGTCCTACTTGTGTTCGCAGGGGTGTACGCGAGAGGAAAGATCACGACAACACAAGGTTTTCAGTATGGCCTTGTGTTCAAACTAGATTATGAAGATGAGGATTCTGACAACCTCCTTGTCCTGGTAGAGACGTCGAAAGGTTTAAGAAATGTTATATGCAAGATGGATTTCTTGTGCCAAGAGTGCTGTGTTCCAGAGAGGCTTGCAGAGATATGCAAGGACTCATTGAATCTTATCAAGGACTTGATGCCATGGATCCACGGCAACATCATGCCAACACAATAGAAGATGACAACCCCTGTAAAGGCAAGGGGTAAACAGCGTGTAGAAAAAGTTCCTGAAGAAAAAGAAGAGAATTGCTGATGAGGAGTCTTCTGACTCAAGCTCTAGCTCTGAGGATATAATAGTTGCACCTGGTGGGGAGCTTGCCTCGGGTGTTCTTGATACTGAGCAGAACAAGATGAGGGAGGACATAGCTAGAAGAAAAGTTATGAAGAACGGGCAGTTGTTCCACCTGCCAATCAATATCATCCATAAGCCACCAATGGATCCAGTCACAGGGAGGAGGCCCCTTGAGATTAGGGAGCCACACAACTTGCACATGCAGAATCTTAAGAAGAAAATGAAGATAAATCCTCATGCTACTGTTGTGCCTTTCCTTGTCATGGTGGATCCGAATGAGTGCAGCTCTGTGGAGGAGTTCAATGAGGGTCTGTTTGAGGATTATACATATTATGTGATTGGTGGTTCACACTCTGCAGAGGCCCGCAGACAGCTAGTGAAGGAGCATCCCACCACATTCTTCTTTAGGTATGCAGAGTGCAAAATATATGTTGGTCTTACAACTGAGGAAGCCAAGATTCTTGCTTGGGATCACAATAATGACAATGAGTATAGGCAAAAAATGTCCTCCATAGAGAGAATTCGGTTCTTCCACCATGAATATGAAGATTGTCTCGTGAAGGAAGCTCGAAGAATACATCCCAATCTACAAAAGCAATGCCTTATTGAGGTTGGCATTGAACTGGATGAGAATAGAAAGTTTGATGCTTTGAGAAAATATGATCCATGGTTTCAACTGGCATTCAGAACAGGTGATATCTGGGATCTGCAGGATAAAATTTTCACAATGTGGGAGAACAAGGAGGTCAAGGGCCAGAAGCAACGGAAGTCGAGGCCAGACCCACAGGTTGATCTGAAGGGAAAGGGAAGGAAAGTTGACCTCTCAATTGAAGAGGCTCTTGAGGACATTAAGCTGACACCATGGAGGGCCCTTCAAGGAATCAAAGATGATACATTGATTATCTCCACTTTGTCAAGGGTAATCTCCAAGGAGTTAAGCCTGGAGGAGATGGTGACTGAGCTCAATAAGTATGTATGTTATTCTCAGATCCTTTTTCCCTCCTCCCATGTTTTTGTTCTAACCCATTAGGGAAAAAAATGAACCCTGCATGGGCCTTTTGGATTAAGGAGTGATTAGTGATGGACCAATGAGAGGAGGGTGGTGGACACAGTCTATAGCCTATAAATCACTAGGCTGAAGGGGGATGAGGGGACAGGATTCCCCTATGTTCAGGTTTTGCCTCTAGAGAGAGAAAGGAATCTCGTAACTTACCTGGGCCCAAAAATTCAAAATTTTCAAGAAGTTATAAAACTCATCATAACACCATTTAATGGTCCCCCAACCACTTTTTAGGATCAAAAGTGCTATTTTTGGGTTCTAAATCAAAATCCGTGCATGAACTGAAGTGAAAAAAGTGACTTTTTCAAAAATAACTCAAAATGCAACTTTCTCCCTCCAAAACCTCCCATTTTCATACCCAGGTCCCAAAAAGTCATCTCTTTCCACTACTTTCTCTCCCTAGCACACCATTGCAGCTCCTGCATCTCCATTTCTTTCTCTATGCATCATCTTCTTTGAATTCCTACTGTCATTTCCATAGCCTGATCTCCAATGGAGAAACCTAAATCTCATAGACGTCCAAAAGATGAGGTTATCGCGATAAAATGTCACAATATCAAGGCTCCAGAAGGATTTTGGTTAGGACAGGAGTTCTGCAAAGGTGCATGGGTGTACATGCAACCCTCTGGTGTTGGTCCTCACCGTGTGAGAGATCGTGGAAACTTGGATCTTCATTGGAAAGGGAAGTTACTAGGCTTCAAAAAGCTCAAAAATGGTGAAACTGTTGCCATTGTACAACATGTGTTCACAATGTCAACCATGAAATTGGAAAACTCAAACAAAATGAGAGATCCTATCAACTGTAAGTATTACTCATTGACTTTTGTCCAAATTTCAGAATATACCTAGCTACAGAGGAGGAGTTCAGTGCAGCACAGGAGAGGATACTGAAGAAAAAAATTCTACATCCCATGTAGCAGAGCAGAGTGGCATGGCCCACTCTAGCATTGATCTTGATGCCCCTGGAAGAGGGGAGGAAGAAGACAAGCTTCATGATGTAAGTGGTAATTGAATTAAATAAATCGATAATTTTAAGTTAACATTGTAAGAGCTTGAATTCTCATTTGTTCTTAACAGGAAGCAATTGAGCTCGACAAGTTGGCAGCAAGGTCTGGTGGGGATCGAGCTTCTCGTGGGAGTGGTGCATCCTTGGCAAACTACATCGGAAAGTTGCCAAAGGATGATTTTGTTATCATACACAAAGACTACAGTCCCGATGGGCACTTCATCACTTGGTGCTTGAAGGCCCTTAGCAAGATTTTGTGTTTATGTACAATTACCCAAGGCACTAATTGTGTCATTTTGGTTAGGAAATCCTTAGTTGTAACTACTTTAGGACTTAATTTTAGAGGAAAAGTATTAGGGCAAATAGGTATCGCCATGAGTCTTGGAATGCAAGACCCCCATGTAATATCAAGATCTGTATTGACTTACCAGCTGCCTCAATCTCTCCAAAGGAGAAAGAAAGTTGTGGAGAAATTGAAGGCAGCTGAGAAATGATGTAATGTCTTGATAATACAAACTTTTTTTTTCATCATTTGTCTAGTTCTGTATATGAATGTGCTAAAAAATTGAACTTATCTTCTCTCCACAAATTGTATCTAATTGGGGGTCTTTGTATTGTGCTTTGGTCCTCTGTATGATTATATGCTTAAAAAAGGCCAAAAAAACCCCAACCACAGAAACGCGGGAAACAACCCTGCAAAATTTTTGCAGGGCTGTTTCCCGCGTTTCTGTGGCTGGGGCTTTTTTGGCCTTATCTAGTGTTTTTAGGTGCTACAATACATAGGAAACTATGTAATTTCAGATTTTCAATTGGTTTTGGTATTATCAGGACCAGAAGTTTTCAGTAGGGTATAAACTCAGCCTTTAGTAGCTAAAGATCTCAATTCCTAGAGGGTATAACCTCTTAATACCTAGACCATTGCATCTCTACCATATGTCTTATGCTTACCAAAGACCAAATATTGCAAAAAAAACCCCAGCCACAGAAACGCGGGATTCAGCCCTGCAAAAATTTTGCAGGGTTGAATCCCGCGTTTCTGTGGCTGGGGGTTTTTTGGTATGAAAAGGACATGTTGCACACCAGTATGTAGAAAAGGAACATATCTAGTCATAAAACAATAGGCAAGTGCATGCATGTTTAACTGAATCCATATATAACTGACTGAAAGAGAGAGAGAGAGAGAGAGAGAGAGAGAGAGAGAGAGAGAGAGAGAGAGAGAGAGAGAGAGAGTGAGAGAGAAAAAAGAGACAAAGAATATAAGTCAAAACAAAATTTTCTATTATCCATTGTATTACATCGCAAAGTAGCCTATCATAGGGTATAATATACACATCATGGGTTATTTCCTCTAATTCTTCTTGCTAGCTGAATGTCCTTCGATTGTATGGTTACTCTCTTGGCATGGATAGCACAGAGGTTAGAGTCCTCAAGCATGGAGATGAGGTAGGCCTCAGCTGCCTCTTGAAGTGCTTCAAGTGCTATCCCTTGTATTCTTAGACCTGCTTGGTAGCTTTGTAGTTCCTCTTTCACTACCCTTGCAAAAGCTCTTCGTGGTATGAGTAGTTCAACGGACTTTTGGTAGTGTCGTATCTCTGCAAAAGCCCTGCAGTGCTTCCTTCGTCTTTGTGGAGCTCTTGGGTTGGGAGGTATGTTTGGCTGGCGTTGAGGTCGACGTTGAGGTTGATAGTTTTTTTTTCTCCGATGTACACGATGTGAGGGCCCAGCTTCATCTTGCACATTTTGTTGTTGATGTGGTTGTTGACTTTGCTCTCTTTCCTCCTCTGTTGGTATTTGCCCTTGTCCTTGTGGAAGTGTCTTACCTCCATGTGTCACCCTATGGCTCGTTGGTATTTGCATATCATTCCATGGTGGTTGATTGTTGCTTTCCTCATTTGGGGATGACTCTTCGTCGCTCTCTGGTACACTCCTTCTGATCAACTTCTGTTTGGGTCTTGATTTGATGGGTGTCCTTGTTGGTGGCTCATCATCTGAAATGGCCTCTGATCGTCCTAGAGTGTAATAATCTTGTCTATTGGAAACTTCATTTTCTCGCACTGAATTGCTCCCAGGTGGTGTGCCATCGTGTGACACAGGCACATATGTGCTCTGGGAACCACTTCGAGGCCTTTGGGGGGGTTGCAACCATGGTGGGCGTTGTGTCCCTAGATGAGGGCTAGGAAAGAAGACGCGATCTTTCCTTGCAGTTTGCTTGGTGCGTGCCATTCTCTTGAGTTGCAAAAAGTGTGAAATGAAGTGAGTTCTCTCTATTTATAGAGTTTTTTAAAAAACTGTTTGTTCACACTAGAACGGACAAAACCTGTTTAAAACCATACAGAATATTATATATTAAATAATAGCACATTGAAATCAAGATTACAATAATCATATGTATTACCACATAATGGGAAATAGCGAATTCACTTTACTTCCAAGCTGAGCCTTCTCGTTGTCTCCTTGCACGCCACCGAGCATGATGAAGAGGACCTAACGATGACTTCCATTTCTCACTGGCAATGTTGTGTTGCATCTTTCTTGCAAGTTTTGCCAATTTTGAATCCCTAAGTCGTTCCACAAAAAACTTTCTCGAGAATGTAGTGTGGTAAAACCAATTAAACATCTCCTCCATGTAGTTTGATTGCATTGGGCCACCACCATGTCGGGTGTTTTTGAAGTAGACACCCCTCGCTTTGTAGTGTGACTTTTCCATTCCTTGGGTACTGAAAATCTCTAATGACCCATATCGATGCATGAAAAAAGCTCCATGTGCAAACAAAATATGCTAAAAATTGTTAAGTACATTGGAAAAAGGTAAGTGCAATGAACACTTGTAGAAGAAGATTACACTTACAATGTAGTGTGTTATATTGCTCTCTCCCCAACATTGAATGAAACACTTGGTGAACACTAATGTTTCTTGAAACATTTGACGTTGAATAGCACTAGACCTAGTCAGACCCATTAAGCCTACAACCTTATCAAAGCTCGACCAAACTTTCTTTCTCTTATTACAAAGATCAACTTGAGAGTCATTGTCTGTTGTGACCATGCATAGGTCTTTCCACAGCTCATAACGTTCATTATTTTGAGTGCTAGTACCTCTTCTAAAAAAATGTCTTGCTTTATTCCCTGTCATTGACACTTGTTGCAAGCTATCTTGAGATTCTCCAACTTTCTTAACAACTAGGGTTACATTTCCACCATGACAACCAATTGAATTAAGAAGTTCCTCCAATTTCTTTATAGCTTGAATAGATTTATCAACTGGCTTCATGGCAAATGCGTATTCTATATGGAGCTTCAATAGTCTATCAAAAATTCTCATGAAGGCATGCAAGGTGCAAAAGTGGACATTGACTAAAGGGAATGGAATAATGGGATTCCAATCCTTATCTGACATGTCATGATTAGGTGTACCTAACATGGGACACCTCATTAAAGGTGTATCCCATTCAGCAGATGGAGTTGCATCTGTGTCATCAACTAAATCATCTATGTTGTTTTGTTTTCTCTTTGTTCGTTTATAACCTCGTGTACAATATGGACAAGGATAGAGAGTAGATGCACCTTGTTTGCACCCTAACATGCATTTGATAGTCTTTAAGTCTCCACCTAAGTGCCACTCTACTTCAAAATCACCAAGGCTTTCTACATTGATTTTGGCACCATGAATTTGAGAAGTTATCACCTCTGTGATCCATGGGATCCTATTGAAAATCCATGTAAGAACATCATTGGATTCTTTAGGTACTTCAATAGCACCTAACCACCATATATCTTTCTCTGATTGGACACTATATGTAAAGTGATGGGTAGATTCTTCACTATCATCAATAATAGCATGGGCCATAGCTTCGTTCATGAGTGTCACACTAAGTCTCTCCATACGGCGTCCCTTTATGATTTGACATTCGTCTAGCTTCAATACAAACTTGAGTTTGGAACCACAATCTACATCAAATAACAAACATTATATTATTAAAAATACTATGAATGTCATTATCAAAACAATGGATATACCTTGAAGTGTGGATTTGTAAAATTTAACCATTTCCTTTTGGAGCCTCTCCAAATTGACAAATATGTTGTTGTACTTTGTGTAGATGAATCCCTGTCTAGATGTGTTTTTCAACTCTTTCTTTGATGTAGATGAATGATAAATGGATGCAGGCATAACATCTTCTATATGCAGGTAATTGCCAAGAGTTTGGCTACATCCTCATTGGTTATCTTCTTCCTCACAGATACCTTGTAAGGGCATGGAAAAATGCTCTGGAAAATACCTTTGTTTTGTAGAGCCTGCTTCAAAAGATTGTACAATGCAGTGTACGCTCTAGTACTAACACCTGCTTCATCACATACCATCTGTACCTCACTAGGACTAATAATATCTTCTAAGTTGCCTGCAAAATCTTTAATCACTTGGGTTTTGATGTGATTTCCTATTGGTGACTCCAAGATCATAAGCACATGTTTGTTGCTAAGACAAGAATTCAGAAACTTCAATTGATCCTCCATTGTTGAGGAAGCACTCGCATCTTCAACAAATGACCTGCACAATAAGAATCTCAATCTAAAAGTCTTTTAACATAACTAAACAAAGGAAATACATACCTAAGTGCGTAAACACGTCGCTTCCGTGCTCGACCACCAGTTGAAAGAGCTTGAAAGGATGATAATGGTCGTTTCCTAAATCTCATCCCAAGTGGAGTCTCTTTTAGTTGTGTAAGATTGGCTTTCAACTTTGTAATTGTGCTCTCCTTTTCTTCCACATCTTGTTTGAGTCTATTATTGTGCTCATCCAAAGATTTGATAGAACTTTCTAAACTGTGTATAGCACTCTCTAAACTGTGTATCTTGAAATGGTTGTGATGACATTGTTGCATCCAATAATTTGCTATAGATGTAGAATGGTTAGACAATCGCTTGCAATAGCCTAGGAGTCCATCTTCACCGGAACCAAGGAATTGTAGAAATGTGGAGATAGTATGGAATCTAGGATGAACATTAGCCATTGGATCCAAGGGATACAAAGCACCATGGACCCAAAGATCAATATTCTTCTCTCCAGCTGCACGTCGTGCATTTTGAGAATCTATGTCATTGCTACCTCTAGTTGTTGGTGCAAATTCTGTAGGAACACGAACATGTACACTCTTTGAGTGAGGAGCACGCGCTGGTGCTGGTGTCATGTTCATAATACATGTGAGCACCATGATGTTCCAAAACTCCAGCACCGAATGGGAAGAAGCACACAGATGGCTGGAATGGCTAGTATAGTAGCTATGTGCAAGAAAAAAAGTGTGTTTTGGTATGTGGATAGGTCAAAATGACTTTTTTCAGTATGTTAGAGGGAAAATGAGTTTTTTTTCAAAAATTCATGTTTTGGGGCAACCAAAGTTACGAGTTTGATGATGTGGCACTTAACTTTTGGAGGGATTTTGAAAAGTATGTTTTTTAAGTATTTTTTATAAAAATAAGTCTAAAAAAATTAAGTTCTGACATATACATAAAAGTATGGGCCATTTTGAATAAAGAATAGCTGAAAAAGAGACTTTTTCAGAAAACTCATTTTTTTATTCATAAAGATGGACGGATTTGATGAGGTGGAAAGTGGTTTTTCTCTCTCTCTATGTGCAGAAGAGAGAGAAGGTCCTAGCTCAGCCTAAAAAAAAGCCTACTTCAGCCTACCAAAAAGTGCTCTATTTAATGCACTTTGTCCCCTTAACAAAGAACAAGATTAAGCTTAATCCTTAAAAATTAGGAATCCTTACAAGGCCCATGCAGGGTTCACTTTTTTTCCTAATGCTAGTCTCTTTTTCATTTTTGTGACTTAGTCATAAAGTATACATGAAGATTCAGGAGGTGATGATGAAGAGGTTGGGTTGCTTTTCTTGGATAGAGGTCCAAGCAGACTATCCAACCACATCATCCTACAAAGCTTTATCAAAATATTTTATCCTATTTCGTGATTGGGTAGGTACTCTTTCAGAGAGCATGCCTAGTTTGCTATTAGACTAGATGCCTTGATTCACCTAACCAGTTCGGTGCAAGGCTTTTAGTAGGAACTCGATGCCTGGCATCGACATATTGCTGAATGTCAATGCCTGGCATCGACGTGGTGCCATAAGTCGATGCCTGGCATCGACCTCGTGGCATAAGTCGATGCCTAGCATTGACTTGGGGGCATAAGTGGATGCGTGGCATCAACCTGGTGGCAAAAGTCGATGCTAGTCATCGACTTATGCCCCCAAGTCGATGCCAGGCATTGACTTTCAGTAGAAAGTCGATGCTGGCATCGACCCACACACGAAATCGATGCCATGCATCGATTCCTTATGTTTCGTTTGGTATACTGAAGAACTCATTTAATTGTCTTTCCACTTTATTCTGCAGAAACCAAAGAAAAGTAAGTCTGCAGAGCTAGTAGATGATTGCCCCCCTGCATTCCTGGCTCACATTCAAAGAGCAAGGCATGAGAAATCCAGACTAAAAGCCAAGGAGATTGATTTTGATGATGAACCTGATTTGAAATGTTTCTCCAATCCCCTGGACCCCCTTAGGCCTGTATATTACAATGTATTTTGTAGTGATGTAAATAATATTTGTATTGTTGTGCCTAGAAAGCATTTCTCCCTTCTTATAGCAGACATACCCTATGGATTTAGGATGTTGGGATCAGTGAATGACGATGAACCCTTCAAACACCCTGAGATTCAGAAGATGGTCACTGATTTTGCAGAGTTGACTATGTCTGCTCTTTGGAGGATAGTAATTTTCCATAGCAGAGACTAGACTTTCTCTGTTTCAACTGCTCTGAAGTCAAGATATCATGCTGTGGAGTGCCTCACGTGGTAAGTAATCTTCTTTCTATCTCCATGGCTTTAATGATGCTCTCTGTCACTTATAGTTCTTGTTGGCAGGGTGAAGACAAATGTCAATCACACTCCTTTACATAGGTTTGTGAGCTCCACTGAATGCATTACAGTTGGCTATTATGATGAAGTAAGCAAAAGGAGAGTCAGGGAGCATTGCAATGGGAATGGGATCTCAAATGTGCTCATGTTCCCAGCCATTACCAAGAAACTTCATCATGTAGCTGGGGACAGGACATTGGTTAACCCCTACCAGAAGCCACAAAAGCTCATAATAAGATTGCTTCAACTATTCTCCAATGATGATGACTGGGTTCTAGACCTTTTTTCGGGCACAGGTAATTTCAATTTAAACAATTTTCATTAGCCATGATGTTGATTGGCCTCCAAGTGGTTTTCTGCTATTTCAGGAACGACTCTGGCTTGCTCCTTAAAGATGTTCAGGCACTACATAGGTGTGGAGAAGGATGATGCTCAAGTGAGCTTTATTAGAATGAGAATCAATGGGCTGAATGAATGCCCAGATGAAGACCAAGAGGTTGGAAGGAAGCACATTGCAGACACGGAGAGATTCCAATCGGCTTCAAGGGAGCGTGTTCCCCCACTTGTAGATGAACTGGGGGACATGGCTGACCTTGAGGAGCCAATCTTGGAGCAAGGGAGGCAGGAGATGTGTTCTAATGTTCCAGAGGATCCCATTATGATTGAGCCTGAGGAAAGCTATGATCAGCTTCTTTTGTAGATTCTTATTATTCTTGTAAAAAACATGAAATGTAAAACATCATTTTAATAGAAATATAATGTCGAGTTCTACCTCCACTTT
This sequence comes from Ceratopteris richardii, assembly GCA_020310875.1. Classification (NCBI taxonomy): domain Eukaryota; kingdom Viridiplantae; phylum Streptophyta; class Polypodiopsida; order Polypodiales; family Pteridaceae; genus Ceratopteris; species Ceratopteris richardii. The sequence goes on along the minus strand of CM035433.1, from coordinate 136,328,498 downwards.
GTGTTAAGCTTGACTTATCTTGAGCATTTCTCTGATGAATGTGTGAATGTTTCTTAGTATAATTTTTTTGATTATAATCTTCTCTTGGGAATGCTTTTGTGAAATTTATTTCATATGCTATGAATATGGCCCAACATTCAATGAGGATCTTAACTATACAAAGGGGATGATCTTAAATTGCCTTGTTAAAATGTTTCGATTTTTGCAACACATGTACTGTGATTTTCGAGTAGCTTTTAATCACCAATAATCTATGCCTGTTGAGGTTATAGATGTAATGAAGGAGTTTCCCAAATTCTTTCTTGTACCTTCAACTCTAATCTCTTGTCAAAGATCATGATATGGGATTCTTGATCATGTTGAACAACTAGTTTTCAAGGCACCAAGTTTTTTAACATATCTATCTTGACTACTTGGGATATGGGATCAAGCTTCTAGTCAATATTTACAAGAAAGAACAAGTGATGCTTTCTAGATATTGTAAAATGCCCACTTTATTGCTTGATATCATGGTCTTTAGGTAAAAAGGAATAGAGAACATGTCTTTGTTCTCCTTTGTTGTGAATTTTAGAAGAGGCTTGAACTCAAGTTTGAGCCTCTCAATCCACTTAAATTTCACCCTTTTTGGTCATGTGATATGAGGCTCGAGTTTACATTAGATACTCTCAATCAAATTAAACTCGATTCTTTTGTTCATATGCTATGAGGCTAGAGCATAATGTCTAGTCTCTCAGCTTTTCCACCCCAAAAAATAGAGGCTCAAACTCAAATTTCAGCCTCTCAAGTCAAATCTACATTGAGCATTCATCAAAAGAGGCTCGAAATCAAGTTCAAGCCTCTTAACTATTCCATCCAAAAGAGTGACGGTTGGAACTTATGTCCGAGCCTGTCAATCAGCTTCAATTTGAGGTTTTTTTTTTTCATTTGCAACAAGGCCAAAATTAAGTTCACACCTCTTGATTAACTTAACTTTGACTCTATTTGGTCATAAGCTATGAGGCTCGAACTTACATTTGGGCCTCTAAGCTTTTCCACCCAAATGAATGGAGTCCCAAAATTAAAATCAAGCCCCTCAATCAAATCTACATTGAGATTTGATAAAAAGAAGCTCGAACTTATGTTCAAGCCTCTTAACTCTTCCACCCAAAAGAGAAGAGGCTGGAACGTAAGTTCAAGCCTTTCAATCAAATTATATTTGAGTCTTTTTGGTAATATTCTATGATTATCAAACTTAAATTTGAACCTCCCAATCAACTTAATTTTGAGTCTTTTTGTTCATATGCTATGAGGCTTGAACTTAAGTTCGAGCCTCTAAGCTTTTTCTCCCAAACACGTAAATTTCAATTCCAAGCTGTCAAGTCAAATATTCAAGGAACTTTGATTGATGGAGGGTAGAACTATAGTTCGAGCATGTTATCTCTTCCGCTCAAAGGAGAAGGGCCTTGAACTTAAGTTTGAGCATCTCAATAAACTTAAACTTCAGTATTTTTGGTCAAATGTTAGGATGATCAAACTTAAGTTGGAGCCCCTTATCTCTTTCACAAAAAAGAGTAGAGGCTTGAACTTAAGTTAGAGCCTCTTAATGAACTTAAATTTGAGTTTTCTTGGTCATATGCTATGAGGATGGAACTTAAGTTCAAGCCTATCAACTAACTTAACTTTTTTTCTTTTTGGTCATATGCTATGAGGCTCAGACTTAAGTTTGAGCCTCTCAGCTTGTCCACACAAAACTTTAGAGTCTGAGTCTCAAATTCAAGATTCTCAAGTCAAATCTATATTGAGGTTTGATTAAAAGAGGCTTGAAGTTAAGCCCTTACATGCAAAACACTAGAGGATCAAACTTAAGTTAGTTCTTCTCAATCAATGTAACTTTGAACTTCAAGTGTCATATGTTACGAGGATCGATTTCAAGTTTGAGACTCTCAATCAAGTTAAGTTTGAGTCTTTTTGGTCATATGCTATGGGGTTCGAACTTGAGTTTGAGCTTCTCAACTTTTCCACCCAAAATAGTAGAGTCTCTAACTTAAAATTGAGCCTCTCAAGTCAAATCTAAATTTACCTTTGATTCCAAGATGCACAAAGTTAACGTTGAGTCCCTTAGCTTTTCCACCCAAAAGAGTAGAGACTCAAAACTAAGTTTGAGCCTCTCAATAAACTTAAACCTGCATTTTTTGGTCATGCTATGAGGCTTGAACTTAAATTTGAGCCTCTCAATCAACTTAAGTTTGAGCCTTTTTTGTCATATGCTAAGAGGCTCAAGCTTAACTTTGAGCCTCTTAGCTTTTTCAATTAAAAGAGTAAAGTTAACCTCAATGGGCTTTGATAGAGGGCGTCTCAAACTTATGTTCATGGATCTTTGCTCTTCCACCCAAAAGACTAGAGGCTCTAACTTAAGTTGGAGCCTTTCAATCAGCTTAAACTTGAGTATTTTTATCACATGTTATGAGGCTCAAATGTGAGTGTGAGCCTCTTAGCATTTTCACCCAAAAGAGTAGAGGCTTGAACATACGTTTAAGCCTCTCAATCAAGTTAAATTTGATCCTTTTTGGTCAAATGATATTAGGCTCAAACTTTAGCTCGAGCCTCTCAATTGACTTAAGTTTAAGTATTTTTAGTGATATGCTACAAGGTTTGAACTTAAGTTTGATTCTATGAGCTTTGCCAACCAAAAGAGTAGAGTCTTGAATTCAAATCTGAGCCTCCCAAGTCAATTCCACATTGATCTTGAAAGAGGTGCAAAGTCAAGTTCATGCTTCTTAGATCTCGCATTAAATAACATTAAGTTCGAGCCTCACAATCAACTCAAATTTGTGTTTCTTTATCATATGCTATAAGGCTTTGTGTACCTAAGTCAAGATGACTCAAGGACTTGTGCCAATGAGACTGTACCTCAATTGCCACACAAGTACGTATAGTGGGGAATTAACACACATTTAAATGTCAATCTGATCGAATGACCTAACCAAGTCTATGAAGACGTGTGCACACGTGATGGAGAATGAAGTGGCTAAGCTTGCATGCATGAGAAAAGACTAATCCACCTCTCACACTCACTGAAATGCTGAAAGTGTCTGCCGCAATACCTCTTACAACAGTTTTCAGAAAATCAAGGATTTCTCCCAGCTCCGAACTCCGAATATAGTCAATAGGGTACTCGTTTCGAAGCTCTCGACGAGACGCATCTAGTAGAAGTAGTTTCACTCGATCTTGACAATTTTGATTCAAGTTATGGCCAAAATGGTGAATGGCGGGAAGCACCCACACTCACGCCACAACTCCTACAAGCTCACACACACACTACAGTGACTCAAAAACAGTGGGGAGGGGTAGACAACAGTCCTACACACACATTCCAAGCATCACACACACATACAAGATCAAAGAGAAAATAGAAATCTGCAGGAAAGAGGCTAATTCGAAAATTCAGGAGTGCTCCTTCTTCACAATGGCAAAAAGTCTCTACAAAGAGTCACAAAGTGACTTATATACATGTGCCCTAAGTTTGGCCCTTTCACACAACAGACCAGCACTTTATTACTAGAAAAGTGAATTTCCTACTAATTTAGAAGGGATATTTTACAACAATTTGGGATTGTGCAACTAGAGGACTCCTCTAGTGCATTTACATGGCTTGAGGGAATTCTTGAAGACCTCGAAGAAGAAAAAAACATGCTCATCATTTTGAAAATTTTGGGACTCTCCTCTTATGCTCCTTTACTCTGCAACACTCTTCCCCTCTTTGTCTCTGTCGTCCCTTGACAGGCTTTACTTCTTGTTTGTCTCGGTTTACTTGAAGCTCATAAGGTGATGCCTCCCACTGTACGCGTACTGTAGGATTCTTTTCTAAAAGCTTTCTTCTCCATATGGGATCCGCCTTCCCAAACTCTTCCTGTGTATAGTTGAAAGTATTGTGCCTGAAATGGAGATTGTAGTCCGGATCTTTATTTGTCATAGACTTTATATAATGTCACGTATGTTCTTTAAGTAATCCGTATGGTACATTGAAGGGCTTCAAAATTTGCTCTAATTGCTTATTCTCTATGTGAGCTTCTTTCATGATCCTGATGATCTGGTCTTCAAAATCCGCAGTGAGTTGGGACACCAGTAGTGCCCGTTCTGGTCGGCTCAGTTCTACAATTTCTCGAGTGTTAGGTTCAATGTGAACCTCCTTTTCCTCCCTTATCGGTGAATGATATGAGGGGGGAGAGAGAGGACGTACCTCAGTCTCCACAGTAGCCTCCACAGCTTGTGGAACTACTGGTGTCCCCTGCTTTGCTTTTTGCTCTAACTGCTCCTGAAGTTGTTTAATGCATTCATCTCTCTGTTTGATTTCCGCAGTGGCCTTTTCAATTGTGTCTTTATGCTTTAGAAGTTCTTGTGCCACGATATCCATATGATCGGTGTCTTCTTTACATTGCAGTAGATAACGATTCTCCACTTTTTTCCACTTATTTCTTAGGGCAGTTGTGTCTTCCATGTATCTTTTTTCCCAATCAGCAATGACTTCATGCTCCTGTCTGAGCTGAACTTCCATTTTATTTATCTTTTCTTGTAATTCCTTGAAATTCCCTGCTGAATGGTCAGTAGCCGGTATTGGCTGATCACTTAGGAGAGCTATCATTAACTCCTTGTTGCGGTTCCTTAGGTTTTCCGCTTCCTCCATGCAGACTTTGAGCTGAGATTCCAAGATTTTGCTCCTAGCCTATATGCGTGCCTTTTCATTTTCACTAGCTTCATATTTGCTCTTGGTTTCTTGAAGTTGTATTTGTAATCTTTCATTTTCGGATATTAACTTTCTGCATTGCGTTTTAGCTTCTTGGACTTCTTGTTGTTTGTTTTTGGTGTGCTCTTGTGCCAATGCCAACTCATCCAAAAGATTCTTACTCTTTTCTTGAAGCTTATGTTTGTCGTTCATGGCTTGGTCGTAGTCCTCATCCGCTTCAAGCAAGAGTTGCTGCGTATCCAGCGCGGTTCTAATCATATCTTGTACTAGAGGCTTGAATTTAGCCATGTCTACATTTAGCCAAGTCCTGGGTACACTCGGAACTTCTCCTGTGAGCACATCTCGTCCCTGCTCCACATGAATTGTTTCGTTGTGTGGTTGTCTCATTTGTAGCTGTACGTTTTGGACATTAGTTTGCTCATCACACTTATTAACTTTTGTGGCACTTCCTTGATATGTGATATCCATTGGGGAGGGTTCTGCCACAACCCTTATTGGTGTGAAGGGTTCCTCATCGTCTGTTTTCTCTTCCTGCGTCTCCTTCTTGGGTATCTTCATGGATATTTTTCGAGGTGGTGTGGCCTCCTTGATTTGGATGTTGGAATTTTCATTAATTTTTATATGATGCGTATTTTCCTGTTCTGCATTCTTATTCGTGATACTTTGCTCAACATGTGTGGCTTGGTCATCCATCTTGCGGCTTTCTTGATATTCGTTGTAGTCAATCTCATTCAATTCAGCCCATTGTCCATCGTCTTTTGATTCGCTTTGAATATCGACATTTAGTAATGAAGTTTCTGGTTCTTCTTGGGCCTCCGATGAAGAACTAGAGTTATCCAATCTTATTTCCCTGTACCGGTGTACTTTTGTGAGTTTTGTCTTTGCTCCCGATCCTTGTTGGGTTTGCTGATAGTGATGACCTTGTACATATAAGTTTACTTGTCCTTCTGTATATTGATGTGTGTCTTCTAATGCTCTAGTCAATTCTTCCTCTGTGATTGTTCTATGCCCTTCAATGGTTGTTTTAGGGAGTACGTGGATTCTTTTGGTTGTTGGTGCTTCTTCTTCGACTTGCTTGACTTCTCGGAGTCTCTTCGTGCCTCTCATCTTAGGTTGAGAACTGGTTTCTGCCACTTCCATAATCTTTGCCCCTTTTTTCTTTTTTGGTACGGTGGCGACTTTGACGTACTGAGCCATAGCACTTGAAGACGGCATTTCCTGCAAGTGTTCTCTTATGCCCAAAGCATGGTAAATCAAGATAGTCAGGGTCGTAGTACCATTGAGGAACTTCTTATTATTCCATTGCTTCTTTGCCTCGAATAGTCTTTCTTGCACATAGGGAGTCAGATTAACTTGATTGCCGATTTGCTTTATAGCATGAGACAATAATTGAACAATGAGTTTTTGGGGAGCCGTGTATCAATTCATGTTTGGGAAGCAGAAGTGTTGGTGAATCAGTCTGACTTCCTCTTCTATATCCACTCTGTTAATGTCGACAAAAGTTCGTGTCTTTGCTCCATGACTCTCTTCTTTTATCATCGTGACACCGTCCTTTTCCCATCCGAATGCTTCCTTAATTAAGTCATGTGTAAATTGGATGACAACCCACTCTCCTCCTTTATCCATAACTCTGGCTTCAGGCATCAGTGGATCATGCAGTGCTGGCTGTAGGGTGTTCATGACTTGCGTGCATCTTTGGAAGTCAGGTTTATAGATGGGCAATTCAAAATACTTGTGAATTCCTGCTTTCTTCATTATGTCGATTGTGAAGGGTAATTCATGTAAGACTCTGAAGTCCTGGGACATAATCGGAAAGTGATGCTCTGTATCCATGATCTTTATGTTCGCCAAGAAGAGATACTCCTCTACTGGTTGCTCATCTCTAAACCAATGCCCCTTTGCTTTTGTGAGACTTTGGGGAGGGAATTCCAGCACCTCCTCTTGTACCGTTGCTTCAGAATCTTCAGAAGCCATCTGCACTCGTAACGAAAAGTGCATTAGCTTCAAAGGAAAGTATGCAACCGTTCAATGCATTGTAGTGATTATTGTCGTTTTTCACTCCGTCTCCCCATCATTCCCAGATAGAGATCTCTTACCACATCTTTGTATAACTTTTCCTGAAAGAAGACAATCGTTAATTTAGCCGAAGCATTTATCTATGTACAGAGTATGTCCATTCTTATCAGAGTGAAGCTAAGATCTAATCTCTCTTGGAGAATGTGCACCACTTGTTTTATAATGTACATCATGTGCCGAATGCTTGGCCTCGTATCGTGGCCCTATTATGCATACTTGAGGTGCATTAGAGACTTCATGAGTGCAATGGGCATCTTTGTTTCTTCGATTGTCCACTCCTTGCAGTTTCTTGGGTTTCCAGATCCATTTCGTGACCACTAAGAGAGGTCGTTTTGTTTCTTTGATCCTTTTGGCTTCCTGCATTCTCTTTGCTTCCTCTAGTGTCTGATTGATATTGGCATGGCTTTTCCAGTTTCTTGGATGAATCTTATGTGGTTTTGTCATTCGCCTTGTCTAATGTATTGCGTCTTCCTGAGTACTTGTAGCCTGTTTAGCTACTTGTGTGACCTTTTTGGGAATCCATATCTGATGTCGCGATCTTTGAGCTTCAATCAATGGTTTGGGGATCCATATCTGCAATAGTCCTTGTGGTGAGGATTTAGGCGTAGTTGACTTTGTGATCTTTGCTTCCTTCTTAAGATTGGGTGCTGACGTCTCCTGGTCCTTCATCTGATCCTTGCGTACCCACTTGTATTTGCGTTGTCCTTGATATGAGTATCTGCTTGTTGTTTTCCAATGTGACGATCTTTTGGCTCGTTGAAGAGGTTCATGATAGTTGGTTTCCTTAGAGGTTGGCTGTTCTTCAACTGAATGTGGTGAGTGCAACTCTTCTGTGGACCTCGTATGGTCCGAACTTTCTATTTCTTCTAGGTTTGTTTCTGAGATATTAAGACTGGGATCGTTCGCCAGTGTCTCTTCCTGGAAGATCTCTGAGCTCTCGATGACGTTGGGTGGTAGTAAAGGTTTTTCTCCTAATAAACTGAAAATTTCCTTGTGCCCTATCTTGGCTGAAATGTAGCCTTGAGCTAGATTGATACACACCTCATTCTCAATGATCCAGTCTTGTCCTAGAATTAAGTCTTCTATTAGATCCTCATCTTTGCACACTAGGTGGAGGGATACATTTGTTGTTCCAATACATTCTAGGGTTTGACCTCCAATTCCGATCAATCGGGCTTTTGTGGGATTTACATTCACTTGCAGATCTTTTACGATCCTATTTCGTATGCAACTAAGTCCTGCTCCTGAGTCTATCAATGCGTCTATCAACTTGTACTCTATCTTGTCAATCCCTAGGTTTAGGTAAGGTTGCATCTTGCACACACCCGTTGTATCAGGATTATTGACTTGGTAGTTGGCCATAGGGATAGGCTCTTCTCCTTGGAGATAGCGTTCATCTCATTGCCTAATCCATTCTTTCTGTTTCCTAATGCGCTCCAGTGCTTCTTGTCGAGCTTCCTCTCTAATCCGTTCTTCTTCCCTCTTCCTATTTTGGGCACCTACTAATCGTGCTAGCATTTGATCAGTCAAAGGCTCCATGAATCGTCTCACTCTACATCCCCTGATGTAGTTGGGAAGAATGTCGCCCTCTAGGGTGGCTAGATTGACTGCTCCACCATTCGAGATTTGATTTATGATCAAAGGTCCATATCCGCGTTTTTGTAACTTCTTGGCGTGTTGTTTTAAGGTGTACACTAAGACTAAGTCACCTTCTTTAAGTCCCTTGTCTTTTATATGTGCATCAAAATATGCTTTTTGTCTCCTTTTAGCTGCATAAATTCCTGCCACTGCTTGTAATCTAGTCTCATGTAACTTCTCGATTTGGTCTAGTTGTTGGGATAGTTCATGTCCGTTCCACTCATATTGTTGGGCCACTTTCAGTGTTGGTACTAAAAAGTCAATTGGCAAAATTGCATTTTGCCCATACACTAAGTTGAATGGGGTAGTTCCAATAGCCGTTTTATATGCAACTCGGAAGGCCCAAATTGCGTGATGCAATTATTTGTCCCAATCTGTCCTTCCATTATTGACAATCTTTGTCAATACTGTACACAGTACCTTGTTGGAACTCTCTGCTTGTCCATTGGCTTGGGGGTGGTATGGGGCTGATTTTTTATGAATCACTAAAAACTCATTCATTAGTGACTCGATTACTTCATTGAGGAAGTGCGTTCCCCGATCACTCACAATCTCGATGGGTAATCCAAAGCGGGTGAAAATATGCTCGAAAAGAAACTTGGCAGTAGTTTGAGCATCATTCTTTCTAGTGGCTTTTGCTTCTACCCATTTGGTCAAGTAATCAATTGCTACTATGATGTACTCCGCATGTGATCCTTTGGCAGGTGGATTGATAGGTCCTATGAAGTCAATACCCCATTTTGTGAATGCTCTTGCACAGACCATGGGTCTTAATGGCATGTCATCTCTCCGAATTGGATATTTAGCTCTCTGACATGTTTCACAACTTCGTACGTATGTTTCGGCATCCATATGTAGAGTTGGCCACCACAAGCCTGCAAAGAGAATCATTTTGACAGTTCTCTCTGCTGAAAAATGACCTCCCGCAGCACCTGCATGTGCCATTTCTAATATGGGTAAATATTCTCCTTCATGCACACATAACCGGAGTTGGTTGTCTTTACCTCGCCTAAACAATTGTCTTCCCATGAGTACGTAATCCTTGCTCATTTCCTCTAAGGATCGCTTCCTTGCTAAACTAGCTCCTGCTTCATGCTCTTTTGTTTTTAAGAATGTAATTAATGTCTTGCTCCAATTGGGCACTATGGTTGAAAAAGGTAGAGACATATGATCTTCTGGGATCGTCTCTTGGCATTCTGCACAATTATTTACATGGTCGTGAACATTCTTGGGCATGTCAGGCCAATACACTCCTAACCTCTTTAGTTCTCGGATTGTTCCCTAAGTCCCTTGGTGTGTTCTCCATTTGTTCATGTGTCCTTGCTCGATTAGTTGCTTTTGTTCATCCTCCTCGACACATCTGAGTAACACTCCATTGGGTTCCTTGTAGTACACACTTCCTGCAACGATGTGTAAATTCCTCGATTGAAGAATTTCTTTTTTGCTATTCTTGTTGATTGAGTGTTGTGGGCCATGGGTGAGTATAGGAATTAGTCTCTCGGCCCACTTTGGACATACTTCTAGATTAAACAAATATGTATCTGGCAGGTTGTCGAGTACTCCACTTGGTGGTTCTCCGTGTGTTAGCCTAGAAAGGTGGTCTGCTCTCACATGTGTGTTTCCTTTTTTCACTATTACTTCAAAATCGAACTCCATTAGTAGTAAGAACCATCGTACCAACCTTCCCGTGTTACAAGGCTTATTGACTAAGTACAACAAAGCTTGATGGTCTATGAAGAACTTGAACTTGTTGGCTAAGAGGTAGTGTCTGAATTTCTTTACTGCGTAGACCATTCCTAAGCCTTCTCGTTCAGTAGTGGTATAATTCCTTTCTGCTTGATTCAGTTGTCTACTCGCATAGGCAATTGGATGATCAAGATTACCTTCATCAGCTGGTTGGGCTAAGATACATCCAATGGCATAGTTAGAAGCATCAACATGAATATGAAAAGGCTTGCTTCAGTTTGGTGATTTCAGAATTGGGGCTGTGCTAAGCCTCTTTTTCAACTCGGTGAATGCCTTCTCGCACTCTTCTGTCCAAGTAAACTGAGTCAAGAGACCATACGAGGGTTTTGCTATTATGGCATACATGTGAATAAACCTACGGTAATATCCACAATGTCCCATAAAGGCTTGCACTTCCTTTGCATTCTTGGGTCTTGGTAGTTCTAAGATGACTTTAATTTTGTCCTCATCTCTAGATATTCCATTTCTTGAGACTATATGTCCTAAGATCTTTCCTTGCCTCACCATGAAGACACACTTTTCTGGGTTTAAACAGACTCTATACTGTCTACATTTGTTGAATATCTTCCTCAGCTCGGGGATGTGATCGTTTCTTTGATTGGAGTATGTGCAGAGGTCGTCTACGTATACTTCCATGCTTTTTTTCAAAAATTCCTTGAAAACATGACACATCAATCGTTGGAAAGTAGCAGGCGCATTAGTGAGTCCAAAAGGCATCACTCGGAAAGCATAAACACCCCATTCGGTTGCGAATGCGGTTTTATGTTGATCCTCGGTTGCAATAGCTACTTGATTGTATCCGGAGAATCCATCTAGGAAACTATAGACCTCTTTCCCGGCTACCCTCTCCAACAGATGGTCTGTGATGGGTAATGGGTAGCTGTCACGTATGGTGGCCGCATTCACCTTCTTCAAATTTATGCACACTCTTAATTTTCCATTTTTCTTAGGCACAACTACTAATGGCGATACCCACTCGGTATGTTCTATCTCATATATGAATCGTGCCGCTAGTAGTTTGTCTATTTCTTCCTTAATTTTTGCTGCATAAACCTCATTATACGTATAAGGACGTTGTTTGGATGGTTTTGCGTCGGCCGTCATTGGTATTCGATGGGAAAAAATAGTGGGCTCTACGCCTTTGAGATCCTTGTAGGTCCATGCGAATACGTCTCGGTACTCTCGGATAAGGTGTATGAGTTCCTCTTCCTCCTGCTATATCTTTTCCAATATATGTGCACCGCTCTTCTCCGTCTTCTACCGTTACCACAATTTTTTTTGTTTGTTCTTTGTTGTCGTATGCTTCTCCGTCTCGTACCTCTCGTCTAGGCATTTGAATGGCTACTTTTCTCTCCTCTACTTCGTATTTTTTAAAATGTTCAGGAACTTCAAAAAGATCTGGGTTCGGCTCTATCTTACTCAAGTCTTCCCTCTGCTTGTGTATTGCCGGAGCAGCTTCAATTGCTAAGATTTTTGTTGGTTCCTGTTCCTTCTTGTTCTGAATAGTGTGTAGGTAGCTTTCTTCGGAGTCAAATTCTGGTTCCATTTCTATGCTTTCATATTCCTCTTTCCATTCTTTTTCCAAGATTTCCCCTTCTTCTACTTCTTGAAGAACAACCATATAGAGATTTACATCATAGCCTTCCTCATCTATGCATTCGTTCATCGTCAAAACTTCTTCGTTTATGCACACATCTAAGGTTGCCAAAATTTCCATCCATCCATGTGGCTCGAAGATCTCATCAGGAAAGATTTGAGGCATGTAGTCTGGGTCTTCCACTGATCGATAGTTAGGGTGTCCTGTCGGCCACAGTTGTTTTTTACTCTCCTCTTTCTTCGCTTCTTTACACATCCATAACTGGGCATCTTCATGTATCGAAGATTGGTCACTTGATCCAACACTGTGAATGGATAGGTCATCTTCTTCCTTGTGTACTGGATTCCGTTGTAGTGGAGGGACATCTCGATAGGCAAATGTGTGCAAATTTATCTTGGTGGTGTTTCCTTGATGTTGCAAATATAATGAATCCCTTCCCCAATCTTGTACTACCCGCATTTGTCTCATGAAGGGTCGCCCTAATATCATTTCATAGTTGTTCGCTTTCTCAAACTTACAAATGGCTAATGTATGTTCAAATTCTACTCCCAGGTGGTTAATTTGATTCTCTCCAGTATTCCTAAGGGTCTTTCCACATGGCCGTCTGCTAATTGGAGTTTCATGCGTGTGGGTCGCAAGGCAGGTTTTCCCCACTTTTCCTATATCTCCTTGGTGGCAATTCCTACCCCGGCTCCTGTATCTAGAATAGCCTTGGTCATGTACCCATTGTGGGTGACAGGTAAACATGTATTACCTTCGTCTCCTTCACTAAATTTCCCCACTTTATCAACTGGAATTTGTATTGTGGATTGGTTTTCCTTTTCCTTTCCTTTCGTTTCTCCTTTCTCTGGCTGTGTTTCTAATTGGTTTGCTAACTGCCTCCATAATTGTGGTTTAATTTGAAGCAACTCTTCCACCGTCAATTTTCATTGCACCTTTGTTTTCTTTAGTTCCGTTAGATTGTGTGAACTCTCTTCTGAGTTTTCTTTTCCCTTCCCATGTATTGTGGGTGCTCGTATTATCATAGACTCCCTTTCGTATTCTCCCATGTAATTAGGCAATGTTGAAATGCTCAGTGTTTCCTCTCTACCTCTATCGAGTCTTGATACTTCCTCATATGCTTCCTCCAAGTTGGGATGGGGTTGACAATCTTTCACATTTACTTCATCAAAAGGAGGTGGACTGACTCCATTCTTCTTCCATTGCTCTTCTCGAATTCTATTCCATAAGTCCTTTGGCCAATCTACCTCTAGGTCTGGTATTATTGACACCGGTTCATCTTGTGCTTTTCTTCGTTCACCTTGGTCATCTTCCTTTCTAGGTTCCTTATCCTTGGATTGGATGCATTCTTCGTATAGGCCATGTGCAATCCTTGTCTCTAGTAAAATTGGGATAGTCTTTTCTAGGGTTGTTTGTGCTACCTCGATAAGTTTCCTGCATATTGCTAATCTTTCTTTTTCTAATTCCCCTTGAGGGTAGAGTTTTTCATGTTGCTCTATATTTGGGCCCATTTTGATTCTAGCTTGGTAAGCTTTCAACCACATGTCCAAGTCGTCTGGCTTTGGGTCAGCTAGAATTGATCCTGGCTTCTCCTTCTCTGAGCTAATTCGTGGTGGCTCAGGGATCTCCTTATGAGTTTTTTGTTCTTTATGCTCCTTCAAGCCATTAGTTTGTTTCTTACTGTCTTGACTCTTATTTCTCGCCCATTTATTTTTGAGTTTTTCTCGTCTTTCCTTCCATTTTTGTACTCTTGTGTTTTGGGAGTTCTCACGTGGGTTCTCAGAATCCTCGACTACCTAAATTTTAGAACCTACAGTTTTATTGCTCTCTTGTTCCTCTTCTGGTTGTTTTCCTTTTTGTTGCTTCGTTTGGGCTCTAGTAATAGCCTTTAGTGGTACAGTGTAATCCTTATCACTTCCCGATCCTTCTATGACCTCAATCACATTGATTGGTGCGGTATCTTGAGCTTTTGCCGGATTCTTAGGGCAGTCTCTGAAAAGATGTTCTTTTCCGCAATCACTGCAATATCCTTCCCAGATCCTAGGTGGTGCAGGGTTGTAAGGTCGAGGGCATTCTCTAATGAAATGGTCTCCTCCGCATCTATAGCATGGTCCTCTCTGCATGGGTGGTCTAACAGGTGGTCTCACAGTTGGTTGTGCTTTAGGATCCGTATACATTAAGGTGGTCGTCTCTGCTCCATAAGTCTGATCATAGCCCTCATATCCATAGTAAGCGGCATCATACTCGGATTTGTATTCTAACATGTTGGCTTCGTACGAGTAGCACTCTCCTGGAGGAGGTTCATATCCAGGGTTTGTGGGTTCTACATGGGTCATTGTCGATGCTGGAACTATAGCTCTTTCTAAGTTTTCATCTGGTTGAGCATACTTTACTGATACTACTTGTTGAGGTTTCGACAGTTGGGGTCCTAGCACTGGTTGTGGTGGTGGATATGATGCCTGCTTGTATGGCCTTGATTCTTCTACTGATGTGGGATACGGGTTGTATCTTGGTATCTCTCTGCCTGGCTCCCTAGGAGGGTATCCATATAGTCTATATTGCGGTGGTTGAAAAGGGCGTACTTGCCTATTGAAGGGACAGTTTTCAGTCGTGTGGTTGGTATATTTTTGTTCTATGTGGCAGTACCAAGAAGTTCCTTGTTGTTGCTGTCTGCGATATGGATATATAGGTTGTGCACCAGTCCCTCCTCTGACACACAAGTGTGTGGGGTGTTCTCCTCCACATAAATTACATCTCCGTAGCATAGGCACTCTTTGAGTTGGATTTTGGTAAGCTCTTTGCCCCTGGACTCCTAGTTTCTTTGCTAATAATTCTGCTAATTCTTCCATGTTCCTGGAGTTGGATGTGACAATGCTCCTTAAATCTTCTGATTTAGTGAGGTCGGTTGTACCTTTGAGATCCTCGGCAAGGTTATCTTCCAAATCAATGCACTCTTGAAGACACTCACTCAATGTTTGTAGCCTTTTCACATACACTAGTGTTCGTAGAGTTCCGTTAGTGAGCCCATCTAAAAATAATGAAATCATCTTTTGTTGAGTGGGTCTCTCAGCCGTTGGGCATCTATCCACATACTGATTGAATCTTCTGGCCGCAGTCTTCACAGTTTCATTAGGGTTTTGTTTAAAGCTATGGATTAAAGACGCAGAATTGTGTTTAATCCCTCTCTTTGTGAATTCCCTAATGAATTCTTGAAAGAACTGTTCCATATTTCCAAATTGATTTGGGTCTAAGGGTTGAAACCAAGTTAGAGTTGTCCCTGTGAGGGTGAGTCCAAAAGACTCATACTGCACGAAGAAGCCATCTACTTGCTCCGCTCTTAGAACTTGTTTGAATTCAGCGATATGATCATAGGGTTCCCCCAATCCATCATAATGGTTTCTCACACATTTAGCCACTTGGATAGGTCTCAGACTTCTCATTGGTTCAGGTGGTCTGGGCATTACAGGGAAGACTGGGGCAGCTGGTCGTATTGGAGGTATTCCAGATTGACCTCCTACCGGTGGTCGTGGTCTGACTGGTGGTCGGTACTGGTTCCCTATCCCTGCGTGGGCCTGATTGTGTGTTTGCACTCCTGGAGTTGCAAATTGTACATGAGTACGGTTGGGCACACTTCGTTGGTTGGTCTGTCCTGATGTGGTATGTTCCGCCTCTTGTTGATTCCCAAAAGGATTTTGTGAGGTAGTTTCCTGATCTCTCTGAGGAAATACATGCGCTCCCATATATCTGAGCCGAGCCCTGTCCAACGTACTCATGGGCCAATATCTCCTTTGATCCTTATCCAAGTATATGAGTCTAGTTTCATCATCTGGGTCTTTTAGCTCATAGAATGTCATGGGGCTTTCTTCTCTTCCTGGAGCAGGTAAGTCGGTTTGAAGCAATAGGTCTGATCCGTGGATCATATAGACCTCCAACAAGTAGTCATCTTGAGGTATCAAATCTCCTCTCAAGACCCGTGATACTTGAGACCTACCCCTAGGGGTAGTCACAAACTCTTCAGGGTGTGTTCTTTTGGAGTTGTCTGGGTCCACAAACTCTCCCCTCTCGTTGACCCTCTCAGGAAATTCAATCATAATGTAGATATGACCAATTTTGTCTACATACGCACCTCCCTCGTACTTGACAGCAGGTCGGGGTACAATTGTGGCATTTAGGGAAGTTACCATCCTCCCCACAGATCTATTTAAGCCATCCAGGTAGATAGGGATCTCCTGGGCATTAGTGGACACATACTGTAAGGAGGTACGGTAATCTCCTTCAACAGTAGACATGAAATTCCTATTAGGTGTTGGACCCTGCATGTCTTCCGAAGCCATGGGTATTTCCTCCTCTGAATCACTAGAAGTCTCTGAGTAGATGGAGTGATGACTAACCTGAGCAGCACTTCCCACAGAAGATATGACACTTCTCCGACTACTTAGCACTCTTCCTGACCTCAAGTTCATTCAACCCCCCAATCTCTCTATAAGTCCCAGAGATTCTCCTTGAGTGGCTCTCCTAATGCCCCAAATTGCCTGATAGAATGTTAGTGCAAATCTGGACGATACCACTTCTAGGCGATACTGCACTAGGCGATACTACCTCAGCCACGATACGATACTGTCTGTAGCACGCGATACGATACCGGATGACTGCCACGATACGACACCAAAAGTGGTATCGCGATACAATTCCAGGTAAGGAGACGATACGATACCAGAATTCTAGGCGATACGATACTATGTGTAGCCGACGATACGATATGGCCCTGGGTAACGATGCGATACTTGAATCCTAGCCGATACGATACTATCTTCAACAGACGATACGATACTGGACAACCGCACGACACGATACCAGTAACCCTCCCGATACGATACAATTTTGGTATCGCGATACTATCCTCGTTAAGGGGACGACACGATACTAGGACAAGCGGTGATATGATACCACCTGCTTGCACGATACGATACCAGGTTAGGTGACGGTACGATACTGAGATATGGGATGATACGATATCCCGATCCTCACGATACGATACCAGAGAATCGAGACGATATGATACTTATGACGGTATCGCGATACTTACCAGGTGAGCGGACGATACGATACCGTAATGGTGTCGCGATACTAGTTGCCCAGTAAGACGATATGATACCACCGTAGGTAACGATACGATACCACAACAGTAAAGTGTGATCGCTATACCAATCCGGCGACACGATACCAAAATGGTATCGCGATACCAGCACTGGTACCTGGCGATACGATACTACGGCGAGTATCACGATACAAGGGAGTTTTGGTATCGCGATACCAAACCTCAACCAATCGCGATACTCAAGCCAAGAATCATGAAATCTCACAACGTTTTGCACCCCCTTGCCCTCCTTACTCTCCTCTTCACTCCTAGGTCACTGTACCACACAAAGAAACTGTAATGACACTAGTTTTCTCCCCTCATGATACTGCGCATGCTTTTAATCACTTGTGTATGCATGTTTATGATGTTTTAACAGATAATCTTGGTAGAACCTCACCTCTAGATACTCTTGCTTGCACCTTGAGCTCAATCTCTAGCTTTGAAGGCCTGAAGCACTCGATACCAAATCCACGATACTGGTCGCTGCTCGCTCACGATACCAGAATACAGTGAAGTGTCAAATGAGTCATTTTTTGGATTTTATACTTTTTTTTGACAGAACTTGATCCTAGCTAATTTTAAGTGATTTTTTTGGATATTTTTGGTGGTCTTGTCCTACTCCTACTTCACCTCTCTTCACTCCTCCTCTCCATCTCACCTAACCCTAACTCCTCGTTCTCTCCCTTCCTCCTAACCCTAAACCTAAAACTTATCACACACACCTCCGGGATGTGAAGCAACAAGTGCTGAAGTGATTGACTACTTGCCACAGGATAATTTCACCTCTACAAGTACGATTCTATCACATTCGATCTATAACCATCACGAAGGCACCTTGGCAGAGTGTTCCCTGGCAACGGCGCCAAAAACGTGTGTACCTAAGTCAAGATGACTCAAGGACTTGTGCCAATGAGACTGTACCTCAATTGCCACACAAGTACGTATAGTGGGGAATTAACACACATTTAAGTGTCAATCCGATCGAATGACCTAACCAAGTGTATGAAGACATGTGCACACGTGATGGAGAATGAAGTGGCTAAGCTTGCATGCATGAGAAAAGACTAATCCACCTCTCACACTCACTGAAATGCTGAAAGTGTCTGCCGCAATACCTCTTACAATAGTTTTCAGAAAATCAAGGATTTCTCCCAGCTCCGAACTCCGAATATAGTCAATAGGGTACTCGTTTCGAAGCTCTTGACGAGACGCATCTACTAGAACTGGTTTCACTCGCTTCTGACAATTTTGATTCAAGTTATGGCCAAATGGTGAATGGCGGGAAGCACCTACACTCATGCCACAACTCCTACAAGCTCACACACACACTACAGTGGCTCAAAAATAGTGGGGAGGGGTAGACAATAGTCCTACACACACATTCCAAGCATCGCACACACATACAAAATCAAAGAGAAGATAGAAATCTACAGGAAAGAGGCAAATTTGAAAATTCAGGAGTGCTCCTTCTTCACAATGGCAAAAAGTCTCTACAAAGAGTCACAAAGTGACTTATATACATGTGCCCTAAGTTTGGTCCTTTCACACAAGAGACCGGCACTTTATTACTAGAAAAGTGAATTTCCTACTAATTTACAAGAGATATTTTACAACAATTTGGGATTATGCAACTAGAGGACTCCTCTAGTGCATTTACATGGCTTGAGGGAATTCTTGAAGACCTCGAACAAGAAAAAAACATGCTCATCATTTTGAAAATTTTGGGACTCTCCTCTTATGCTCCTTTACTCTGCAACAGGCTTGAATTTACGTTTGAGCCTCTCCATCAACTTAATTTTTAGTCTTTTTGGCCATATGCTACGAGCCTCAAACTTGAGTTTGAGTCTCTCAGCTTTTTCACCCAAAATAATAGTCTTGGATTTAAAATCGAGCCTCTTAAGTAAAATCTACATTGCACTTTGATCGAAAGAAGCTCCAACTTAAGTTGACACCTCTTACGTCTTCCACCAAAAAGAGTAGAGACTTGAGGAGGCTCCAACTTAAGCTTGAGCCTCTCAATTGGATTAAATTTGATTTTTTTCTTCGAACCTAATCCATAAGCTGGTCTCTTGTTTCTAGAGTTGTTTCCACTGGCAGGTGTTCATCTTGGGACCGCTCAACTACATGCCTTCTTTGCTGTCAGGATCTTCCTTGCCTGGAGGGCCTCAAATGGAGCAATGGTATGAAACTATCCAGAATCCCCAACTTCAAAGAGAACTTAGATGTTCATCACTTTTAACAAGAGATGGTGCCTTTCTTGGACCAAATTTCGATGGGAACTAAAGTTCATGTCTATTTGGCATCCCCTAAGTGAGATCACAAAGTCCGTTCTCATGTGGCAGATCTTGCATAAAGGTATCTGGTCCAATGCAAGGGCTAACAAAATCTGTGGTGTGCCACCATGGTGCAAGCGTTGCCATCGATGCATCGAAGATTTAGCTCACCTCTTCTTCGATTGCCCCAAGTCTCGTGTTATCTGGCGTCACGTGACCCGGGTATTGAGACTCACGAACTAGATCAATTGGCAACGGGTGTTGTTGGGTGAGGCGGTCGGCTGCTCATCAAGACTGTGGAATGCCATCAGGGGTGAGACTCTTTGAAAGATTTGGAGGGAACGTTGTGGTGTCAATTTTGGCCAAACCCCTAAGGAATGGTCAATCGAGAAATCCCTATTTCTTCTAGGTAAAAGAATCTCCCGAGATAAGAGATCTCCACCGTTTAGACATCCCTGTATTTATCTCCTCGAAAAGAACACGTTGAAACCCAAATGGGTCCCACATGAGGGGGATGATAAATTTATCCGCCTCATTTGTAATGCCCTCTAGCTTGCAGTACTCCACCCCTGCATTGTGGGATTTGGGGGGGTCCATGGGCACTAGTCCCATTCACTTGTAACTTATCTTCTCTATTTTAATTAAAGTCCGGGAGAATAGGCTAAGGCCAAACTTCCTTTTATAAAAAATAAAAATTTGAGTTTTTTTGGTCATATGCTATGAGGCTCAGACTTAAGTTTGAGCCTCTCAATCAACATAAGTTTGAGTCTTTTTGTTCATGTCCTATGAAACTAGAACTTAAGTTTTCACCTCTAAGGTTTTTAATTGAAAATATTAAAGTTAAATTCATTCCTCTCAAGTCAAATCTTCAATCATCTTTGATTGAGAGAAGTTCACACCTCTTAAATCTTCCAGCTAAAAGAGCAGAGGCTCAAACTTAAGTTCGACCCTCTCAATCAACTTAAACTTGAGTACTTTTTATCATATGTTGTGAGGCTCAAATCTTTTAGATCATCAAGCTTACACTATGCATGAGATGGATTTGATCTACATCTCAAAACATGACTTGGAATGTGTCAAAGATATCCATTGAGGAGACTTCATTAGTTTTCCTTTTTTGGTATTTCATCAGGATCCTTTATGGATCATCTATTCATGTAAAAACTTGGTGTTTTATTATTGTAAAAGGATAAAAAGGAGAGGTCATATTCCAAGAGTTTGATATAGTTGAGTTTGGTGCTCAAACAATCACCAAATTAGATCAAACCTACATCTTCAATCTTTTCCTAGATTGTAGGAAAGCATTCCCTTCATTCCAACAAACTGTGTCGCATGGATTCAAATTCAAAGTCTTGCAAAAAGGAGCCATAGAGACCCCAAGATCCTATATAAAGACTCTCAAGAACATGTACAAGATGCTAGAAGCAATATACATACTTTTTGGTCATCACTTTTTTCTCCTTCATTTCTTTGCATTACCATATTCAACCTAGTCAATGTGAAGAGGTTGCTTCTCCTTCTACAAATATCCAAATTTGTTGATTAACGTTCATTGGAAATTTAATAATTTTTTCTTCGTGTGTAGAAATTTTGGTAGCATTTGGTTTAGTTGATTATGCAAAATCTTCATTTTAAGGTCTTGAGGTCTATTTTTGCACATCCCTCAAAAGTCAAGGGTACCACCAATCAATGTTAAGCTTATTGCAAACTCGTTGGTTAATGATAAATTGTTCTCTTATGCAATTTGACTACTCAATCCTATGTATGAAATGTTGAAGATAAATGTACAAGCTCATTTTCATATGAGCCATGCTTGGATAAATTTACCAACTATAAAGATAAAGAAAAAAGTGGAGGAAAAAAGGAAAAAATAATAAAAGAAAAATTCTAGTCAAAATTCATGATGAGTAAGAGATACAATATCTTGCCTTGTAGTTAGTAGCATGTAGTGGAGAAAGTGGTGAGTTATGAAGGAGGCACAAACTTCTTCACATGCTCATTGGTTATAAAAGTGAAGTGGTAGCACATTAAAAACAAGGAGAGAGAGAGGCAAGAGCTCCCAGTAGTCGGATCTAGCCATTTTGGCATTTTGGTTTTCCCTTAGACTCCTTCCAGTCGCACATCAGTTTGTACACAGCTCTGTTGCAGTGCTCATATCTCAGTGCATATGTAACCATTTTGTGCGTTTAAACATTCATTGGAAAGCTTATTTTGTGTACTTTCTGCATATCAAATATCTCTTTGAAAGATTATGTATTTTTTGAGATATAAGTGAAAGAGTGAAGTCCAGTTTTTTAGTATACCTGTGTAGATAGGTGGTCTATTTTGGTCGGTTCAGTTTCCCAACCAAAACATATCCAAATTGATGCTTTTTGTCTTGTTGGGAAGCCCTTGGCATCTATTTTCAGTGTCTCAAATATCTAATTCAGATCATCCATACGCTATGAGATATCTATTAGAGAGTAAAGTCTAGTTTTACAGTGTAGTTATGTGTGAAGGTGGTCTATCTTGATGAGTTGAGTTTTCTGATCAAAACTCATCCAAATTACTTGATTTTTAGCTTGTTGGAAAGCTATTTGTGTCTACTTTTGCTGTTACACCAAATATCTTTCTCAAAGGGTATATATTCAGAGAGCTATCAGTCCAAGAGTGAAGCTCAGTTCCTCTGCATACCTGTGTGGATAGGTAGTTCATCTTTGATAGTTGTGTTTCCTAATCAAAACTTGTCCAAATTAAATCATTTATAGCTTGTTAGAAAGATCTTTTTGTCTACTTTGATTGACTAAAGCATCAAGTTCATTTGACTTTTGTCTTGAGAGCAACAAGCTATCTAAGGTGCAGATGTTTGTCCAAGTGCTGGACATACAAGGGTTCACTACACACTTCCGTTGCGCATAGGAGAACTCATTCTCTGCAGTTGGTATCAGAGCGAACTTGGTGTTGAAGCTTCATCATCAGAGTTGGAGTTGAAGCAAAGCAAAAGAGGAGCTACAAAACAAGAGGGAGCTTCACAAACGCAAGAGCAAAGGACTATAACTATTCGATGTAACTCTCAAAGTCTTTGATACTCTTCAATGGCTGACTTGGGTCAACAAGTAGAGAAGTTGGACAATGATAACTATCCCATGTGGAAGTTTAGAATGACCAACTACCTAATGGGCAAAGGCTTATGGGGTATTGTGAGCGGCAATGATGCTCAACCTCAAATCAATCAAGCTATGGCCACCGAAGTCCAAATGAGGCAAGCAAAAGAATGGGAAGAGAAGAATAGGAGAGTCATGTTCCTCATTTCGCAAGTCATTACTAATGCCATGGTAGGTCATATTCAACATCTAGAGAAAGCTAAGGATGCTTGGGAAGCTCTTGAAAGGATGTATTCATCAAATACCAAAGCTAGGAAACTTCAACTCAAGAATGAGTTGAACACAATCAAGAAAAGTTCGAGTCAATCCATAGCTGAATATACTTTGAGGATTAAGGAGCTAAGCGATGCTTTAGCTTCTATTGGCACAACGGTTGAAGACGAAGATCTTGTGTGTTATACTCTCAATGGCTTGAGAGAAGATGAAAGATGGAAGCCTTTTATAACTTCCATTAACTTGAAATATGTATATCCAGGTTTTGAACAACTAATCCCTCATCTTGTCACAGAAGAGCTTAACTTCGGTGGTCCCAAAGGAAAGGACAGCCACAACCAAATGTTATATTCAGGTCGAGGTAAAGGAAGAAACTCAAGAGGAGGCTCAAGAGGAAAAGGAAGAGGTCACAACCACTCCAACTACAATAAAAAAAATTCGAAAGACAACAAGGATGCATCAAATGCCAACACACAAGGAAGAGGTCGAGGTAGAAGTAGAGGAAGAGGCCGAAGCTCCTACAATTCTCATAAAGGTATAACATGCTATCATTGTGGTAAAGTAGGACACTATTCTAGTGATTGTTGGTTGAAGAATGGAAGACCAAATGGAGGCAATCAAAGGAACCAAAGCAACTATGCAAGCACCTCAAGTGAAGGAAGCAAGGACACACTACCTGCAATGAGACATGAGTATAATGAAGCTCTTGTGAAGATGACAAAAAATGGTACATTGATTCAGGTTGTAGTAACCATATGTCATGCCAAGGAAGTTTGTTCACTAATCCACAGGTACCAAGTGGAAAAGGATGTGTTGAAACAGGTGATGATACTCAACACATGATTGAACACATTGGAGATATAAGGGTTGGAGATACAAGTAGAGCAAAGGTACTATCTAATGTTCTTGATGTTCCTACAATTTCAAAGAAGTTGATTTCAGTAGGACAAATGGTAGAGAAGGGTTATCCTGTCATATTCAATGAGAATGGGTGCTTCATAAAGAATCCAAAAGAAGGCTTCAAGGTCATTGCTCGAGGTAGAAGAGAAGGAAGGATATTCACTTTGGATGTCCAACATCCACATGGAAAGGTCATGTACATTCAATGTGGGAACAAGAAGATTTCAGAGCTGGACTTATGGCACAAAAGAATAGGACACATCAACATTACAAAGCTGAAGGACATGAGCAAACATGAAGTGGTAAGAGGTCTTCCAAAATTTAATAGCATTGGACTACATGAGTTATGTGAAGCTTGTCAACTAGGAAAGCAAACGAGGCAGCCATTCAAGAGGAGTGATTATGTGGCTCCAAATGTCTTGGACTTGATACATACGGATGTATGGGGACCAACCCAAGAGGCATCAATGGCTGGTAATAGATTTTTTGTCACCTTCATTGATGATCACTCAAGAAAGGTATGGCTGTTTTGTATGAAGCAAAAATCAGAGGTGTTTTCTATATTCAAAAGATTCGAAGTTGAAGTTGAAAAGGAAACAGGAAGGTCTATCAAAACCTTAAGGTCCGATGGTGGAGGAGAATACTTCTCCAATGAATTTTCAGATTTTCTACAAGAGAATGGAATCAAAAGGCAGTTCACTTGTAGATACACACCACAACAAAATGGAGTAGCTGAGAGGAAAAATAGGCAAATTGCTGAAATTGCAAGATGCATGCTCAACGAGATGAAGGTACCATTGTACTATTGGGCTGAAGCTACCACAACCGCCATTTACTTGATGAATAG
Source organism: Ceratopteris richardii (assembly GCA_020310875.1). Classification (NCBI taxonomy): domain Eukaryota; kingdom Viridiplantae; phylum Streptophyta; class Polypodiopsida; order Polypodiales; family Pteridaceae; genus Ceratopteris; species Ceratopteris richardii. Next base: position 136,304,202 of record CM035433.1, on the reverse strand, counting down.
GTGCACAACATCGGGAATACATCACTTGACTCCAGAAGAGGTATATTCCGGTAAGAAACCTGATCTTACACACCTCAAAGTGTTTGTATGTGTTTGCTTTGTTCACATTCCACAAGAAGTTAGAACAAAGATGGAACCAAGGTCAGAAAAATGCATTTTCATCGGCTACTCGATGGAGCAAAAAGGATACAAGTGCTACAACCCTAGAACAAAGGAATTAAGAGTCTCGTGAGATGTGGTCTTTGATGAACTAAGACCATGGTATGAAGATAAAGGAAAGGAAAAGGTTCTTGAAGAAGATTGTGATGATTATGCAGGAACAAATCAAAGAGAAGCTCAACAAGCACAAAGGCTTCAGGGGGAGCCAAATGAAGAATGTTCAACATGGAGGGGGAGTCATTCTTTGTCTCCAAATTCAGCTCATAGTAGAGCCAAAGAGGCAAGTGCTACTCCAAACAGTGAGGTAGATGCAAGTAAAGAAGAATATGAAGAGGTAATCACTCCGATGGTAAAGCTAAATAGGTTAAAGAAGCAACTCTCTAAAGGCAATGAAAGAAGATCTTCAAGGACAAGGTATCCAACTCAAAGGTTGAGTTATGATAGTTTTATGGCGACACATTTTGCATACATGATGCAGGTTATCAAAGACAAAGAGCCTAAGACATATCAAGAAGCTTGCACACAAAAGGAATGGAAGCAAGCTATGAAAGAGGAGATCAAAGCTCTCAAAGATAATCACACATGGGAGCTAGTGCCAAAGAAAGAAGGTATGAAGATTGTTCCAAACAAATGGGTGTTTAAAGTAAAGAGGAATGCTGATGGTTCACTAGCTAGATATAAAGCTAGATTAGTTGCCAAAGGATTTAAACAAACACAAGGCATAGATTATGATGAAGTTTTCAGCCCCATTGCAAAGATGGGAACTATCCGAACCTTAATAGCAATTGGTGCTTCAAGGAGATGGCCATTATATCAACTCGACATAAAAAATGCCTTTCTCAATGGAGAACTACAAGAAGAGGTATACATGAGTCAACCGGTTGGATTTGAAGATGAAAACCATCCAGATTTTGTTTGCAGGTTGAAGAAGGCACTTTATGGCTGCTATGGAATCAGAGATTGGTAGAGTATCTAACTAAGTGTGGATACAACCCAAGTAGTGCAGATCCTTCGTTGTACATGAAGAAGGAGGAAAATAGAGAGGTATATATTTGCATATATGTCGATGACCTCATCATAACAAGAAACGATGTTACAGGGATTAGAGATATCAAAAGGAAGCTTGATAAGGAGTTTAAAATTTCAGATCTTGGGGAGCTGAAATATTTTTTAGGAATTGAAGTTGTTTATGGAAAGAGTGGCATCTACTTGATGCAAAGGAAGTACTTGTTGGATGTTCTTTTCAGATTTGGAATGAGTGAATGCAAACCACTCACTCAACCCATGGACACAAATACAAAGATTTGTTCAAATGATGGAGAACCATTGGAAGATGTAACGACATACAGAAGCATTGTAGGATCATTGATCTATGCAAGCATTACAAGACCTGATTTGTCTTACGTTGTTGGTGTACTTTCTCAGTTTATGCAAGCCCCGACAAGTGAACACTTAAATTCAGCCAAGAGAGTGTTGAGATACATAAAGCATACAGTTAATCATGCTTTGTTTTACAAGTTTGATGAAGAATTGCAGGTCAAAGGCTTTAGTGATGCTGATTGGGCAGGCTCAAAGGAAGATAGAAGATCAACCTCAGGTTATGTGTTCATGACAGGAAGCAAACCTATCACATGGATCTCAAAGAAACAACCTACTGTTGCACTTTCATCTATGGAGGCTGAATATAGAGGATTAGCTTTTGCCACATGTGAAGCAATGTGGATTAAAAAGCTTTTGGCTGATCTTGGAGTGCAAGTTGGAACCATCCCTATATACGGTGATAACATGTCAAGTATTTACTTGGCAAACAACCTACTGTTGCACTTTCATCTATGGAGGCTGAATATAGAGGATTAGCTTTTGCCACATGTGAAGCAATGTGGATTAAAAAGCTTTTGGCTGATCTTGGAGTGCAAGTTGGAACCATCCCTATATACGGTGATAACATGTCAAGTATTTTCTTGGCAAGGAGCAAGCACATAGAGGTCCACTACCACTATGTAAGGGAGAAGGTGTTGAGCAAAGATGTGGAGGTAAAGTTCATCAGAACCAAAGAGCAACTTGCAAATATGTTTACAAAGTTCTTGAATGTTTCTAAACTCAAAGGTTTCAAGGATGCGATAAATTTGAAGGACATGGATGAAGACAACTCCCAGATGAGCTTGAGGGGGAGTGTTGAAGATAAATGTACAAGCTCATTTTCAGATGAGCCATGCTTGGATAAATTTACCAACTATAAAGATAAAGAAAAAAGTGGAGGAATAAAAGAAAAAGTCTAGTCAAAATTCATGATGAGTAAGAGATACAATATCTTGCCTTGTAGTTAGTAGCATGTAGTGGAGAAAGTGGTGAGTTAAGAAGGAGGCTCAAACTTCTTCACATGCTCATTGGTTATAAAAGTGAAGTGGGAGCACATTCAAAACAAGGAGAGAAAGAGGCAAGATCTCCCAGTAGTCGGATCTAGCCATTTTGTCATTTTGGTTTTCCCTTAGACTCCTTCGAGCCGCACGTCAGTTTGTACACAGCTCTGTTGTAGAGCTCATATCTTAGTGCATACGTAACCATTTTGTGCATTTAAACATTCATTGGAAAGCTTATCTTGTGTAATTGTTTGCATATCAAACATATTTTTGAAAGCTTATGTAGTTTGTGAGATATCAGTGAAAGAGTGAAGTCCAGTTTTTTAGTATACATGTGTAGATAGGTAGTCTATTTTGGTCGGTTTAGTTTCCCAACAAAAACATATCTAACTTGCATGATTTTTGTCTTGTTGGAAAGCCCTTGGCATCTATTTTTACTGTCTCAAATATCTCATTCAGGTCATTCATACTCTGTGAGATATCTGTCAGAGAGTAAAGTCCAGTTTTACAGTGTACTTATGTGTGTAGGTGGTCTATCTTGATGAGTTGAGTTTCCTGATCAAAACGCATCCAAATTACTTGATGTTTAGCTTGTTGGAAAGCTATTTGTGTCTAATTTTGCTGTACCAAATATCTTTCTCAAAGGATATATATTTAGAGAGCTATCAGTCCGAGAGTGAAGCTCAGTTCTTCAGCATACCTGTGTGGACAGGTAGTTCATCTTTGACAGTTGTGTTTCCTAATCAAAACTTGTCCAAATTAAGTCATTTATAGCTTGTTAGAAAGCCCTCTTTGACTACTTTGATTGACTAAAGCATCAAGTCCATTTGAGTTTTGTGTTGGGAGCAGCAAGCTATCTAAGGTGCAGATGTTTGTCCAAGTGCTAGACATACAAGGGTTCACTACACACTTCCGTTGCACATAGGAGAACTCATTCTCCACATGAAATTCATCCAAAAGGAAGTTTGCCAATTGTAATCATGCTATATGCTCTAGCATTTGAATTTGCATCATCCAACCCAAAATAGCAAGTCTTGTAGACTATTCATTGTTTAAACTTATCAGTTTTGTATCAACACTTTCTCAATCATTCCCCAAATCACATAGTGGATTCTATTGCACTAATTGTAAGCCTATAAGGCCTATTTGACACTCAAAGAGTGCAAGGGCTGGTCCTATGGTAGTTGGATGGACCAATCTTCATCACTTAGCACCTCGTCTTTCTACCTGCCACAAGATTCTCCAAGTTCTCTCACTGGCATCGGAGCTACATCAAGATGGGTCATTGCTTTCCCTCAATGATTGAGAATCTTGATAGAAACAACTATGTTGTCTAGAAAAAAAAAATGGAAGCCTATTTACAAGGTAGTAATCTCTATGGAATTGTAGCAAGTGATGAATCTATGCCTATTCCAAGATCCAAAGGAGGACCTACACAAGAAGAGAGAAAGAGATAGACTCATACGTTGGTGTGCAAGGGATGCTCAAGCAAGGTCATACATACTAAACTCTATCTGTGATTTTTTGTTACCACATATTAGAGGACACAAAAAATCTCAAAGGACTTGGGATGCACTTGAGACCTTGTTTTTTGCTAGTACCAAAGAAAGAAAGAATCAACTATGGAATGCGTTCAACCAAAGGAAGAAGACACCAAAACAAACTATCACAGAGTTTTTTACCAAGGTCAAGGAGATTGCAACTCAGTTAGCAACTATTGGAGAGCTGATTGAAGAAGAGACCATCATTGTCAGAATTTTAGCAATCTCAAGTATGGGAACTCATGCCAAATTGAAGTGCCACATCACTCACACTTTTTGCTAGGATATACAACCACTTTTCCACAAGTTTTCTCAGCTCATTTCTCATTTGATTGATGGAGAAAAGTCGAGATCATTTGGAGGGCAATTTTGAATTCAGATTTACAACTACCTTTTTTGAGCATTATATAAGCAAACACATGGAGCAAAGCTGTGCAATCCTCCTTTACCATTTGAGCACTTGTAGGCTCTCATTAGGATGTTTAATCGAGGTTTAAGCTATCCCCTCGCTAAGCAAGCCCCTTGCTTCCTAGAGTTTTCTCATAGGAAGTGATCTTTGATCACCCATATCTCTTTGTGTAGCTGTCCGATTCATTCGCAAGATAGCTCATTTTGTTCCTATGATTGTGAGATTTCTTTTGGATATAATTTTAATATTAATTATTCATTACCCTTGATTATATTGAGCTTGGAAGCTCTCTGGTATGGTCTTCCCGACTCTTCATTTGATGATGAAAGGCAATCCAAATTCCTTAACATCTGAAGAGTTAGTTTCTATTCTGCTGCACGAAGATCAGTCTAGGCAGGACAAGTCCATTATGCGTGTTGTAGATCAAGCTTTCTTGGTTAGTTAGAAGGGCAAAGGAAAATGGATCTCTTCTATTAGTAAGCAGAAATCTGCAAATGCTGCACATTCAAAAAAGGAAGACAAAGACGAGAAGAAATCAGAAAAGTAGAAATTATTTTGCAAATAATGTAAAGAAAATGATCATGTCATTAAGACCTGTCCAAAACTGCTGAGGGTGTATGGATAGGACCACAGACATCACTATGTAGAAGCTGCAATTTCTAAGTAGCCCTAACTAAACCATCTTTTGGAAAGGAGGAATGTTGCATTTTGCCAAAAATACAGCGTTCACAAACATGTTTTTCGGGTGCTTCAATTTTGGGCAAAGAGGAAACCATTTCAGATTTTTGGAGGCGTAGCAAACTAGCAAAGTTCAGATGACCAAAGCATGGATGCCAAAGCTTTGCATTTGACATAGCTTGAGAATCATGTATTGCACATGCCGAATCATTTACATATCTTCCATAGTCTATGAGCTTATACAACCCATGACACAAAATTCCAGAAGCAATAATGACGTTGCCATTTGATAGATATTGAACTCTACATCTGTCATCAACAAATTTCACAACCAAGCCAATCTTAGCCAATGTAGAAACTGATAACAGATTTTTCTTGATCCCTGGCACAAACAAAGCATCTGGAAAAGTGATAAAACTACCATCACTAGGAGTCAAAATGATCTTACCAACTCCCATAATAGGATAAGAGGAGTTGTTGGCACATGTAACAGTATTCCCTATAGGGGTAGGCTTGAGTTAAGAGAAGAAATTGTGTTGCGAGGTAATATGTTTGGTTGCCCCACTATCAAAGTACCAAACATCTGAGTCTACTCCAAACATGCACTATTGATGAGAAGATTGGTCAAAACTACAAACAGTAGTAAATGCCAATTCTTCTTCTTGCACAAGATTAGGAGACTCTGTTTTTGGTGTAGAGGCCTCTGCAACAACCATTTCGGTCTCTTTCTTCTTTGCCTCTTTAGCAGCAAATTTTGGATAGCGTTTGCTGCTAAAGAGGCAAAGGAGAAATCTTGGTTACTAGTAGAAGAGCTCCATTTTCCTTTGCCCTTTTGACTAGCTAGAAAAGCTTGGTCTGCAACACACATAATGCCTAGACTGGTCTTCCTACAACAAGACAAAAACTAACTCTTCAAGTTTTAAGGCATTTGGATTGCCTTTCATCATCAAATGAAGAGTAGAAGCAAAAGTCTGATATGAGTCATGAAGACCATTCAGAACAATCTACACAAGTGAACTATCATGGAGGAATTCATCTGTAGAAATCAATTGTTCCTTCAAATCCTTGATCTTTGTCAAAAAACTGTCCATAGAATCACGTTCATTCATGTGCGCACTCTCCAATTGTTTTTGGAGGTTAGCAACACGAGCCTCATTCCTAGCCTGGTACAATGTGGTAAGTATATCCCAAGTATCCTTAGCTATTCTACAAGAGGGAATGTGAGGAATAATGGCATGTTTGACAGAAAAAGCTATCAATGCATATGTCTGAGCATCTCTACCATCACAATGAATTTTCTCTATAGTAGGTGCAACAAAAACAGCAGCACGAATAGGAATCTGCAGAATATGAGCATCTTTGACACGTTCTGCATTAGCTTCAATACCTATAGTTGTAATAGTTGTAGGTACTAAAACAATTACTAGAAAAAGGGATGTTGTATTTGAAGAACACATGTCTTGGTAAGATTAGGACAAACAAAAGGTAAATCTACCATATGATCTTGACTTTGATTTCAATCCATTAAGTGGCAAGCATGACACACAAGGGCAGGAACCTGGAGGTGAATCTGATGATGATCAAGATGAGAAGGAGAGAGTATAAGATATGGAAGTCAAGAGGAAAATCAAAACTGCAAGAATGTGGGGAATGCTCCAAGCATACTCCTACAAGGTCAACAAGCGAGAAGGTATGGATATGAATATACATTTTTAACAATGCACTCAATTTATTTGGCCAAAGACTTAGTTTTAGAGGGACCTTCAACATATGAAGAAGCCAGGGGTAACCCTTATTGGGAGAAAGCTATGAAAGAGGAGAGAAAATCCTTGAAAGAAATGGAAACTTTTCAATTAGCCCCAAAGCAAACTAATTAGAAAGTAATAGGTTGAAGATGGGTCTATAAGTTGAAAACAAATTCAGATGGATCAATTTGGAGGTACAAGGTAAGATTGTTTGCTAAACGATGTGCTCAAACACATGGCATAGACTATGAGGAGAACTTCTCACCAATTGACAAGATGACTACAATTAAGACATTGCTAAGTGTAGCAGCTACAAGAAATTGGAGACTACTTCAACTTGATGTGAAAAATGCATTGGTTAATGGCTGGATAAGTGAAGAGGTATACATGTCACAACCTTCTGGGTTTAAGAAACCTAATTATACATCTTATGTATGTAGACTAAAAAAAATCATTGTATGGATTGAAACAAGTTTCTAGAGCTTTGAATTTCATATTGATAACCTATCGGCAAGATCGAGCTGTTAGATCAAGCAATGAACTCGCTTCTTTATTCATTAAGAAGGATCATAACGAAGCTATCTATTTGTGTGTAAATGTAGATAACATAATTGTGATAGGAAATGGGTTGAATGACATACAAAGAATCAAACGGGATATGCAAGAGGAGTTCAAAATCAATGACTTAGGTGAGTTCACATTTGCCCTAAGTATGTGGGCCATATACAGAGATGAAGGGATGCATTTTACTTAAAGCACATATGTTTAGGATCTACTTCTAAAGCTCAAAATGGAGAACACAAAACCTACACATACACCTTTGGAAATGAAACATAAAGGGGTTATAAGTTCTTAAAGTTCTTGGTTTATTTTGGGTTAGAAGTAAAGACTATGTTAGAGTTCTTCTTAGGTTTTGATAGGATCTTTCGAGGGTTAAGGAACCAATGGGCTTTTACATAGGTAATATCACAAGTCTCTCGAGTTTAGGTCAAAGAGTTTCTATGTCCACTCATAGCTAACACAAGTATACAATTTGAAAATCTCTCATCCCTCAAGTATTGAATCAATGTACAATTCTCTTTCTTCTTGTAGAAAAATCTTCAAGTCACAATGAAATAGTAGAAAAAACTCAAAACCTATTTATTATGAAAACTATTGATATACTATTCACAAGGGATTTCATCCTGATGCTGCATGGAATTGAATCCAAAATCTTGAGAAAAGGTGTCTTGAGAGATCCAAGAGTCTATATAAAGACTCTCAAAAACATGTACAACATGTTAGAAGCAATATGCATACTTTTATGTCATCACTTTGCTCTACTTAATTTCTCACTATCATCATATTCAACTCTAGTCAAGTTGTAGAGGCTAGATCTCCTTCAAAGGAGCTCCGAATTTGATAGCTGAGCATTCATTGGAAAGTTAATACTTTGGAATTGTTGTGTACAATGTTTTCTAGAACTTAGTTTAGTAGATTGTGAGCAATCATCATTTTAAGATCTCGGGGTCTATGTCTACACATCCGTAAAAAGTCGGGGTACCACCAATGAGTGTTAAGCTTATTGCAAACTCATTGGATGATGATAAATTCTTCACTTATGCATTTCATCTACTCCACCCTATGTATGAAATTCATCCAAAAGGAAGTTTACCAAATGTAATCATGTTGGCTGCACTCAGCATTTGAATTCGCTTCATCCACCCAAAATAGCTAGTCTTGTAGACTAGTCATTGTGCTAACTTATCTATTTTTTATCAAAACATTCTCATTGATGCTCCAAAGCATATAGTAGAATTTATTACACTAATTACAAGCCCATAAAATATATTTCACACTACAAGAGTGCAAGGATTGGTCTTGTGTTGGTTTGCTCGATCAATCTTTATCACTTAGCACCTCCTTTTTCTACCTCCCACAAGGTTCTCCAAGTTCTCTCAAAACTTAAGTTAGAGCCTCTTAGCCCTTTCACCCCAAAGAGTAGAGGTTGGAACTTAAGTTTGAGCCTTTCAGTTACCTTAAATTTGACGCTTTTTGGTCATATGCTATGAGGCTTGAACTTACGTTCGAGCCTCTAACAACCAGCCCAATCACTATCTGTAAAAGCATGCAAGCATGGATGAATATCTTTGCCATAAAAGAGACCTAAGCTCAAAGTGCCTCGAAGATATCTAAACACACGTTTCACCGCTTGCCAATGCTTAGTGCCAGGGCTATGCATGAATCGCCTCAACTGGTAAACTACATACTATATATCCGGCCTTGTGTTGCATGCATATATAAGACATCCCACAACTTGCTAATAAAGAGAAGTGTCAAATGCATCACTAGAATCCTCAACTGAGAACCTAAATCTTGTTTCAACTGGTGTGAAAATTGGCTTGCAATCCTCAAAGTCAAAACGTTGAAGTATTTTTTCAACATACTTTGCTTGATGCATAACAATTCCCCCTCAACAGATACAAACTGGATGCCAAGATAGTAGCTCAAAAGACCAAGATAAGTGACATCAAAAGTATGCTGCAAATCAGCCATAAGAATGTCAAGTTTTGCATCACATGACCCAGTTAAGAGTATGTCATCCACATAAAGAACAAGCAATATAAGATCAGCCCCATTTTTTCGTACATAGAGTGTGCTTTCAATCAGACTACATGTGAAGCCTATAGCAATCAAGTGCTTATGAATTTTGTCATATCATGCACGTGGAGCTTGCTTGAGACCATACAAGGCTTTATGCAAGTGACAAACCATATGCTCTTTCCCTTTCATAGCGAATCCAGGAGGTTGCTTCACATAAACCTCTTCTTGCAAATCACCATTCAAGAAGGTTGTTTTTATGTCCAACTGATGCACTTTCCAACCTCAATGGGCAGCCAATTTAACAACAGTATGAATGGTAGTCATGCGTGAAGTAGGTGCAAAAGTTTCCTCACAATCAATGTCATATTGTTGTTCATATCCTTTAGTAACCAATCTAGCTTTATAGTGATCAATGCTACCATGAGATTTTCTCTTAATCTTATAAAACCACTTTGTACCAATGGCATTCTTTCCTTTTGGCAATTCACATAACTCCCAAGTACCATTCCTATGTATGGAATCCATTTCTGATTGCATAGCACTCATCCATTGTGGATTTTCACATGCATCTTCAAAAGAAAGTGGCTCTTCATTACATATTGTAGCAATAAGAGAATAATCCACAAAATTACTTGATGCATGGTGAGAGATCTTGTTCTACCAAGTAAAGATGCACTCAATTTGCTATACTGCAAAGTTTGTTTTAGCCACTTTGACATAGTTTGTGCACTCTTGATAGACATGCATTCATTATGTAATACATCCTCAACATGTACATCATGCACGGGCTGAATTTCATGCTCATTTTCAGCCATATTTTGATGCAAATTTGCAGCCATATGTGGCTGGAAATTTCCAAAAGTTTTGACAATTTTTCGTTGAAATTTTTCAGCCATGTTTGGTTGGAAATTCTCTACATTTTCAGCCCTATTTGACTGGAATTTTTAAGTCCTTTGAACCTCAAGTGGCTAGTTTACATGGCCATAGTCAAGCGCACCATTTTGGAACAAAGGGATGAGTGTATCGAACACATCTTGTGAGCTAACTATTGGCTGTTTTTTGCATTCGAGTAGAAGGTGTGTGAGGTAATGGTAGGAGACACTCAGAAGATGGAGTTGGAGCTGCTAAACCTGCTTGTCTCCAGCTACCTTTCACTTCAGATATGTGTTGTAGACTTGTTTTGGTTCCAAATGATGCAAAGAAATCACATATGTACTTTGCAAACTCTTTGAGCAATGATCAAATCAAAAACAGATGGTTGAGACTTCAAAAATCTGAGAAAACTTGCTAAATTTGTCTTGACACCTGCTCAGTCTAATGCTCAGTGTGTCCAGCACACTTACAATTGGACAAATTCCTTTTGAGGGAATTAAATTAACTTAACAAGCTATTGATTGCAAGTTAAATCACTTCAATTGACAAACTATGCTTTGAGAATTATCTTTAGCAAAACAATAGATGATCCCGACTTTTTAGGAGCTACACACAGAAATACCAGTGACTGCTTCGATCGACTTTTCTCGTAATTGGCTGAATGAAAATCCTTCAAACTTTGTAGTGTTGTAGAGGACTTTGAGCTGATTCCAACAAGCTTTGAATCATTGAATTTGGTTCAGTAAATCTTGAGATATGCCTCTCTGAAGTTGACTGACTTGGAGAAGATGATACAGAGAAAAACCAGAGATACAAAATGTATATGTTCTATTGATATGAATGATTTTACAATCTCATTAGCTTGATAAGCAAGGCTAATTGAGATGATAAGGTGTTGGCTATGGCTTAGCTCAAACACACATAGAGTTACAAGAAGTTTATGCCTCGGGAGTTGTGTCAAAAAAAAAAAGGTGGTGGACTAAGGAAGAAGACCCGCGAGTTTTTTCCTTTGCTTTTAGAGGGTTGATTGATGATTGGTTGTCACTTTTCCTATAATCATGTACCTAAAAGGTTATTGATTGAGATATTCCCTCAATCATTCACCTCCTCTACATATGGGGAGATATTCTCTCCACCTCTCAATCAACTCAACCAATTTTTTCCACGACTTTTACAAGTTGGTTTGATTACATAAATCATGCCAAGTCATTTTGACTTTTACAATGAGTGAAGAGTTAAAAACTCATAGACTTTGGTTACTATGGTTCTTTCTTCAATTGAAATAAATCCAAGTTGAAACTCCATGTTCCAAGCTTTATGTAAGATCATCCTTCAAGGGTCCAAATCAAGTGTTGAGGCTTGATATGCACCAACAGCTCCCCCTCAAGCCAAACACTTGCTTGAGTCTTCATCTTTGGTCTTCAATGATGTCCTGTAATCCTATCATGGATTTAAACTTGCATAGTTTACTTCCATCCAATGCTTTTGTAAGCAAATCTGCACATTGAGAATGAGTAGAAACATAACTTAATTCAATCTCTTTGCTAATCAATTTTTCCCTCACATAGTGGTAATGAACCTCTATGTGTTTTGTCCTAGCATGATAAACAGGATTAGCTGCAAGGTGTAAAGAACTTGTGTTGTCACCAAATATGGTTGGTGACCTTGTGAATAGTCCTAGCTCTGAATATAGTAGCTTCAACCAAATTGCTTCTTGGGTAGCAATTGCCAAACCTCTGTACTCTGCCTCAGTAGATGATAAGGATACTGTAGGCTGTTTCTTGGATGACCAAGAAATGGCTTTATCACCTGCAAAACAAATATACCCTGAGGTGCTTCTCCTGTCATCCTTACAACCTGCCCAATCTGCATCTGAGTAAACTTTAAGGTCAATGTCTGATGTATATGGGTAATACAAACCATGGTTCAGAGTTCCCTTGAGATATTTAATAATCCTTTTAGCTGCCTCAAGATGAGGTGCCCTAGGTCTGTGCATGTATTGGCTAAGTACACTAACACCATAAGATATATCAAGTCTTGTCAAGGTAGCATAGTTGAGACTTCCTACCATGCTTTGGTAACTTGTAATGTCCTTGATTTCTTCTCCTTCATGTGCACTAAGCTTGTGATTGACTTCCATTGGAATACTTGATACTTTAGCTTCCTGCAAACCAAATTTGTTGACCATGTCCTGTATATACTTCCTTTGGGTAATATATATACCTGTATCTGTATAAACCAACTCAAGTCCTAAGAAATATTTTAATAATCCAAGATCATTGATCTTGAATTCCTTCATCATTTGTGCCTTGATATGTCTGATTCCTTGAACATCATTCCCTGTAACAATGATGTCATCAACATAGACACACAAATAGATTACCTCTGAATTTGTCTTTTTGATGAACAAAGATGTATCTGCTTTACTCATTGCAAATCCTTGATCTTGTAGGTAGGTGGTCAATCTGTAATTCCATGCTCTAGGTGCCTGCTTCAAACCATATAGAGCTTTCTTCAATTTGCAAACATGATTTACCTTAATTGGGTCTTCATATCCAGGTGGTTGTGACATGTAGACTTCCTCTGAAATCCATCCATTCAGAAATGCATTCTTCACATCCAATTGGTACATGTTCCAATTCTTGGATGCAGCTACACTCACCATAACTCTGATAGTTGGCATCTTGGCCACAGGAGAAAATGTTTCCTCATAATCTATGCCTTGGGTTTGTGCAAAACCCTTGGCTACCAACCTGGCTTTATACCTATTTATGGTTCCATCTGAGTTCCTCTTTACCTTGTAGATCCATCTGGATCCTATCACCTTCATGGATTCTTTCTTGGGTACTAAGTCCCAAGTATCACTCTCCTCAAGAGCTTCCATCTCTTCATCCATTGCTTCCTTCCATTCTGGTTTTTTGATTGCTTCCTCATAGGTACCTGGTTCTTCACTCAAGAGATCCTTTGCAAGATATACTGAATGCTTTGTAACAAGAGAAGTATCATAACCATACCTAATTGGCTTCTTACTTTCTCTTTGAGACCTCCTCATAGCCTGAGTTGAAGATTCTGGAATATCCTTCATCTTTAGCTTTCCTTTTGATTTCCAAGCTTTGAACTCCTCAAGATTGATGGAGTCTTCATCATCTGATTCTGAATCATCTTCTTTGATTGATTCCTGCTTAATTAGCTTTGGAAAGTCTTCATCTATATCATATGGTAGACTTACCTTCCTGCACTCATTTTCATACCATGAATCATTCTCATCAAAAATGACATCTCTGCTTACCTTGAAGCCTTTGTTGGTGGGGTTGTAGAATCTGTACCCTTTTTGGTTCAAATCATAACCAATAAAGATACACTTTTCAGCTTTAGGGTCTAATTTCCCTCTTACCTGTGAGGGTATATGCACATATGCTATGCAACCAAAAATTTTACAATGATCCAGAGATGGTCTCTTACCATGCCAAGCCTCATAGGGTGTCATACCATTAAGTGTTTTGGATGGCAATCTGTTTATGAGATAGGTTGCAGTAGAAACTCCTTCTGCCCATAAATAATTTGGTAGCTTCTTCTCATTGAGCATAGCCCTAGCTGTTTCCACAATAAGTCTATTTCTTCTTTCTGCCACACCATTTTGTTCAGGTGAGTATCTGGTTGTAATCTCCCTTTTGATACCTTTTTCCTGCAAGAATTCTTCAAAGTCATTGGAGAAATATTCTCCTCCACCATCTGACCTTAACTTCTTTAGTCTTCTACCTGTCTGGTTTTCAACAAGTGCAAGATACTTTTTGAAACAATTAAATACTTCATCTTTACCCTTCATAAAGTACAAAATTGTCCACCTGCTATAGTCATCAATAAAAGATACATAGTACCTTGATCCTGATATTGAAGGGTCCTTGCTAGGTCCCCAAACATCTGTGTGTACCAAGTCTAGGTAGTCTTGGTGCATGAATCCTTTCTTTGAATAAGGCAACCTGTGTGACTTACCAAATTGACATGCTTCACACTTATATATCATGTGTTGCTTGGATACATTAGGTATCCCAAGCACACATTGATCCCTGCACATTTGCTTGATGGTTCTCTCACCTATGTGTCCAAGTCTTTTGTGCCAAATCTCTAATTCTGATAAGGTTTGATCCTTGTAGTTGAACAAAGCAATATTTTTTGTATCTTCAAGCTCAAAGGTAAATAACCTACCTGATTTTTCTCCCTTTGCTATCCTCTTGAAACTATTCTTTGGGTCCTCCACATAAACTCCATGTTGTGTGAATCTGACCTGCAATCCCTTTTCTACAATCTGACCAACACTCATAAGATTTTTGGTGATTGTAGGTACATAGAGTACTCTACTCAGAAGATTCTGTTTGCCATCACATGTCTTCACATTACCAACTTTTATAACAGAGTGTTTAGTGTCATCACCTGTTTGTACCTGATGCTTTCCTTTAGGTTCTTCCAAATCAGAGAGCAATGCAACATTTCCAGCTACATGGTTAGAGCAACCTGAATCAATATAAAATAAGTTGTCATCTTTTGTACCTTCCTTGGAGGTCATGTTCATAATCAGTAAGGAGTCATCTTGCTCCTCTGTATAATTGTTGTAATCCCTTCTATTTCTGTATCCACCATTGTTGTTGTGATTGTAATTGTTGTTGTATTGATTGTTGTACCCATTGTAGCTTTGGTGATGTTGATTGAATCTGCCTCTTCCTTGAGAGTAGCCTCCTCTTTGATAACCTCTTCCTCTTTGGTTCTTGTAGTTTTTGTAGCACTCATCTGTAGTATGGTTAGACAAACCACATATATTGCAAGGTGATGAGTTGTAGGGTCTCCCCCTACCTGACTTACCTCCTCTGCCTCTTCCTCTTGAAGATCTACCTCTTCCTGCAAAGTTTGCTTGAGAGGTGGATCCTTCTTCATCAAGCTTTTTACCTTTACCCTTATCCTTAGACTTCTTATCTGTATAAAGAGCAGAGGAATTGTTACCTTTTGATTCTCCTGATTTTGTAAACTTGGCTTCATGTGTGAAGAGTTGGCCCATAAGAGTTGTAAGATCAGGGGTATGCATATCCATGTATAAGTCCATTGCAGTGGTGAAACTCTCCCACTTGTCATCTGCCTTGAGTCCATTTGTCACTTGCCTGACTATTTGCTCCTCTTCAATTTCTTCTCCAATGCTTGCTAGTTGGTCTGCCACATCTTTGATCTTTGTCACATACTCTGAGACTGATTGCTTGGGCTGCTTCCTCATGGTTGTAAACTCTATCCAGAGTTGATTCTTCCTAGCCCTTGTGTTGGAAGAAAAATAATTGGACAAGGTTTCCCAAGTCTCTTGGGAAGTCTTACAATTCCTTATATGTGGTAAAAGGAAATCAGAGATAGAGTTTAGAAGGTATGACCTTGCCAAGGCATCTTTTGCACACCATTGATTGAGTCTCTCTTGCTCATCCTTGGTGGGTAGACCTCTAGCTTTGAATGTAGGTAGCTCTTCATCTCCTGATATGAATCCAAACAGACTTCTTCCTTGTAGATAGGTCTTCATTCTCAGAGACCATGCTTGGTAATTATTCCTGTCCAATTTGTCAATAAAAGAAGGGAAACCATCACCCATGATTACCTTATTTGTTCTGCTCTGATACCACTGTGTGAGGTAATGGTAGGAGACACTCAGAAGATGGAGTTGGAGCTGCTAAACCTGCTTGTCTCCAGCTACCTTTCACTTCAGATATGTGTTGTAGACTTGTTTTGGTTCCAAATGATGCAAAGAAATCACATATGTACTTTGCAAACTCTTTGAGCAATGATCAAATCAAAAACAGATGGTTGAGACTTCAAAAAATCTGAGAAAACTTGCTAAATTTGTCTTGACACCTGCTCAGTCTAATGCTCAGTGTGTCCAGCACACTTACAATTGGACAAATTCCTTTTGAGGGAATTAAATTAACTTAACAAGCTATTGATTGCAAGTTAAATCACTTCAATTGACAAACTATGCTTTGAGAATTATCTTTAGCAAAACAATAGATGATCCCGACTTTTTAGGAGCTACACACAGAAATACCAGTGACTGCTTCGATCGACTTTTCTCGTAATTGGCTGAATGAAAATCCTTCAAACTTTGTAGTGTTGTAGAGGACTTTGAGCTGATTCCAACAAGCTTTGAATCATTGAATTTGGTTCAGTAAATCTTGAGATATGCCTCTCTGAAGTTGACTGACTTGGAGAAGATGATACAGAGAAAAACCAGAGATACAAAATGTATATGTTCTATTGATATGAATGATTTTACAATCTCATTAGCTTGATAAGCAAGGCTAATTGAGATGATAAGGTGTTGGCTATGGCTTAGCTCAAACACACATAGAGTTACAAGAAGTTTATGCCTCGGGAGTTGTGTCAAAAAAAAAAAGGTGGTGGACTAAGGAAGAAGACCCGCGAGTTTTTTCCTTTGCTTTTAGAGGGTTGATTGATGATTGGTTGTCACTTTTCCTATAATCATGTACCTAAAAGGTTATTGATTGAGATATTCCCTCAATCATTCACCTCCTCTACATATGGGGAGATATTCTCTCCACCTCTCAATCAACTCAACCAATTTTTTCCACGACTTTTACAAGTTGGTTTGATTACATAAATCATGCCAAGTCATTTTGACTTTTACAATGAGTGAAGAGTTAAAAACTCATAGACTTTGGTTACTATGGTTCTTTCTTCAATTGAAATAAATCCAAGTTGAAACTCCATGTTCCAAGCTTTATGTAAGATCATCCTTCAAGGGTCCAAATCAAGTGTTGAGGCTTGATATGCACCAACAGCTCCCCCTCAAGCCAAACACTTGCTTGAGTCTTCATCTTTGGTCTTCAATGATGTCCTGTAATCCTATCATGGATTTAAACTTGCATAGTTTACTTCCATCCAATGCTTTTGTAAGCAAATCTGCACATTGAGAATGAGTAGAAACATAACTTAATTCAATCTCTTTGCTAATCAATTTTTCCCTCACATAGTGGTAATGAACCTCTATGTGTTTTGTCCTAGCATGATAAACAGGATTAGCTGCAAGGTGTAAAGAACTTGTGTTGTCACCAAATATGGTTGGTGACCTTGTGAATAGTCCTAGCTCTGAATATAGTAGCTTCAACCAAATTGCTTCTTGGGTAGCAATTGCCAAACCTCTGTACTCTGCCTCAGTAGATGATAAGGATACTGTAGGCTGTTTCTTGGATGACCAAGAAATGGCTTTATCACCTGCAAAACAAATATACCCTGAGGTGCTTCTCCTGTCATCCTTACAACCTGCCCAATCTGCATCTGAGTAAACTTTAAGGTCAATGTCTGATGTATATGGGTAATACAAACCATGGTTCAGAGTTCCCTTGAGATATTTAATAATCCTTTTAGCTGCCTCAAGATGAGGTGCCCTAGGTCTGTGCATGTATTGGCTAAGTACACTAACACCATAAGATATATCAAGTCTTGTCAAGGTAGCATAGTTGAGACTTCCTACCATGCTTTGGTAACTTGTAATGTCCTTGATTTCTTCTCCTTCATGTGCACTAAGCTTGTGATTGACTTCCATTGGAATACTTGATACTTTAGCTTCCTGCAAACCAAATTTGTTGACCATGTCCTGTATATACTTCCTTTGGGTAATATATATACCTGTATCTGTATAAACCAACTCAAGTCCTAAGAAATATTTTAATAATCCAAGATCATTGATCTTGAATTCCTTCATCATTTGTGCCTTGATATGTCTGATTCCTTGAACATCATTCCCTGTAACAATGATGTCATCAACATAGACACACAAATAGATTACCTCTGAATTTGTCTTTTTGATGAACAAAGATGTATCTGCTTTACTCATTGCAAATCCTTGATCTTGTAGGTAGGTGGTCAATCTGTAATTCCATGCTCTAGGTGCCTGCTTCAAACCATATAGAGCTTTCTTCAATTTGCAAACATGATTTACCTTAATTGGGTCTTCATATCCAGGTGGTTGTGACATGTAGACTTCCTCTGAAATCCATCCATTCAGAAATGCATTCTTCACATCCAATTGGTACATGTTCCAATTCTTGGATGCAGCTACACTCACCATAACTCTGATAGTTGGCATCTTGGCCACAGGAGAAAATGTTTCCTCATAATCTATGCCTTGGGTTTGTGCAAAACCCTTGGCTACCAACCTGGCTTTATACCTATTTATGGTTCCATCTGAGTTCCTCTTTACCTTGTAGATCCATCTGGATCCTATCACCTTCATGGATTCTTTCTTGGGTACTAAGTCCCAAGTATCACTCTCCTCAAGAGCTTCCATCTCTTCATCCATTGCTTCCTTCCATTCTGGTTTTTTGATTGCTTCCTCATAGGTACCTGGTTCTTCACTCAAGAGATCCTTTGCAAGATATACTGAATGCTTTGTAACAAGAGAAGTATCATAACCATACCTAATTGGCTTCTTACTTTCTCTTTGAGACCTCCTCATAGCCTGAGTTGAAGATTCTGGAATATCCTTCATCTTTAGCTTTCCTTTTGATTTCCAAGCTTTGAACTCCTCAAGATTGATGGAGTCTTCATCATCTGATTCTGAATCATCTTCTTTGATTGATTCCTGCTTAATTAGCTTTGGAAAGTCTTCATCTATATCATATGGTAGACTTACCTTCCTGCACTCATTTTCATACCATGAATCATTCTCATCAAAAATGACATCTCTGCTTACCTTGAAGCCTTTGTTGGTGGGGTTGTAGAATCTGTACCCTTTTTGGTTCAAATCATAACCAATAAAGATACACTTTTCAGCTTTAGGGTCTAATTTCCCTCTTACCTGTGAGGGTATATGCACATATGCTATGCAACCAAAAATTTTACAATGATCCAGAGATGGTCTCTTACCATGCCAAGCCTCATAGGGTGTCATACCATTAAGTGTTTTGGATGGCAATCTGTTTATGAGATAGGTTGCAGTAGAAACTCCTTCTGCCCATAAATAATTTGGTAGCTTCTTCTCATTGAGCATAGCCCTAGCTGTTTCCACAATAAGTCTATTTCTTCTTTCTGCCACACCATTTTGTTCAGGTGAGTATCTGGTTGTAATCTCCCTTTTGATACCTTTTTCCTGCAAGAATTCTTCAAAGTCATTGGAGAAATATTCTCCTCCACCATCTGACCTTAACTTCTTTAGTCTTCTACCTGTCTGGTTTTCAACAAGTGCAAGATACTTTTTGAAACAATTAAATACTTCATCTTTACCCTTCATAAAGTACAAAATTGTCCACCTGCTATAGTCATCAATAAAAGATACATAGTACCTTGATCCTGATATTGAAGGGTCCTTGCTAGGTCCCCAAACATCTGTGTGTACCAAGTCTAGGTAGTCTTGGTGCATGAATCCTTTCTTTGAATAAGGCAACCTGTGTGACTTACCAAATTGACATGCTTCACACTTATATATCATGTGTTGCTTGGATACATTAGGTATCCCAAGCACACATTGATCCCTGCACATTTGCTTGATGGTTCTCTCACCTATGTGTCCAAGTCTTTTGTGCCAAATCTCTAATTCTGATAAGGTTTGATCCTTGTAGTTGAACAAAGCAATATTTTTTGTATCTTCAAGCTCAAAGGTAAATAACCTACCTGATTTTTCTCCCTTTGCTATCCTCTTGAAACTATTCTTTGGGTCCTCCACATAAACTCCATGTTGTGTGAATCTGACCTGCAATCCCTTTTCTACAATCTGACCAACACTCATAAGATTTTTGGTGATTGTAGGTACATAGAGTACTCTACTCAGAAGATTCTGTTTGCCATCACATGTCTTCACATTACCAACTTTTATAACAGAGTGTTTAGTGTCATCACCTGTTTGTACCTGATGCTTTCCTTTAGGTTCTTCCAAATCAGAGAGCAATGCAACATTTCCAGCTACATGGTTAGAGCAACCTGAATCAATATAAAATAAGTTGTCATCTTTTGTACCTTCCTTGGAGGTCATGTTCATAATCAGTAAGGAGTCATCTTGCTCCTCTGTATAATTGTTGTAATCCCTTCTATTTCTGTATCCACCATTGTTGTTGTGATTGTAATTGTTGTTGTATTGATTGTTGTACCCATTGTAGCTTTGGTGATGTTGATTGAATCTGCCTCTTCCTTGAGAGTAGCCTCCTCTTTGATAACCTCTTCCTCTTTGGTTCTTGTAGTTTTTGTAGCACTCATCTGTAGTATGGTTAGACAAACCACATATATTGCAAGGTGATGAGTTGTAGGGTCTCCCCCTACCTGACTTACCTCCTCTGCCTCTTCCTCTTGAAGATCTACCTCTTCCTGCAAAGTTTGCTTGAGAGGCGGATCCTTCTTCATCAAGCTTTTTACCTTTACCCTTATCCTTAGACTTCTTATCTGTATAAAGAGCAGAGGAATTGTTACCTTTTGATTCTCCTGATTTTGTAAACTTGGCTTCATGTGTGAAGAGTTGGCCCATAAGAGTTGTAAGATCAGGGGTATGCATATCCATGTATAAGTCCATTGCAGTGGTGAAACTCTCCCACTTGTCATCTGCCTTGAGTCCATTTGTCACTTGCCTGACTATTTGCTCCTCTTCAATTTCTTCTCCAATGCTTGCTAGTTGGTCTGCCACATCTTTGATCTTTGTCACATACTCTGAGACTGATTGCTTGGGCTGCTTCCTCATGGTTGTAAACTCTATCCAGAGTTGATTCTTCCTAGCCCTTGTGTTGGAAGAAAAATAATTGGACAAGGTTTCCCAAGTCTCTTGGGAAGTCTTACAATTCCTTATATGTGGTAAAAGGAAATCAGAGATAGAGTTTAGAAGGTATGACCTTGCCAAGGCATCTTTTGCACACCATTGATTGAGTCTCTCTTGCTCATCCTTGGTGGGTAGACCTCTAGCTTTGAATGTAGGTAGCTCTTCATCTCCTGATATGAATCCAAACAGACTTCTTCCTTGTAGATAGGTCTTCATTCTCAGAGACCATGCTTGGTAATTATTCCTGTCCAATTTGTCAATAAAAGAAGGGAAACCATCACCCATGATTACCTTATTTGTTCTGCTCTGATACCACTGTGTGAGGTAATGGTAGGAGACACTCAGAAGATGGAGTTGGAGCTGCTAAACCTGCTTGTCTCCAGCTACCTTTCACTTCAGATATGTGTTGTAGACTTGTTTTGGTTCCAAATGATGCAAAGAAATCACATATGTACTTTGCAAACTCTTTGAGCAATGATCAAATCAAAAACAGATGGTTGAGACTTCAAAAAATCTGAGAAAACTTGCTAAATTTGTCTTGACACCTGCTCAGTCTAATGCTCAGTGTGTCCAGCACACTTACAATTGGACAAATTCCTTTTGAGGGAATTAAATTAACTTAACAAGCTATTGATTGCAAGTTAAATCACTTCAATTGACAAACTATGCTTTGAGAATTATCTTTAGCAAAACAATAGATGATCCCGACTTTTTAGGAGCTACACACAGAAATACCAGTGACTGCTTCGATCGACTTTTCTCGTAATTGGCTGAATGAAAATCCTTCAAACTTTGTAGTGTTGTAGAGGACTTTGAGCTGATTCCAACAAGCTTTGAATCATTGAATTTGGTTCAGTAAATCTTGAGATATGCCTCTCTGAAGTTGACTGACTTGGAGAAGATGATACAGAGAAAAACCAGAGATACAAAATGTATATGTTCTATTGATATGAATGATTTTACAATCTCATTAGCTTGATAAGCAAGGCTAATTGAGATGATAAGGTGTTGGCTATGGCTTAGCTCAAACACACATAGAGTTACAAGAAGTTTATGCCTCGGGAGTTGTGTCAAAAAAAAAAAGGTGGTGGACTAAGGAAGAAGACCCGCGAGTTTTTTCCTTTGCTTTTAGAGGGTTGATTGATGATTGGTTGTCACTTTTCCTATAATCATGTACCTAAAAGGTTATTGATTGAGATATTCCCTCAATCATTCACCTCCTCTACATATGGGGAGATATTCTCTCCACCTCTCAATCAACTCAACCAATTTTTTCCACGACTTTTACAAGTTGGTTTGATTACATAAATCATGCCAAGTCATTTTGACTTTTACAATGAGTGAAGAGTTAAAAACTCATAGACTTTGGTTACTATGGTTCTTTCTTCAATTGAAATAAATCCAAGTTGAAACTCCATGTTCCAAGCTTTATGTAAGATCATCCTTCAAGGGTCCAAATCAAGTGTTGAGGCTTGATATGCACCAACAGAAGGAAAACTAAATTTTTAGCAAATACCACATCTCGACTCACAATAATTGTGTTCTTCAATGGATGGTAAAAACGATATCCCTTACTTTCAGCACTATAACCAACAAATATACATTTCTTTGCCTTTTCATTAAGTTTGTGACGTTGTTGTGATGGCACAAGAGCATATGTCAAACAACCAAACACACGCATATGACTAACCATAGACTTATGACCATTGCAAGCCTCATAAGAAGTGATGACTCTCAATGCTTTTGTAGGGCAGCGATTCAAAACATAATTTGCACACATGACCGCTTCCATCCAAAACTTATCAGGAAGATGCTTTCCTTTAACCATACATCGTGCCATTTCAAGAAGTGTTCTATTTTTACGCTCGACAACACCATTTTGCTGAGGTGTATATGGCACCGTACATTGGTGTGAAATACCTCTTTCACGAAGAAAAGCATTAAACACATGTGACATGTATTCACCACCATGATCCGTGCGTATAGTCAAAAGCTTTTGTGAAGAAAAATTTTTAGCCGTAGCTAAAAATGCTTTGAAGCAAGAAAATACCTCATTCTTTGCTTTCATAGGATACACCCATGTATGGCGAGTAGCATCATCAATGAAGGTAACAAAATATACATGCTTCCCAAAAGATGGAGTCTTGACGGGACCACATACATCACTATGAACAAGCTGCAATTTTCTTGTAGTGTGTGTGTGACTATCTTTTGGAAAAGAAGCACGATGCATTTTTCCAAGAATGCAACCTTCACATGCATGCTTTTCAATGGACTCAAGTGTAGGCAAGCCAATAACCATGTCTTTCTTTTGCAAGTAAAGCAAACTATTGAAGTTCAAGTGACCAAAATGAGCATGCCAAAGCTCCATTTCAGCCATGGAAGAAGTACGAGCAACTAAGGCATTCGAGGCAGCCCTCTTGTATGTATCCATGTGATACAAACCATTACATAATGTACCAGACATCACGATAATATCACCATTGCTAAAATCATGAACCATACACTTATCATCAACAAAGTGTACATGAAGTCCAACTTTGGCAATCAACCGAATTGAAATTAAGTTCTTCTTGATACCGGGAACATTCAATGCATCTTTCAAGAGAATCACACCTCCATTTGCAGCCGTAAGCCCAATTTCTAAAATCTCATTTTCAATAGAGGCACAAGCTCAAAATTACATTTGAAGCTCTTACACTTAGTCTAGAGG
This sequence comes from Ceratopteris richardii, assembly GCA_020310875.1. Taxonomy (NCBI): domain Eukaryota; kingdom Viridiplantae; phylum Streptophyta; class Polypodiopsida; order Polypodiales; family Pteridaceae; genus Ceratopteris; species Ceratopteris richardii. The sequence continues at coordinate 136,280,358 of CM035433.1, read as the reverse complement.
CTCAAACATCAAGTTTGAGACTCTCTATCTCCAAGCTCAATAGAGGCCCCACCTTAAGCTCTATCCTATCTAACTCTAGCTTGCATATAGACTCAAACTTTGGTTGGAGCTTCACTAACTCCAAGTTGAATAGAGGCTCAGGCTTAAGTTCTCACCTTTCTGATTTCAAGTTGAATAGACGCTCAAATTTAAGTTCAAGCTTCTGTGACTTCAATTTGAATAGAGATTCCACCTTGAGTTTGAGCCTATCTTTCATAAAGCTGAATAGAGGATCAAACTTAAGTTCGAGCCTCTTTGACTCCAAGTTGAATAGAGGTTCGAGCTTAAGTTTGAACCTATCAAACACCAAGTTGATTGAAGGCTCAAACTTGAGTTTGAACCTCTCTAACTCCAACTTGAATAGAGGTTCAAACGTAAATTCAACCCTCTCAAAATCTAAGTTGAATAGAGGCTCAAACTAAACCTGGAGCCTCTCTAACTCCAAGTTGAATACATTCTCAAACTCAAGTTCTAGCCTCTCTAACTCCAACATGAATAGAATTTCAAGCATAAGTTTGAGCCTCTCTAACTTCAAGTTGAATAGAGGCTAAAACTTTAGTTTGATCCTCTCTAACTCCAAGTTAAATAGAGGCTCAATCTTAAGTTTGAGCCTCTCTCACTTCAAGTTGAATAGAGGTTCCACCTTAAGTTAAAGCCTATCTTCCTCAAATTTGAATAGAGGCTGAAACTTGAGTTTGAGCCTATCCAAGTACAAGATGAGTGGAGGCCAAAACTTAAGTTTGAGCCTCTTTGAATCTCAAACTTTAGCTTAGGCCTACCTCAATCCAAGTTGAATGGAGGCTTAAACTTTAATTTGATCTCTCCAACTTGAATAGAGGCTCAAACATAAGTTCCATACTCTCTGATTACATGTTGAATAAAGGCTCAAACTTGGGTTTGAGCTTGTCTGCCTCCAAGTTGAATACATGCCCAAACATAAGTTCAATCTTGTTAAATAGAGGCTCCACCAATGCATGAACAACCCCCGTTTCAAGCCTAAGATGCTTGACTGTTCAATACTTTGATACTTCTTGCAGCCTAATCATAGCTTTGAACTAGTTTAACTTTACTCCATCGAAAACTTTGGTCATCAAATTTGCACATTGTTGTTGACTGGACATATATGAGAGTTCAATTTTCCTTGCTTGTGATTTTTTTCCCTAACATAGTTATAATCAACCTTTATG
>CM035433.1:136254132-136274132 GCA_020310875.1 Ceratopteris richardii | reverse complement strand
AACTAAAGTTTGAGTTTTTGCTCTTTTGAGTTCCAAGATGGCCAATCTTAAGTTCCACCCGCTCTGAGTTGAAGTTGAATGGAGGCTAATATTTAATTTCAAGTTTTATGGGAGGCTCAAACATAAGTTTGAGCTTGTTAGCATATGATTGAAACAACAATTAGAGAGGCTTGAACTTATGTTCGAGCTATTTTTGAACTTGAAGTTAGAGATCCTCAAACTTAAGTCTGAGGCTCTATTCAACTTGGAGTCAGAGAGGCTCAAACTTAAATTTGAGCTCATATTCAATTTGGAGTTTGAGAGGGACAAACTTAGGGTTTGATACCTTATTCAAGTTGGAGTTAGAGAGGCTTGAACTTAAGTTTGATTCTTCATACAACTTGGAGTGAGATAGGATCAAACTTAAGTTTGAGCCTGTATTCAACTTGGAGTCCAACAGGCTCAAACTTAAGTTTGAGCCTCTATTCAACTTTGACTAACATAGTCTCAAATGTAAGGTGGACCCTCTATTCAACTTGAAGCCAGAGAGCCTCAAACTTAAGTTTGAGCCTCTATTCAACTTGGAGTCAAACACACTTGAACTTAAGTTTGAGCATCTATTATGTTAAATCTTTACAAGCTTAAGCGTGTATACGAAAGCTAATGTCACATGCCACATCACTTCACGTTCGGTTCAAGTTCACAACAAACTTTCCATGAGTTTCTAAGCTAAAGATTCCATCTAACGTGATGGATAAAAGTGGGGTATTTTGGAGGCATGTTATGAATTTACGTTCTACACCAACATTTGGAGCATTACATAAGGAAGAAGTTGGAACAAATTTATGGCCATCTGTAAGCTTCATTTGTGCACTTTTAGGATCCCATTGGGAGTTTATACTCAAGTTCTATACTACCCCTTGGCTAAGGTATCCGCCTGCTAGATGAAGTTCTCTCTTTAATTTAGATCTTGATTCATCTATATCTCATTGTGTAGGTGTTTGATCCTAGGAAACGCACATCAATCTCCTATTTCAACTACGAGTGGATATACTCCATTAGTGGTATGAGAGCACACGATTAAGCATTGAGGATGTGAGTAGGAGGCCTTGAAGTTTCTGGAGAGCCAAGGATTGAAGCAAAGGGTTGAAAGATTTGAAGAATAAATAGAAGCAAGGGGGAGCTTCTATCATCATGAAAAGTTCAAGACAAGTGGAGGTTATTGTGCGAAGATAACATATCATTCTTTCTCACATCTATAACTCCAAGGAGGACTACGAGAAAATATATAGACTCATACACAATGAGAGACTACAATATTGAGATTGAGAATCTTGAAAAGAGCAATTACCAACCTTTAAAGTTTAGAGTATTTAAGTTCCTCATGGGAAAGGGTGTATGGGGGTGGTTATTGGCACCGAGGTGAAGTCATACATAGATCCACATACACCTATTGAGAATCAAAGGAGATCTAATAGAGATTGGGAAGAAAGGGATATGAGAGTGATCTTCATTCTATGTTTTCACATAAGCAACTCCATGATAGGTCATATCCAAGATCTAGAATCATCTAAGAGGGTTTGGGAGTGTTTAGAAAGGTTGTAGTCTACCTCTACAAAGGTTAGCAAAGTTCAGCTCAAGAATGAGCTTAACAACCTTACAAAGTCACCAAATTAAGGCATTAGTGACTTCATACTCGAAGTAAAAGAGATTTTGATGCACTTGGTGCAATATGATGTGTTAGACATGATGTTGACCTAGTTGTCTATACACTAAATGGGCTTAGGGAAGATGGCAATGGAAGGCATTCACAACCTATGTTTATGTACGAGATTCATTACCTGATTTTCAAAAACTTATATCTCTTCTTATGACCGAGGAGCTCAATCATGGAGGCAACAAGTAAAAGGATAGCCAAGACCAACTCTTCTATGTAGGAAAAGGAGGAAGAGGCAAAGGCAACAAAGGTGGTTCATGAGGAAGAGGTAGAAGCAAGTACAAACAAGGTAGCCAAAGCCATCAAGGGATTCAATCAAGCCAAGATAAAGTTCAATCATCAAGAGGAAGAGGAGTAAGATATAGATGTAGACGATACTCCAACTCAAATTGATGCTTTAAGGGAAGCAAGGACACCATGAAAAATTTTGTCGGCAAAAACAAGAGGGGAATAATTTAAAAGAGCAGGGTACCTATCCTAATTCCTCAACCAATTCGAAAACTGAGCATATATATTGCTAGGAATTATACTTTCATGTCCAGAGTTATCAAAGACCATGAACCTTCTAAATATGAAAAGGCCAAGGACACAAAGGGGTGGCAAGAAGCTATGGTAGAAGAGTACAAAGCACTTCAAGACAACAACACATGGAGTCTAGTTCCAAGACAAGAAGTGATGAAGGCAATTGGAAGCAAGTGGGTGTGTAAAGTGAATAGAAATTCTCATGGTTCAACTCCTAAGTACATAGAAAGGCTTGTGGCAAAGGGATTTTCTCAATCTTATGGGATTGACTATTAATAAAAATTCAACCAAGTTGCAAAGCTGACCACAATTAGGGAAATCATTGGGGTTGTCAAATCTAGGATGTGGCCAATATATCAATTGGATTTAAAGAATGATTTTCTTAGTCGTAATTTGTAGGAGACGATCTACTTTACTCGACCATTAGGCCTTGCAAACCCTAAGTATTCAAATAATATTTATTAATGTAGAAAAGCATTGTATGGTTTAAAGAAAGCTCCTTCGACATGGAATCAAAGGCTTGTGGAGTAGTCTTGCACATGTGGATACAAAGAAAGTGATGTAGATCCCTCCCTATACCTCACGATGGAAGGAAGACTAGTGGTCTACATATGCATACATGTGGATGATTTGAACATAAAAAGAAGTAATGATGCAAGTATCAAATGGATCAAGGCCAAGCTTGGGAATGGCTTTAAGAACTTACATCTTAGAGTTCTCAAATATTTTCTTGTAATTGAAGTTATTTACGTAGAAAAGGTCTTTACCTAGCTCAAAGGTAATACTTGCTTTATGTACTTTAGAAGTATGGTATGAGAGGATGTAAGACACTCACACAACCTGTGGATCTAGACACTATGTTATGTGCAGGTGAAGTGAAGCCTCTTGAAGATATCTTAACACATAGAAGCATAATTAAAAGCCTCAATTATGCTACCATCAAAACACCTGGCTTGTGTTATGTCGTAGGAGTTCATTCTCAATTTTTGAATTCACCAACTCATGTTCACATGAATGTAGCCAAGAGAGTGCTTAGGCACATCAAGCACATTATCAACCAAGGATTGTAATAACCTTATGGACATGGATTACTACCACAAGGATGTAGTTATGCTGATTGGGCTAGTCCAAAGGAGGCGAGAAAGAGCACATCTGACTATGTCTTCATGCTAGGTCAAAGAGTCATCTAATGGATGTCGAAGAAGAAACAAACAATTGTATTGTCATCTACTAAGGCTGAGTATAGAGCCTTATAGCTTGCTACATGTGAGATCATGTGTCTCAATAATCTCTTCAAAGACTTGGATGTGGAGGTCAATGAGTGTACTCTATTTGGAGATAACATATCAAGCATTCATCTAACAAGCAAACCTATGTATGCAAGAAGCAAGCACATAGAGATCCATTATCAATTCACCAAAGCGAAGGTACTAACAAAGGAAGTGGACATCAAGTATATGAATAGAAAAGAGCAACTAGTAGATATCATCACATGGATGCTTGCAACTCTAAGAAGTTCAAGATCAACCTCAACTTGAAGGAGATCAATGGAGAATAACACTTGACATTGAGGGGGACTGTTTGAAATTTACAAGCTCAAATGTGTATGAATGAAGGTTAAATTCAAGTTCCATCACTTCATTTTTTGCCAAAGTCTACAAAAAACTTTCCAAAAGTTTTTCAGCTCAATATTCCATCTAATGTGATGGAGAAAAGTGGGGGATTTCAGAGTCATGTTTTGATATTAAATTCTATACCACTTGTTGGAGCATTATATAAGCAAGAGGTTGGAACAAAGTTGTTTCCATCCTCAAACTTGATTTGCTCATTTTTAGGCTTTCATTAGGAGTAATCTAGTTCTAAGGTACATCCAAGCTAAGCTTGCCGCTTATTAGCTGAAGTTTTCTCTTTGGCTATATTTTTGTTCATATATATCTTATTGTGTAGGTGTTTGTATCATGAGCAAGATAGTTCATCTTTTAGCTCTTCTTGTATGATTTGATTTGACTATAATCCTAACACCAAATTTTTATTCTCTTTGATTATATTGAGCTTGAAATCTATCTGGTCCATCTCTACATATTTCCACACTATATATATATATATATATATATATATATATATATATATATATATATATATATATATATATATATATATATATATATATATATATATATATATATGTGTGTGTGTGTGTGTGTGTGTGTGCATATATATATATATATATATATATATATATATATATATATATATATATATATATATATATATATATATATATATATATATATATATATATATATATATGTATATATATATATATATATATGTGTGTGTGTGTGTGTGTGTGTATGTGTGTGTGTGTATATATGTGAAGAGGTACACATAGGTATAAGCTACCAATTTGGGTAGATTCTGTTCCATCTTGTGCAAGGAGGTTGACATCAGGCACATTGTTCAAATTGAGAGATCTAAGGCTTGTTCGAAATCTTAGATAGTCTAATTTTAATGTGCAAAATTTCATAGGTTCAATCCTATGTTTGAGAGAAAAATTCAATTTTAGGTAGACTCAAGTAGTGAACTATTTGATCCGAGGAAGGGCACAACAATCATCTCCTGCAAATAGAAGTGGATATACTGTATCATATTGAACTTCACATTCAAGTCCAAGCATTTGTTCAACTTGGAGTCAGAAAAGCTTGAAGTTAGGTTTGATCTTTTATTCTACTTGGAGTTTAAGTTCCAGCCTTTATTCAACTTGGGTGTAAGCATGCTCGAACTTGTTTTTGAGCCTCTATTTAACTTAGATTTAGAGAGGCTCAAACTTATGTTTGAGCCTCTATTCAACTTGGAGTTTGAGAGGTTCAAAATTAAGTTTGAGCCTCTATTCAAGTTGGACTCAGAGAGGCTCAAACTGAAGTTTGAACCGTCATTCAACTTGGAGTTCAACACGCTCAATCCTAAGTTTAAACCTTTATGTAACTTGGAGTTAGAGATGCTCAAGCTTAAGTTCTTGGTTAAATGCACATTGGACTTCTCTTGATTGATGAAGTATAATTGTACATCCATTGCAATATATGCTTTGGATATTTCAAAGGTTAAATTTTTTGTTTATCTTAGTAACACATAAAAAAGAATAAATGGACACACTCTTGTGAACTCAATAGAAGCCAAAAGCCAAAAATCAATTTGAATTCGAAATTCAAACCATACCCGAGATGTTAGGATTACTTTTAGGTGGAATAGTCATCAAGTCAAAAAGATGTATAATGCTTTTTGAGTTATGGGATGTAGATAAGATTAGATTTGATGATCACATGTGTATTGAGTAAGAATTATACTAGCTCGAAGCTAGATAATTCCTCCACATTATTTCTATATCATATGTCCATTAGCAATATATTCTATACTTCATGCTTATTGATATATCTCCGTTTTTTGCTTTAGTACCTTGAGTAACTCTATCAAGTTCTTCGAGTAATTTCTCCATGTCCTAGTTTTCATTGTCCAATACATTAATTGGAACACTTAGCTAAATTTTCAAAAGATTTTCTACAAAGTTTTGTAATATTTGGATGCATAGACCTTGGTTATGAGTAGATCTATGTAACAAGTTCTTTGCATCATCTTCCTCCAAAAATGTTAGGGTTACCCTCAAGACTTCATATGCACATTGATCTGAGTGTATTCGTTGTAAATTCATGAAACTACTTGTTATAGATTGCTTAATACTTAATTTGAAATTGTAAAACATTTATCTGGTCCATTGCTACCAGGATGTGAGCTTTGAGCAAAACACTCAGAGCCTTCTTCCATAGTTAGATGGTTTTCTCAAGGTGCATTGTATTCAAAACTTATTTGTTTTGACATAGAGTTTTAGGAATGATGCACTAGGTTACTATAGTGATATAAATCCATATATTGGAAGCTTAGAAAGCCTATTTTAGGTATCTGAAGTTATCAAGGACTTTCTCAAGCAGGTTTCTATGAAGACCATCCAATCTGTGTACTCTATCCATAACCTCATCACACTAACTATTGTTTCAATCATATGCTAAGAAGTTTGAACTTACCTTTGAGCCTCTCATAAAATTTTAGCTTAAGTTTGAGCCTCCATTCAATTTGGATTCTTAGAGGATTGAACTTAAGATTGAGAATCTTGAACTTAATTTTGAGTGTGTTTTGTTCAGATGCTAAGACTTTGGAACTTAAGCTCGAGCCTCCTCTAGTCTCTTTTTGAGTAGAGGTACAAGCTCCAAATTAAACTAGAAGCTCTTCCACTCAAATGTTTAGAGGCTCAAACTTAAGTTCAAGCCTCTGTGACTCCAAGTTGAATAGACCTTCCACCTTACATTCGAGCCTATCTAAGACTCACAAAATGCAAGTTGATTAGAGGCTCAAACTTAAGTTTGAGAATCTTTGACTTTAAGTTAAATAGAGGCTCAAACTTACCTTCAAGCTAAATAGAAGTTCAATCTTAAGCTTGAGCCTATCGTACTCAAATTTGAATACAAGCTCAAACTTAAGCTTGACTCTAAGTTGAATGGAGGCTCAAACTTAAGTTCGAGCCTATATGACTCCAACTTGAATAGAGGCTAAGACAAAAGTTGGACCCTCTCTTAATTCAAAGATGAATAGGTGCTCAAGCTTAGGCTGGATGCTCTATAACTAGAAGTTGAGTAAAGACTCAAAATTAAGTTCCAACCTCTTTGAATCTAATTTGAATAGATGCTAAAACTTAAGTTTGAACCTCACTAACCTCATGTTGAATAAAGGTTCCACTTTAAGCTGGAGCCTATCTTACTCAAAGATAAATAGAGGCTCAAAATTAAGTTTGAGCCTCTTTGAATCCAAGTTGAATAGAGGCTCAAACCTAAGTTTGAGCTTCTTTGAATCGTGTTTTAATGGAGGCTCAATCTTAAGGTCAACCCTCTGTGACTCTCAAAGTTAACTTTGAGTGTGTATGATTCCAAGTTGAATAGAAGCTCAAAGTTGTGTTTGCGCCTCTTTGACTCCAACTCAAATAGAGTCTCAATCTTAAGTTTGGCGTTGTGGGAGCGATTTCTGACGACTGGCGGATCAATTCAGTCGTCTCGCGAACGGCGCACGCTGGGCGACTATGCAAAACAAGTATAACTTTTCCTAAGGTCCGTAGGGTAAAGCGTTCCTATATCTTTCTATAGCATCAAAATAAGATGGTGAGATAAGTTTTTCACTAACTACTTGATCTTTAATGCTTTCAATTTTGTTTGAATCTTCTTGAAAATTATCGTCGTTTCTATCTACAGTTGGTGGGAAAAGTTCTTCACTATTCTCAATGCTAGGTGGAACAGTGGAAAGTAAATGTAAAGTTCTATTAGGATCATGCAAAGTTTCTTTAACTATCTTATTTTTAACTAACTCTTCAACTTCCTCAACTGGTTTAGGAAATAATAAATCAAATGTAGCTGGAGGTAGAAAGGAACTACTTGAAGAAGCCCCTTTAGACATAAGATGAAAATGACACTAGATTAATGATCAAATTCCTACACACACTTATAAGATAATGAAAATGACACTAGATTAATTATCAAATTCCTATACACACTTATAAGATAATGTCATAAAATGATAACCTATCCAAGCTTAATGAATAACCTATACAAGCTAATCAATAGTTTAAGCTAAGTAATTCTTTTCGCTGCAAATCTTCAGTTCATCAACAGGGCTGCAATTCTTCAGAAAATCCCATCTGAAAATCACATGAACCTCCAGTTCGCCAACAGCTCTCTGAAAATCACATCTGAAAATCACATCTGAAAATCACATGAATCTCCAGTTCACCAACAGTGCTCTGAAAATCACATCTAAAAAGCACATGAATCTCCAGTTCACCAACAAGGCTTTGAAAATCACATGAGAAATATTAGTATGCATTTATAAAATAATTACACTCATTTAAAACTTAAACAAATTTAGTTAAATCATTTATTTAAACATACATATTACAATAAAATAATACATTCATACATTTACTTTAGCATACATAAATCATTCATATAAGTACATTGTTTCATTTACTTATACATATTTAAACATAGTATATAAGCTAACATGCATATACATACACTTAACATAAATGATATCCATACCACACATAATCATACATTCACAAACACACATGCAAAACATGCATGCATTACCATAGCTTTCATGCAAACATGCACATGCATAAATGATCATGCATACATATATATGCACTAACATGCAACAAACAATCATACTCATGCACTAATAACCATGCATTAAGATACATGCATATGCATAAATGGACATACATTCCTTAACATGCAAACATAAATTACATGCACACATACATTACATACCATGCATATACATGCATACATAACTTAGATACTCTAACACAACTCAAATGCATGCATATTCATGCATAAGTGAACATGCATACATACTCAACATACACACATGCATAAATAAATACATATACAAAAACATAAACATATGTTAAGTCATCCATATACAATTATATACCTTTACATATGCATTCCATATTTTTATTTTAAATATTTGATTAAAAAATATACTTAAATAACATAAAACATCATAATTTAATTTATAAATAAATTATTTAATTTAACTAAACTATAAAGTAAAGTATATATAGAGGAAAAATATATATATAAACAATAAATTAAAAAAGAAAAGAAATATATAAAAAAAACTCTCTTTCTTTCTCTCTCTCTCTGTACCTTTCTCTCTCTCTCTGTACCTCTCTCTCTCTATCACTCTCTCTCTCTCTCTCTCTCTCTCTCTCTCTCTCTCTCTCTCTCTCTCTCTCTCTCTCTCTCTCTCTCTCTCTCTCTCTCTCTCTCTCTCTCTCTCTCTCTCTTTCTCTCTCTTCTACGGCTGCTGCACCGTCGGCAGGCTGCAGAGGGAGGGAAGGAGGAGAAATATTAAAAAAAAAACAAAACAAACTATATAAAAAAAAGAAAAAAGAAAACTCTCTCTCACTCTCTCTCTCTCTCTCTCTCTCTCTCTCTCTCTCTCTCTCTCTCTCTCTCTCTTCTACGGCTGCTACGCCGTCGGCAGGCTGCAGAGGGAGGGAAGGAGGAGAAATATAAGAAAAAAAACAAAACAAAATTTATATAAAAAAAAGAAAAAAGAAAACTCTCTCTCTCTCTCTCTCTATGCTGCGCGCGTAGCGCTGCTGTGCCGTCGGTAGAGAAAGGGAGAGTGAGAGAGGGAAAAAAAACTTTTTTAAATAAAGAAGGGAGAGGGAGAAGGAGAACATTAAAGAAGAGGGAGAAAAAGGAAGGACATGAGAAGGGAAAATTGGAAAAGAAAAAGGAATAAAGAAAAGAAGCCGAGTAAAGTGAAGAAAAAAAAACAAAAACCCCTTTGTCTTTGCAACAAAAATTTTATCTAAATAAAAAAAAAATTGTTCTACAATGAATGAAGGTCAAAAGCAAGAGAGATGGCCTTCTCTCTCCTCCTGCCAGAGAACTGTCATAGAACTATGTGCAAAATTTGACTATAGTCTAGAGCAAAAAGTAAGCAACCTGAAAATCACATGAGCTTGTGAGTACGTACTCCCCTCTTTAAATAGATGAGAGTAGCCCACCATAGCCCACATTTATCCTTAGATAACTGAACCAAACTACCTAAATTAACTCCTCTTCAACTCAACCACACTCCAACAAGAAAAAAGGCGTGGATTTTCTCTATTTTGATTTTACCCAATTTTCAACCATTCAAATAATTTTTTTCAATGGACCATAGACTTTAATTTTTAAAATAACCTTTCACTTCTTTTTTAATCTATTTAAATACTAGAATACTAAACTTTAGTCTAAAATTAATTTAACCCATCTAAACTGTATTTATATCCATAAGCTTAATGGAAATAATTAAATAATATATTTTTCTATTTGAATTATTTTGCTAAGGATCCTTATGATATATTTAACCTATTTAATAATTCATTCAAGATTTTAACCCACTTATTTAATCAATTAACCTTAGGTTTACCCTACAAATAGCTTCAAACCACATCAAATAACTTCAACTAACCCATAAAACTATTTTCTAACCTTCCATAACCCTCTAGATTTAATATTAAACCCTTAATTATCCTAAAAATTTAACTAGAACCCTATAAATCATGCTCAAAACATTCATTTAACCCTTAATTACCTTTGTAATTTAGCTAAAATCCTATAAAACATGATCAGAGCCTATAGTTGACCCTTAATTATCCTTAAATTTACTTTCAAAACATAGAAAATCCCTTAAGTAACCCTTGAATTTTCATCTATACCCTTAATTATATTAAGAAAACACTTAGATAAATACTTCCCATCCTGATAATATTCAGCAAACTTCTTTTCTTGCAGAAATTAAAATCAAATATTAGTAAAAAATTTCATAATTTAACCAAACTTATATCAATCAAATAATCTTTTAATTTTTGAAATATTTTAAGAGTAATAAATTCTCTCCGACATCTGCCCCCACTAAACCTGCACATCGTCCCGATGGGCCAACCTGCAGATTCAAATGGAACAGATGAAATTCTTTTGAAAATAAGTTTTAGTTTTTTTTCAAAATTTTATTTCATCATGAATTCAAACTTATGCAATTAAAAAGATTAGTAAATCATTTAAAAAAAAAACACAAAGTAGATATAAGTTATAAAAATATCTTATATATTTCTGAATCCACATTTAAACAAGCATTTATAAGAATAAATCATAAGTTTTATAGTCCTGTTCATGTCACTTGCTTAGAATAAGTAATTTATCTTGTATAACAGCATATACAAAAAACTTTTCTCATCAGGTAATAGAATTATATGCCTCCTACTTTTACTTCCTATGGTTTGACTCTCTTTTCATTGCTTTTTTTTCATATCATTTTTCTTTTACTTTTTTACTTCATCCCAACTTAGCTTTTTCTTTAATTTTCACAAATCGGCCTATACCGAAATTGGGTGAGACGCCTAGACTTGTCCACCCGGCCAAGTTTATTCCACTTGTCTACCAACCCGGCATAGCGCACGACAAAACTATGTCAGCCCTACATGAAATCGACGTCAGCTCGTGGCTCTGATCACACTCCACCCGCCTATCGACCCATGCAGGCACATGACAAGAGGTTGAGCCTATGATGAAACTAGCGTCAGCTCGTGGCCTTGATCACCCGACCAAGGTTGGTCCACCCGCCTACTAGCCCAACATAGCGCACCAACAACGAACACATGCATATATGCTAATTGGGTATGAAGTTTTTATTTATTATTTTTTTATTTTCATTTAGAGGTCAGATCTCATAAGAAATAAATAGCAGAATACAAAATCCCATATACTAATGGATAAAATTTTAAGCATATACATGTATTCAAAATAAAGCTACCTTTTCGTCTACAAGCTTCCAATTCCAAAATTTCTATCTAACTTTCTGATTCAGTTCATATAAATACGAGTTATTATGGTTCAATCATAAATATTTCAGATATTTCTACATCTTAATTCTATTTGAGTTGTTTTTAAATAAATTCGAACATATCCTTTTAATCCATGCAATAATGCCATGCATATACACAAAAAATCAAAGAATCTTTAATCAAAACTATTTCACCTGATTTTTAATCATCAGCATCATCATCATCATCAATTTCTTCAATTTCATATTCTTCATTATTTTTCTTTTTAAATAGTTTAACTCTTTTTCCTGCAATCAAATTCTTCAACAAAGAACCATCAAATTCTCTAAGTTTAAATGTACCATTTTCAAATACAGTCACAACTACATATGGTCCAAACCATCTCTTAATTAACTTTCTCCTAGCATCATACTGAATATCAAAAGTGCTATCATAAACTAAAATCGAGTCATCTACTTCTATAGTACAAGGTCTAAGTCTATGTTTTTTATCAAAATAGATTTTATTTTTAAGACGTGAATTTTTAATTTTCTGAACAGCTTCTTCAATCAATTTATTACCTATATTTAACTGCATAATCCTAACTGAAATCAGATCTTCACGAGTCATCTCATTATTCCACGGAAGTGTCGTCCATGAAATAATCTGGGACTAGATAGGAAAAATCGGCTTTTGACAGTACATTAGTTCTGCAGGCATAAATCCTATAGACCTAGTATACGTCATCCTGTCTGCCCATAGTGCGAAAGGAAGGAATCTAGGCCACTGTGTCGTATCACCATTGTAGGCCTTAGAAATTGCCTTCACAATAGAGGGATGACCCCGCTCAATCTTACCATTAGACTCCGGATTATAAGCAGTAGTGAGAGACAGACGAATCCCATGTTGGTCAAAGAATTCTCTAGCCTCTCTAGCATCTAACTCTCCCCTATCTGCCACTATCTTCTCTACATAGCCAAATCTACTAATAACTTCTTCTAGCAAAAATTTACATACGTTATAAGTAGTTTTCGTACGAAGAGCTCTACCTTCTACATGATTAGCCAGGTCTTCTCTAGCTAAAACTATATATCTCATCTTATCTAATACTTTAGGAATGGTCACTAAATCAACTACCCACTTGTAATGAATACAAGGAGGGTAGGTAGGGTGTAAAGGTTCTCTATGCCTAACTGACGAATGTACCTGACATGTAGTACAAGTACTAACAAAGTCACGTATATTCACATACATACCCAGCCACCAGTAGGCTTCTCTAATTTTATCATAAGTTGCGTAAAAGCCTTTATGACCTGCCCAAAGAGTCGCATGCATATCTATCATAACTCTATTTTGCAGTTTTTTATTTCCTAAAACTCGCTATGGATATCTAATTTTCCCTTTAGCATGTCGCTCTCTGTACCTTTCTCTCTCTCTGTACCTTTCTCTCTCTCTCTCTCTCTCTCTCTCTCTCTCTTTCTCTCTCTTCTGAAGCTGCTGCGCCATCGGCAGGCTGTAGAGGGAGGGAAGGAGGAGAAATATAAAGAAAGAACAAAACAAAATTTATATAAGAAAAAGAAAAAAGAAAACTCTCTCACTCTCTCTCTCTCTCTCTCTCTCTTTCTCTCTCTTCTGCGGCTGCTGCGCCGTTGGCAGGCTGCAGAGAAAAAAACAAAATTTATATAAAAAAAAGAAAAAAGAAAACTCTCTCACACACACTCTCTCTCTCTCTATCTATCTCTCTCTCTCTCTCTCTCTCTCTCTCTCTCTCTGTTGCGTGCGCAGCGCTGCTGTGCCGCCGGCAGAGAAAGGGAGAGTGAGAGAGGGAAAAAAAACTTTTTCAAATAAAGAAGGGAGAGGGAGAAGGAGAACATTAAAGAAGAGGGAGAAAAAGGAAGGAAGGAGAAGGGAAAATTGGAAAAGAAAAAGGAATAAAGAAAAGAAGCCAAGTAAAGTGAAGAAAAACAAACAAACGCCCCTTTGTCTTTCCAATGAAAATTTTATCTAAATAAAAAAAAATTTGCTCTACAATGAATGAAGGTCAAAAGCAAGAGAGATGACCTTCTCTCTCCTCCTGCCAGAGAACTGTCATAGAACTATGTGCAAAATTTGACTATAGTCTAGAGCAAAAAGTAAGTACCTGAAAATCACATGAGCTTGTGAGTACGTACTCCCCTCTTTAAATAGATGAGAGTAGCCCACCATAGCCCACATTTATCCTTAGATAAGTGAAGCAAAATACCTAAATTAACTCCTCTTCAACTCAACCACACTCCAACAAGAAAAAAGGCGTGGATTTTCTCTATTTTGATTTTACCCAATTTTCAACCATTCAATTAAATTTTCAATGGACCACAGACTTTAGTTTTTAAAATAACCTTTCACTTCTTTTTTAATTTATTTAAATACTGGAATACTAAACTTTATTCTAAAATTAATTTAACCCATCTAAATTTTATTTATATCCATAAGCTTAATGGAAATAATTAAATAATATATTTTTCTATTTGAATTATTTTGCTAAGGATCCTTATGATATATTTAACCTATTTAATAATTCATTTATAGATTTTAACCCACTTATTTAATCAATTAACCTTAGGTTTACCCTACAACTAGCTTCAAACCACATCAAATAACTTCAACTAACCCATAAACCTATTTTCTAACCTTCCATAACCCTCTAGAATTAATATTAAACCCTTAATTATCCTTAAAATTTAACTAGAACCCTATAAATCATGCTCAAAACATTCATTTAACCCTTAATTACCTTTGTAATTTAGCTAAAATCCTATAAAACATGATCAGAACCTATAGTTGACCCTTAATTACCCTTAAATTTACTTTCAAACATAGAAAACCCCTTAACTAACCCTTGAATTTTCATCTATACCCTTAATTATATTAAGAAAACACTTAGATAAATACTTCCCATCCTGATAATATTCAGCAAACTTCTTTTCATGCAGAAATTAAAATCAAACATTAGTAAAAAATTTCATAATTTAACCAAACTTATATCAATCAAATAATCTTTTAATTTTTGAATATTTTAAGAGTAATAAATTCTCTCCGACAGGGCTCTTTGACTTGAAGTTGAATAGAGGCTCAAGATTAAGTTTGGGCCTCTCTGACTTCAAGTTGAATAGAGGCTCAAACTTTGAGCCTCTTTGACTCCAAATTGAATAGAGGCTCAAACTTAAGTTTGAGTCTCTCTGACTCCAAGTTTAATAGAGGCTCAAGATTAAGTTCAAGCCTCTCTAACTCCATGTTGAATAGAGCTTCCACATTTAGTTTAAACATATTTTTATTTAATGTTGAAGAGAGTTTCAAACTTAATTTCAAGCCTTTCTGATCCCTAGTTGAATGAAGGCTCAAACTTAATTTTGAGACTCTCTAAATCCAAGTTCAATGGAGGCTAAAACTTAAGATTGAGCCTCTCTGACTCCAACTTGAATAGAGGCTCATACTTAAGTTTTCCCCCTATCACTCCAAGTTGAATAGAGGCTCAATATTAAGTTCAAGCCTCTCTAAATCCAATTTGAATAGAGGCATAAACTTAATTTTGAGCCTCTCTAACTCCAAATTGAATATAGGCTCAAAGTTAAGTGCAAGGGTGCAAGGATCTCTAACTACTGTTTCAATCATACGCTAAGAAGATCAAACTTAGGTTTAAGCCTCTCATAAAACTTGAACTTAAGCTTGAGCCTCCATTCAACTTGGAGTTAGAAAGGGTTGAATTTAAGAGCATCTTGAACTCAAAACAGTAAGAAATAAAATTTTAATTTGAGTATGTTAATTAAGTTAAGTCTTAGTCTATTTTGGTCATATACTATGAGCTTGGAACTTAAGTTTGAGCTTTTCCCAATCTCATTTTCAATAGAGGCACAAGCTCAAAATTACATTTGAAGCTCTTACACTCAGTCTAGATGCTCAAACTTAAGTTTGAGACTCTCTATCTCCAAGCTCAATAGAGGCCCCACCTTAAGCTCTATCCTATCTAACTCTAGCTTGCATATAGACTCAAACATTGGTTGGAGCTTCACTAACTCCAAGTTGAATAGAGGCTCAGGCTTAAGTTCTCACCTTTTTGATTTCAAGTTGAATAGAGGCTCAAATTTAAGTTCAAGCTTCTCTGGCTTCAATTTGAATATAGATTCCACCTTGAGTTTGAGCCTATCTTTCTTAAAGCTCAATAGAGGATCAAAATTAAGTTCGAGCCCCTTTGACTCCAAGTTGAATAGAGGTTCAAACTTAAGTTTGAACCTATCAAACACCAAGTTGAATGAAGGCTCAAACTTGAGTTTGAACCTCTCTAACTCCAACTTGAATAGAGGTTCAAACGTAAATTCAACCCTCTCAAAATCTAAGTTGAATAGAGGCTCAAACTAGACTTGGAGCCTCTCTAACTCCAAGTTGAATACATTCTCAAACTCAAGTTCTAGCCTCTCTAACTCCAACATGAATAGAGCTTCAAGCATGCGTTTGAGCCTCTCTAACTTCAAGTTGAATAGAGGCTAAAACTTTAGTTTGATCCTCTCTAACTCCAAGTTAAATAGAGGCTCAATCTTAAGTTTGAGCCCCTCTCACTTCAAGTTGAATAGAGGTTCCACCTTAAGTTAAAGCCTATCTTCCTCAAAGTTGAATAGACACTGAAACTTGAGTTCGAGCCTGTCCGAGTACAAGATGAGTGGAGGCTAAAACTTAAGTTTGAGCCTCTTTGAATCTCAAACTTTAGCTTAGGCCTACCTCAATCCAAGTTGAATGGAGGCTTAAAATTTAATTTGATCTCTCCAACTTGAATAGAGGCTCAAACATAAGTTCCATACTCTCTGATTACATGTTGAATAAAGGCTCAAACCTGGGCTTGAGCTTGTCTGCCTCCAAGTTGAATACATGCCCAAACATAAGTTCAATCTTGTTAAATAGAGGCTCCACCTTCAATTTGAGCATGTCTTACTAAAACTTGTAGAGGCTCAAACTTAAGCTTGAGCCTCTCTAACTCCACGTTACATAGAGGCTTAAACTTAGGATTGAGCGTGTCGAACTCCAAGTTGAATGACGGTTCAAACTTCAGTTTGAGCCTCTCTGAGTCCAACTTGAATAGAGACTCAAACTTAATTTTGACCCTCTCAAACTCCAAGTTGAATAGAGGCTCAAAAATAAGTTTGAGCCTCTCTAAATCTAAGTTAAATAGAGGCTCAAACATAAGTTCGAGCATGCTTACACCCAAGTTGAATAAAGGCTAGAACTTAAACTCCAAGTTGAATAAAAGATCAAACCTAACTTCAAGCTTTTCTGACTCCAAGTTGAACAAATGCTTGGACTTGAATGTGAAGTTCAATATGATGGAGTATATCCACTTCTATTTGCAAGAGAAGACTGATGTGCCCTTCCTCGGATCAAATAGTTCACTACTTGAGTCCACCTAAAATTGAATTTTTCTCTCAAACATAGGACAGAACCTATGAAATTTTGCACATTAAAATAAGACTATCTAAGATTTCGAACAAGCCTTAGATCTCTCAATTTGAACAATGTTCCTGATGTCAACCTCCTCACACAAGATGGAACAGAATATGCCCAAATTGGTAGCTTATACCTATGTGTACCTCTTCACATATATACACACACAGACACATACACACACATACACACACACACACACACACACACACACACACATATATATATATATATATATATATATATATATATATATATATATATATATATATATATATATATATATATATATATATATATATATATATATATATATATATATATATATATATATATATATATATATATATATGCACACACACACACACACACACACATATATATATATATATATATATATATATATATATATATATATATATATATATATATATATATATATATATATATATATATATATATATATATATATATATATATGTGTGTGTGTGTGTGTGTGTGTGTGCATATATATATTTATATAGTGGAAATATATATATATATATATATATATATATATATATATATATATATATATATATATATATATATATATATATATATATGCACACACACACACATATATATATACACATATATATATATATATGCACTATATATATATATATATATATATATATGTATATATATATATATATATATATATATATATATATATATATATATGCACACACACACACACACACACACATATATACATATATATATATATATATATATATATATATATATATATATATATATATATATATATATATATATATATATATATATATATATATATATATATATATATACACACACACACATATAGTGGAAATATGTAGAGATGGACCAGATAGATTTCAAGCTCAATATAATCAAAGAGAATAAACTATTGGTGCTAAGATTATAGTCAAATCAAATCATACAAGAAGAGCTAAAAGATGAACTATCTTGCTCATGATACAAACACCTACACAATAAGCTATATATGAACAAATTATAGCCAAAGAGAAAACTTCAGCTAGTAAGCGGCAAGCTTAGCTAGGATGTACCTTAGAACTAGATTACTCCTAATGAAAGCCTAAAAGTGAGCAAATAAAGTTTGAGGATGGAAACAACTTTGTTCCAACCTCTTGCTTATATAATGCTCCAACAAGTGGTATAGAATTTAAATTCAAAACATGCCTCTGAAATCCCCCACTTTTCTCCAACACATTAGATGGAATACTGAGACTGAAAAACTTTTGGAAAGTTTTTTGTAGACTTTGGCAAAAAATGAAGTGATGGAACCTGAATTTAATCTTCATTCATACACATTTGAGCTTGTAAATTTCAAACAGTCCCCCTCAATTTGAAGTGTTATTACAATCCTTTGAACTAGCCCAATCAAACAATCCCCCTCAT
Source organism: Ceratopteris richardii (assembly GCA_020310875.1). NCBI lineage: Eukaryota > Viridiplantae > Streptophyta > Polypodiopsida > Polypodiales > Pteridaceae > Ceratopteris > Ceratopteris richardii. The sequence continues at coordinate 136,255,572 of CM035433.1, read as the reverse complement.
GAAGACATAGTCAGATGTGCTCTTTCTCGCCTCCTTTGAATTAGCCCAATCAGCATTACTACATCCTTGTGGTAGTAATCCATGTCCATAAGGTTATTACAATCCTTGTTTGATAATGTGCTTGATGTGCCTAAGCACTCTCTTGGCTACATTCATGTGAACATGAGTTGCTGAATTCAAAAATTGAGAAAGAACTCCTACAACATAACACAAGCCAGGTGTTTTGATGGTAGCATAATTGAGGCTTTTAATTATGCTTCTATGTGTTAAGATATCTTCAAGAGGCTTCACTTCACGTGCACATAACATAGTGTCTAGATCCACAGGTTGTGTGAGTGTCTTACATCCTCTCATACCATACTTCTAAAGTACATAAAGCAAGTATTACCTTTGAGCTAGGTAAAGACATTTTCTACGTAAATAACTTCAATTCCAAGAAAGTATTTGAGAACTCTAAGATGTAAGTTCTTAAAGCCATTCCCACGCTTGGCCTTGATCCATTTGATACTTGCATTATTACTTCTTTTTATGTTCAAATCATCCACATGTATGCATATGTAGACCACTAGTCTTCCTTCCCTCTTGAGGTATAGGGAGGGATCTACATCACTTTCTTTGTATCCACGTGTGCAAGACTACTCCACAAGCCTTTGATTCCATGCTAAAGGAGCTTTCTTTAAACCATACAATGCTTTTCTACATTTATAAAAATTATTTGAATACTTAGGGTTTGCAAGCCCTAATGGTTGAGTAAAGTAGATCGTCTCGTGCAAATTACGATTAAGAAAATCACTTTAAATCCAATTGATATATTGGCCACATCCTAGATTTGACAACCCCAATGATTTCCCTATTGTGGTCATCTTTGCAACTTGGTTGAATTTTTCTTAATAGTCAATCCCATAAGATTGAGAAAATCCCTTTGGCACAAGCCTTTCTATGTACTTAGGAGTTGAAACATGAGAATTACTATTCACTTTACACACCCACTTGTTTCCAATTGCCTTCATCCCTTCTTGTCTTGGAACTAGACTCCATGTGTTGTTGTCTTGAAGTGCTTTGTACTCTCCTACCATAGCTTCTTGCCACCCCTTTGTGTCCTTGGCCTTTTCATATTTAGAAGGTTCATGGTCTTTGATAACTCTAGACATGAAAGTATAATTCCTAGCAATATATATGCTCATTTTTTGAATTGGTTGAGGAATTAGCATAGGTATCCTGCTCTTTTTAAATTATTCCCCCCTTGTTTTCGCAAACAAATTTTTTCATGGTGTCCTTGCTTCCCTTGAAGCATCAATTTGAGTTGGAGTATTGTCTACCTTTATATCTTACTCCTCTTTCTCTTCCTCTTGATGATTGAACTTTATATTGGCTTGATTGAATCCCTTGATGGCTTTGGCTACCTTGTTTGTACTTGCTTCTACCTCTTCCTCATGAACC